>JARHVA010001002.1:2860000-3295000 GCA_037957365.1 Torreya grandis | reverse complement strand
CCTCACAAATACCAACCTTATCCTATCATCTAAATATTAATACCTCTTAGTTTAGTTTGTGATTTTTAGTATAAAACCCTTGAGTTTTCCTCACAAACACCTTTACACCTTACCGTACCTGTTTCCATCATTGTCATGTCCTTAATTGGCCATACTTTCCTACACTACATATTAGCACAAACACTCAATCTGAGTTGTCATTCTTTAGAGCTTATTATTATTTTCATTCACTAATATCCAATTCCACATGCTTGTCTCACAATTTGGGACCTACTTAATTACATATCTTTGTTTGAGTATTTTTCATTCATCGATATTTTATCTTTATTTGAATCTTATTCATTCATTGATATTTTATTTTTGTTTAAATTTGTCATTCATTGATATATTATTTATGTATCTTTGTCTATGTCTTTTTCATTCATTGATATTTTCCTTCCTTACATATTTTGATATTTCATTTACTTACAATGTTTTACATATCTCATCTTTTACGGTGTATTTTACATTCTTTTTATCATTCACATCTTTTTGTTTTTGGATTTTACATCTATTTTTATTTATCATTCTACATTTTTTTCATTCTCTTCGACCATGCATTTGCTCACATTTGCTAGAAAAGAATAAAACATACATCATATTTCCCCATAGCATAACAACTCATCAACACGTGATATAAATAAAATATATCCATAAATAACACTAATGAGTCATAAAACAAATATATATATATATATATATATATATATATATATATATATATATATGACTCGTCATTTTTCTACATCATGATACAGTACAATACAAAATAAGCTCTATGGCATCATCCACTCTTATATTTTACAATATCGACTAGGATATATGTCATCAACCATTCTTAGTATATTTTCTACACCATCAGCCACCTGGTGAACTGTATCAGCCAAGCTACCTATTTCATGCCATTGGTAAAGCTATACGACATTGGCCATCTTGACATTTTTCTAATTGCATCGACTATGCCATACGACATTGGCTAATAACCTAATCAACTACACCGGCTAATTCATGTTAGTTCAAACATGCCCCATTTTTAGAATTCATATGGGGACCCTCTTCATTCAACATCACTTCTTCCTTTTATTCTTGATCAGTTGCTTATACTTTGCTTAAGTCTACAGAGTTGACTATTTTAAAGTGCCTTCAAGATCCTCTTTTGGATAAAATTTTATTGAGACTTACGTAATTGATGTAGCTTTTTAGAGCCTTTAAAAAATATTGGCTTATCAAAATGACTAAGTTTCTATAACATCCTACTTTGGAGCTTAGCCTATTTTTGATATTATGATCTTTGTTGTGAGTCACTTAAGTGTATGACCTGAATTTGATAATCTTTGGACTGTTAATAGGTTTAAATTTACAAGTCCAGTGTAGCCCTTCAAATATTTTATTGAGTTAATTTTGGGCTTTTTAAACAAAAAAATCATGATTTCAATTCCATAATCGATTTTATCGATTGATTGAACCAACCTTGTACTAATATTTTCCCCAAGTGTTTCAAACTTTGATTTATAGGGGATGGTCTCTAAAATGCCAATTTTATTCGTCAAAAGCACTAGGTCATTTTTATTTGAAAATTTTCCCAAGTCCTAGGTTCATAAGATCATGCCACATGGTGTAATCTCGAGGATCGGTGACTCTGGAGGTAGTCCATTGTATGGTCATCTCCAAGAAAGTAGATCATCGAGAGCCATCCATGTGTCATCATCCTACTAACTTGGAGGTGACATTAACATAGTCCATTGTATAGTCATCATCAAGCAAGGGGATCATCAAGAGTCATCTATATGTCATCATTTTGATAAACCAGAGGTGATGTCAACATAGTCTATTATGCATTCATCATCAGGCAAGCATATCACCTAGAGTCATCCATGTGTGTTCATCTCACTAACCTAGAGGTGACATCAACATAGTCCATTATACGATCAAAACTAAGTAATAAGATCATCAAGAGCCATCTACATGTCATCATCATGCTAACCCAAAGGAGAGAATAGTTAGCACAATTCATTGTACAATAGTGGATCATCAGGAAGTTTTAGATCACTAGAATGATGGTAGCTGGTAGGAAGTAGTGCTCAGGAGGCTATGGATGAGTTCCAAGTGGCATAGAGGAAGAGCAGAGGACATGTAGAGCCTGATCACATCTACAAAGTTCAAGCTTGAGATTGACATCCAGTCAAAATGGCCTGAGTTAAGAAATACAATAGAGAGGTCAGTCAACCTTGCTTCTAAAGGATCTGATTTATCAAAGAGGGATGTGTAGCATAATAGGATGACTATGAGACCCAAATATTCCCCCCATAAATCCAAATGAAAATCATTCTAAATACTTGTACCAAAGGCAAGAAATGGAAGATCATGTCAATTAGATAGGTGTCTTAGCCATGGAAAAAACAAAACATAATCTCAATTTCCTTTGAAGATGGGGGGAATTTCCTAACCTAATACAGTTATAACTGCCTGAGATGGTAATCATGATAAGAGATGGGAACCTGACACTACTTGGATACAAGTCCCATTTTATTTTATATATAAGGCAACTTTCATTCTTGTTTTAGGGGGAGATCTTATATACTGAAACTTTATAAAATTTGTGATTGGCTTAGTTCTTTATTTTTATTATTTTGTTTTAGTTCGTGATTATCTGCCTGGAAGGCACAATGAAATGCTTATGTAATAACATTGAAATAGATACCATTTTGGTTTTAAATTCATGTTTTTATTTAGTTATGCTCTTCATTTCTTGATGGAATAAAATTTATTAATTTTAAAAATAAATTACTATGCTTGCTTACTAATGAATATGCAATTAGATTATGTAATAGTTAGTCTGATTGGTTCTGAATTTCCATTTTATTTGACTTGAAGTTGTGTCAAGCCATTGTGTGAAATAGCTATAGCCCTTTCATATGATTTCATTTAATATAAATTTAGGATAATATGTTTAGTTAATTCCTTATAATCATACCCATTTAATTGCTTCAATTTGTGCTACAGCTAGACTTGGTATATAATGGTAAAATTATGATCAGGCATGCTTTTGATTTGTAGCATTAATAATATTATTTTGGTCAAGGAACCACTTCCTTTCCTTCCCTACTCCTTCCATCCCTTTTATCATTTTTTTGTGAGGAACATTTGACCATTAGAATGATTAACACAATAATAATTTCTATTGGTGGGTCACAAATTGAGGTCCACAGAAATTGGTGATAGGAGGGATCGAACCTCTGAATATGAATGTGTTTCACTAGTTTGAATGGTTACTCAAACTTATTTATTACTTATTAGACTTTAACTTAACACCCTCTTCTTCTACTTATCCTAATTTCTATTATTTGCTTAATATAACTAACATAAATTGGTGCTAGAAAGAGGGCCATGAACCTCTACCTAATTTGAAATATCAAGTATTGTGTGTTTTATTGATTTATTATCTATTATGAGCTTCTAGATTCTAGGTATTTCATGTTTTGATAGTTTAATATTAATTTTAATATTCTTAATTCATGTTTTATATCTTAAATAATATGGAACCTATTGAGCGAGTCACTAGATCTCGGGCAATTAGAGGTAGATTGATTTCATCCTGATTGAAAATATTTAGGGGAGCACAAACCAATAAAGGAATACCTTTAACCACCCCTATTAGTTCATCCTCCTAGTCTACCCTGAATAGACCCCCACCCTTTATTACACCTATGGCTTGGTTAGTAAGGTATGTAATAAATGTTTTGGGTGATGTGCATGATCTAACTAGGAACCATGAGAGGTACCTCCCAAGGTTCACCCTGAGCATTGGGAGGACTGTTGAATAAAATTTCACCTCTTACAAAATTTCTCTTAGGTTGATCAACATTGAACATGAGGATGTAGCATATAGGATATTCCCTTTCACCCTGCTTGATGCAGCTTATGACTGGTTCCAAAACTTGCTCAAAAATTTTATTAAAAGTTGGAACCAATTGAATAGCATGTTATGGCCCAGTCTAGTCTAGTAGTAGACCCAAGTGTCTTATATCAACAATTTTCTTGGATAAGGAGGGAACCCAATGAACCTATAAGTAATTTCAATGCCCACTTTCAAAATATGTATAGTAGGGTGATGACCATGTATAGGTTAGACAACCATTTAGCACTAGAAATGTTTTAAAATGCCTTAGACCCATGGACATCCATGTTTTTAAGAAGATATTTATTATCGTTGATCTACCCCTCACCTATACAAAGATGATAAAAGTGGATAGGTAGCTTAATCCATAAGGACAAATGTTAGCCCCTATTCCTAACATCCTCCCAAACATGATAGCATTGAACCCAATACCATCTGTAAATTAAAATTTCCCAATGTTGCAGCCTCTCCCTATCATGAATCAACTTCCTCAACTCCATGCATCTCCAAATCAAAACTTAGGATTTATGAATTATGCTAATGATTATATATCATAGGCTTATAACCAAGATATGTTTCTAGTTATAATGAATAATACATAGACTCCTAATCAAGAATCAACAAATCTTGAACTAGATGCAATTCAGAGGATGGTCTAGAGATTGAATAATGATTTCCTTAGCTTGAAAACATAAGTGAGTAGTTCTAGCGGTGGAAATTCTTCCCCAAATTTCACATACCAATGCAATTATAGATCTAATAATAGGCAAGGTAAACAAGTTGAGCCTCCATCAAATAGAATGCCTGAAATCAACATCATAGAGATCACCCTAACCAACTGGTATCATGTGCATAACACAACCCAGTATGGGGATTTTGACTACATTGAGTTTTTCAATGCCTTCAAAATCCTACAAAATGAGATCAATGAGTATGATTTCTTCCCAAATAATTAGAATCCTAAAAAGCACCCTAACTTTCCTATTTCATCCAAGTCGCCTAATATAGCCATGGTTCTATAGACCCTAGACTTTCTTAATGAGAGAGATAATGAACCTGAGGATAATATCAATGATATTTAGGCCATTCAATAGTACCATAGAGGGAATTATACACTTAGTATTGGGTCATGTCAACCCTTAACAACCTCAACACCACCCAATAACATTGCTACTCCTTCTGACATAGAAATCAAAAATGATCCACCTCCACTGACGTCCGGTGACAGTTACCCCACCACTATCATGATGAGTTAAAATGTAGTGGAGGATATGAAAAAGATAAAATCTAATATAACCCTCCATGAATTGGCTCAAATTACTAAATAGAGGGATTTACTCCTCAAGTCTCTTATTGACAAAGGAAATTAACTGAAAAATAAGGTCGTCATTAATACTATTTTTATGATACATAAATTAAGACTGAGGTCCCACCCTTTTTACTTATAGTCTGAATCTTTGGAAATAACTTTCACAATTTCCTAGTTGATTTAGGTACCTCAATGAACATCATGCCTTTTAGAATTTACCAAAAACTTGGACTGGTCCCTATAAATTTGGATAAGGTAGTGGTCTAATTAGATAATTAGATGGTCAAAGTATTTAGAGAGTTGTTTAATGTTCACATGTAATTTTAGGTTGAACCAAGGATGCAACAGTTCATAGACATAAAAGTGGTTGAAATCCCAAAAGCATATGACATGATGTTGAGTAGAGCTTCGTCCAAATCTCTAAATGACTATATGGTAACAAAATTCTCCCATATGTGGTTGCCATGGAGGGGAGTGGAGAATCATATAAGAATTGATAGAGAGCCACACATGCATATAATAATCATAGAGTATAATGCAATAAATGAACAAGATAATTTTGCTTCCAAAGACTTGGGTGTCTATACCCTGACCACCAAACCATCAAGGAAGAAACAACCCAGCCAAGGCCAAGATTTATGTATGTGCTCTTTATACTTTTATGGAGCATGATCTAAGTAAGGATCAAAATTAGGTATGGTTCTTATTAATCCCTATGGTAAAGAACATGTAGTTGTGTATAGATTTTAATTCCAATGTACTAACAACATATTCGAGTATGAAGTGCTAATCTTGGGATTATAGTTTACAGCCAAACATAATGTCCATCAATTAAAGGTATATGGTGATTATAAATTAGTCATCAATCAGGTGGGGTAAATTTCAATTAAATGTTTCTCATTTGAATAAGTATAATCACTATTCTTGGGACTTTATATAATCATTTGATTTATTTAACATTGTTTCCATTCATAAAACTGATAACACAAGGGCAGACTCACTAGATTTTTCTGTTGTTAACCTTACACCCTTGGACATTATGAATTTGTTACAATTTTTAGTTGAATTAATTTCATGTCCATCAGTACTTGATAATGTTTAAAATGTTTAAGTGTTTTATGATGAAAACACATCCTGGATTTCCTTTCTTACTCCCATGCTTTTGGCATGCAGGTGGTTGATGAGGATGAGAGGAGTGATCTAAATGGAGAACATTGTGATGCCAATGGAGTACTAAATCTTAAATACAATCAAATTATAAGGGTAATGATATCCTTGGAGAGATTATTTGACATGGAGAGACATGCAATTAAACCTAAAATAGTTACTCACCCAAATCAGAAGTCATGAGTTATTAACATGGAGATGCCTGATCAACCTTAGGACATCATTGTAGGTCTAAAATGCAGTGATGAAGAGATGCAAGACTTACAAATAATTATAATCCATTATTGAGACATCATTGTTTGGACCTATTTTGACTTGAAGGTGTTTAATCCCAACATCATGACACATAATATTCCCTTGAAACCTAATAAAAAGCCATTCAGACAACACCAAAGACCCATCAATCATGTTCTTGAACTGTTCATCTTGAAGGAAAGTTCAAAAGTTTTTGTCAGTTGGTATAACCTTTTCCATGTGAAATTCAACTTGGGTAGCTAATTTAGTACATGTTAGAAATAAAAATGGAAAAAAATGCTTAGTGTTGATTTCAATAATTTAAATCAAGCATCAAATAAGGATAATTATCCACTACAATCCCTAGATGAGGTCACCCAAAAGGTCAATAGGTCTGAGATGATATCTTTCCTAGATGGATTCTCATGATAAAATCAAGTTCTAGTTAACAAGGAAGACTGATTGAAGACAACCTTCACCATAAAGTGGGGTATGTTTGCTTACAAGAATATGCACTTTGGTCTGATCAACATTAGCACCACTTTCTAGAGAGCCATGGACATAACATTTGAAGTATTTATTGGTAAGTTCATCATTGTGTATATGGATGACTTAATAGTTTTCTCCAAATACATATCAAACCATTTAAGGTACCTACAAAAGGTCTTTGAATTTTGTCATAGGTTTGGTATTTTGCTCAACCCAAAGAAGCATGTTTTTTGTATGACTGAAGGTGAGCTCATGGGTCACATAATTATAAAGGAAGGTATGTAAATTGACCCTAATAAAACCAATGCAATTTCTAAAATTAAATTACCAAATAATAAGAAGAAACTGAAATATTTATTTGGTAAAATCAATTTCATGTGGAAATTCATTTTAAGCTTTACTGAGATAACTAAACCATTAAATTCCATGTTAAATCAAGAAGCTAAAGTTGAGTGGACACCCACCTCAAAGGACTTTCAAGAAATCAAGGACACCATAATACAAGCCCCTATTTTGGTCATTCTAGATTACACAAAGGATTTTTATCTGTATATGTTCTCATTTAATCATAGCATTGATGCAATCCTTACTCAGAAGCTAGAAGATGGAGAGCATCTTATAATTTCATGAGCACCAACTTGAAGGAAGCTGAATTAAAGTGCCCCACTTTGGACAACTAGGTTTATGCATTGGTAAAGGCAACAAATAAATTTATACATTAACCCTAGGGATCAAAGTTTATACTATTGGTTTTGGATCTTATTATCAAAATGATGCTAGGGCAAAATGAACTTGGAGAAAGAAGAGGATGTTGGGTCTCAAAACTTCAAGAATACAATATTGAAATTAAGACTATGAAGTTGGTTTGAGGTTAGGGTTTATTATAGTTGATCTCTAAAATTGATCCTACTATTGTTGTTATCCAAGTAAATTAGTCTGAATTGAAGCATAGCCCATTTTATGACTCTATTATTCACTACTTGTTATATGGAGTCCCACCTACTGGCTTGGATAAAACACATAAAAGAGCATTGAGGTTGAAGACTGCCCACTACATGCTAAAGAAGGGTGTTTTGTACCTAATAAATCATGAAATAACTTACTTAAAATGCTTGAAAAAATAAGAATCACTAGACATCATGACTTCCTTCCATGATAAATTAGGCAGTGACCATCCTTTTGGAAGTGTGATAGTCTATAACATATTGAGAGCCAGTTATTATTGACCAACATTGTTCAAACATGCTCACACTCATGTGAGATCATGTCACCTCTATCAAACCTTTGAAAATAGGGAAAATCATGCTTCTATACCCCTTCAACCAATAATTGAGGATCAACCCTTTGCTTAATGGGGCCTAGACTTCATTAGAGTCATAAATTCAAACTCTTCAACCTACCATAAATTCATTATTACAACAACTAACTATTGCACTAGGTGGGTTGAAGCAAAAACAACCAAGAATAGTACTATTGAGAATGTGATTAGATTCCTTGAAGAGCACATTATAACCATATTTGACACCCATGTGGCACTTATGTGTAACAATAGATCAGCTTTTCAATTAGCTGAGTTGACTGAGTGGGCGTATCAACATGGAATTGCATTGAAGTTCTCTTCAAACTATTACCCATAGGGAAAGAGTTTGGTTAATTCCAAAAAGAAGAATTTGTTGAATGTCATTAAGAATTCAATAGAGGAGAACCCATGTATTTGACATCTTATGCTCAAATATGCTTTATGGGATGATCAAACTAGGCATAAGAAAAGCCTCAAAAGTTCACATTTCATACTAGTTTATGGTACAAAGCCAATATTTTCAATGATACTTAAAAGACCCACATATCAGTTCACTAATGACTACATGGTGGAAAACAAGATAGGCTAGTCTAGGGTGTTGGACCTGGTTCATATGAATGACATGAAAGATGAAGCCTTGTATAATTTAACAAGCATCAACAGGCAGTTTAAAGATGGTTCCATAGAAAATCACAAGTTAAATTCTTTCACATTTTAGACTTGGTTTATTATGGGATAAATCCCATGAAAATAAAGGCCAACAATTCTAAGTTAAGTCCACTTTGGAGTAGTCCTTACCAAATTATAGAATTATTGGGACAAAATACTTTTAGATTGAAAGACCTGCAAGGGAATGACTTACAATTGATAGTCAATGGACAATTTAAGAAGCCTTACTTCTCAATTGTTCCATCCAAAACAATTTTAGAATGAGTTGAGAGGTTTTTTGCATGTATATATTGTATAGTGTTTGGTGCTTTCTTGGATTGGGTTTGGTTTTTATTGTTTGCTTGTTTATTTGTTTGCTTTGCTTTGTTGTTTTTTGTTTATTTCCCCAACTCATTCAAGTTGGTTAGTTTTGTTTAAGCCTTTGGTATATTTTTAGTGTATTCTCTAAAGCATAAATTAATCGAGACTAATTACTTGTTGTATCATGGTAAATTAGTTCTGTTTAAGTTGGTCTCATAGCATTTTTATCTCAGGTTTTCCCCCTACTGACCATTGATTGTTATTTTGTTAAAAAATTCAAATCCAGCTCTAAGAAAGGGAAGTAGGAAACATGGAAATAATATTAAATTTTAGGTGTTCCTAGTTTGTTCTAAGCTGATCACTTCACTTAGTGAGTAAGTGTGTGAGAATATTTCAAGATTTCGGAAGTTAAACAGTAAGTAGTCATTCCTTAACAACTCCCTAAAGTGGAAGCAATTCTATTGAATATTTTTTAAATTTTGAAAGCCAATGATTCAAAACAAAATATGTGAATTTTAGAAACATTTCATTTTTTGGTTGAAACCATCAGACTACACTTAATTTCATATCTAAATCAAAATACAGGAAATAAACTGATTAAATTTTGTCTTGATAGTTATGAATTTTATGAGTCTATCATTGCACCCATGGATTTGTCCCCAAACCTTAATGGACACAATTATAAAATCTCCTCATAAGAGAATATTAGAGGAAACTAAATAAAATGTAAAATCTAATTCTTTCCTCGAAACGGTGATTTAGGCAATCTCCATCACAAGATTTCTAGCCTAGTTGTAAATGGAGCAAGGCTATGAGTGGGACTAGAGGTATCTCTATCAGGTATATAGATACGTGGCTAACATAAAAATAATGCACATGTCATTCCCTACCAATTCAATTATCCAAATTATCCTTCTCAAAAATTATAATT
Organism: Torreya grandis; assembly: GCA_037957365.1. Classification (NCBI taxonomy): domain Eukaryota; kingdom Viridiplantae; phylum Streptophyta; class Pinopsida; order Cupressales; family Taxaceae; genus Torreya; species Torreya grandis. The sequence continues at coordinate 3,284,664 of JARHVA010001002.1, read as the reverse complement.
ATTTTAAGGAGGTTTGAATTTATTTATATGAACGCAAAGGGCTATAAAAGAACTAATCACTTTTAACACACACTAATGGTCTAAAGTTGAATTGAATTAGTATGTCACATAATTAAAGTAGACTTCAATGCCTTCATTCTTCTGATTTTATCTAACAAATTACTTGTAGTATGTGTTTGTTGTTTAGGTGTGAAGATTCATAGTCTAGGTTCTGAATGCTAATACAACATTCTCCTCATAGAGGTCACTATTTGTTGGGTCCAACATGGCCCATTTTTAGATTTCAAATGGGGACCCTCTTGATTCAACATTACTACTTCCTTCTTCTATTCATGATCAGTTGCTTGTACTTTGATGTGAGCTTGAACTCATTTAAGTCTACAAAGTTAACCATTTTAAGTGCCTTTAAAGTCCTCTTTTAGGATAAACCCTGATTGAGACTTATGCAATTGATGTAGCTTTTCATAGACTTTCAAAAATCTTGCCTTAGAAAAATGACTAAGTTTCTATAACATCCTACTTTAGAGATTAGCCTATTTTCAATATTATAAGCTCTATTATGAGTTGCTTAAGTATATGATCCGAATTTGTAATCTTTAGACTGTTAATGGGTTTGAGTTTTCTAGTCTAATGTATCCCTTCAAATGTTTTATTCATATTATTTTGGTCTTTTAAAACAAAAAATCCATGCTTTTAATTCCATAATTAATTTTATTTATTTATTGAACTAACTTTGTACTAATCCTTTCCCCAAGCATTTCAAACTTTAATGTGTAGGTTGACGGTCTCTAGAACACCAATTTTATTTATCAAAAGCACTAGAGCATTTTTATTTGGAAATTTTCCCAAGCCCTGAGTTCATGATATCGTGCCACATGGTGCAATCCTAGGCACCCAATGACCGGAGAGGCAGTCCATTGTATGGTCATCATCGTGTAAGTGGATCATTGAGAGTCATCCACATGTCATCATCTCACTAACCCAGAGGTGACATTAGCACAGTCCATTATATGGTCATCATCAGGTAAATGGATCACCAAGATCTATCCACATGTCATCATCTTACAAACTCAGAGGTGATGTCAACATAGTCCATTATACAGTCATCATTGAGCAAGCAAATTATTAGAAACTATCCACATGTCATCATCCCACTAACCTAGAGGTGACATCAACACAATCCATTGTATGGTCATTGTTATATAATCAAATTGTCAAGATCCATCCACATGTTAGCATCCCACTAACTTGAAGGAGATAATAGTAAACATAATTTGTTTTATAATAGCGGATTACTAGGATGATTAGAAGTAGCAAGAAGTAGTGTTCGGGAGGCTTTGAATGAGCACCAAGTGGTACAAAGGGTGAACAGAGGACACATAGATCCCAATCAAATCTATAGAGTGTAGGCTTAATATTGATAGCTAGTCAAAACGTCAAAATGGATTGAGTTGATAAAGACAATAGGGAGGTTAGTCGAGATTGCTTCTGAACGATCTAATTTGTCAAAAAGGGATGCATGGTACAATAGGATGACTGTGAGACCTGAATATTCCCCTTGTAAATCCAAATGAAAATCATTAAAAATAATTATCCTAAAGTCAAGGGATATAAGATCATGTTGGTTAGATAGGTGTCTCAGCCATGGAAAAGACAAAATATAATTTTATTTTCCTTTGAAGATGGGTGGAATTTCTTAACTGGATGCAGTTGCAATTGCCTGTGATGGCAATCATGATAAGAGATAGGAACCTAGTGCTACTTAGAGATAATCACCATTCTCTTTTATATATAAGACAACTCACATTCTTATTTTATGGGGGATATATTATACACTAAAACTCTACAAAAATTGTGATAGGCTTCGTCCTCTCTCTTTTTTGTTTTATTTTAGGTCATGATTATATGTCTGGAGGACACATTCAAATACTTTTGTAATAACATTGAAATAGATATCATTTTGGTTTGAATTTAATGTTGTTATTTTGTTATGATCTTCATTTATTGATGGAACAAAATTGATTAATGTTAAGAATAAATTGTTATGTCTGTTTAATAATGAATATGTAGTTAGATTATGCAATAGCTAGTCTAATCAGTTCTAAATTTCTATTCTATTTAACTTGAAGTTGTGTTAAGTCATTATGTAATAGAAACAATCATTTCATATGTTTTTATTTAAAATAAATTTAGGATAGTATATTTAGTTAATTCCTTAGAATCTTACCCATTGAATTGCTTCAATTTGTGATACAACTAGACCTGGTAGACAATGGTACAATTGTGATCATGCATGCTTTTGATGTGCAACTTTAATAATATTATTTCAATCAAGGGACCACCTCCTTTCCTGCCCTACTCTTTCCCTCCCTTTTATATTTTTTTGTGGTGAACATCCTACCCATTGTATTATAGAGTGATGCAAATGTGAATGGAGTAAAAAGACTTGAGCAAATACTAATAATCTTCAAATAACACATAATGAATTGGACTTTAAGTGGCTAATTATCATTGTTCACCTAACTAAATGATTGAAATGTTATCAACCCTTAGATTCAACCAGTTGAATCCTAAAAATGAGGGGATAATTATCCCATGTATTGTTATCTCCCTCTATCCTCATCAAAATGATTAACACAATAATTGTTTCTATTGGTGGGTCGTAAATTAAGGCCAATAATTCCCACGGTATCGGCCAAGATTATTTCCCACTATTTTTCAAATACATCGACCTAGATGATACTGTTCAAATAATTTAATAATTTTTTCCTTGGCCTTAATAAATTCCCTTAGCTTAAATTTTAGCTCTTTGTCACCTACTTGTTACCTATCCTATTTTATACTCTAGTCTTACGCTTATTGGGGAAAATTCCATTACACATATTTGCCCTAGTACCTACTTTTCTTAATCTAGTTATTTTTATCCAAAATGCTAAAAATTAGTGAATAATTCACCCTGTACTTATCCCACACTAGTCATAGCAGCTATGTGTCCACCAACTCGTCTACTTCCTCATTCGTGGGTCAATATTTCTCAAATTAATAATTTTGGATAAACAAAACTCTATTTTCCAAAAACAACAAAAGCATAAATGTACAAATTTTCACCATTTAATGTAAAATTTTCAAAAAAATAACCTTTAGTAATTTACTACAAAATTTTGTATTTTGCCTATATCTTTTTTCTATCGATCCTTTTCACAAATCAAAAGAAGCCTTAGAATCCTGGTGAGATAGAGAATTTTTTGATACTAAAAGAATATTTTTTTGAATTTTTTGAATCTTGTATTATTTTTTATGGTTGCCTCTTATTCTGCACACTACATGTCTCTCTTCATCTAACACACACACAACTTCTTTTTCACAACAAGGTAAATGAAGATACATATTTATAGTTTATTTACTTTCGATTATTTTCCACTTTTTACTGAATTTAGTTAGCTCGGTTATTATGTTGCCATGTTTTTTCCCAAATCACCATCCCATGTTACACTATTATGACATGTGATGAGCTTCAATTGGGGCGTATGTATACACATAATATTTTTTCTCACTTTATTTTTTACTGATGGTTTCTCTTATAGTAACTTGTCGAGCTTCAATCTCCTTGAGTGCATGCCTTAAAGGGTGCATCAAGAAAGAGATGGGTAGGACTTTGGTGCTTTATGAGAGATATCATTATTTGTATATCATTCTTATTTTTATTATATCTTCCTCAGAATTGATCCCCTAAGTTGTCTCCTTCCATCTTATACCCTCCTACTATATCAAGACCTATATTTCCTACTACATGGCCCGGTTTGATGTAGTCTTATCTGAGGCATATCTCATCCCTACCATATCAACCTAATCGATGAAATTTTAAACACATCATCATAATCTTCATAATTATATCAACCTAACCAATGTAGTTTTAAGTCAGTCAACCCATTTTAAACTACAGCAAGTTGGTTAATGGTGTCAACTTAACTGTCAGGATGGATTAGGATCATTGACCACTATAGATACAAGTTACCATTTCATTACAATAAAGAGAGACATTAATTTTGTGTTACTATTGCTCACACTTTTCCCTAGATCTACACTTGGAGGAGTTATTGCTTGGGATCTTGTCTTGAAGGAAAGTTTATCTTATGGAGTCTTGGATTCATTAGGAGTCCTTTTAGCCTAGAGTTTGATTCAATGTTTGAGATCTTTACAACCACAATAATATATTAAAAATCATCATTGCCTAAGAGGGAGATCGAGGCTCGACATGTCCTCTTCAAGACAAGTATATTCTAATCTTATCTCTTTTATCTAGTTGATAGAAGTTACATAATTATTTGGTTAATTAATGTATATCTCCTTGTTTAAGCTTTATCTATACTTATACTTAGTGTGGCTATAGGATTGTTTGAACTTGCCATCCATCCACTTTAGGTAGCCTAGGCCATCATTTTACTACCATGGCTCCTTACCCATTTTTATATGTTTCTAACCCTTACCCCTGTTGGCATGTTGTTGTCATTGATGTCAAAAGGGTGCATCATATAAAGGCATAATGGTCATTAATATCAAAGGTCTATTTGGTCAAGTACTAGAGCATGGTAGAGACATAAAAAGAGTGTTGATCAATGGGTGATTATTGTGGATATAATTATCTTATTGAGTGTATATTTTCAGTTGGTAGCATGATGATGTCAAAGTTGACTAAGCCTAGTTAGTAGTATGTGATGAGACAAGATGCAATGAGAAGAGTGTGGTCATGAGAATTTGAAGGAAAGAGAGAATTTGAATGTAGCTAATGTATTATGGTTGCATTAAATTCAAGTTTGATTTCAAGGATGATGTCAAAGGTGTTTAGGTACATGGAAGAGAGATGTCAAGTCATATGAAGCTTGGTCATGTGGTTTTAGGTTTGTATGAGGATATGGAAGTTTGTTGATATTAAAAAGAGAATGGTGCAGTGATATGAGTGTGTTGTGATGTCTTATGTCTACTTTTGTGATGTTCTATTGAGGTCATGACATAGAAGGAACATGTCAAGGTGTCAAGTACATTAGAAGCTTGAGCCTAGTCATGAGAGTCTCATGAGCTAGTGTCATGATGAGGTGACTAAAATCAAGCATGTGAGAGATTGTATGGAATTATTTTAGCATGTGAGTAATTTTTAGAATCATATATGAGAGTCTCAAGGTGAGCCTACAGGGGTAGGACCTTCAAACCAAGGCTACACCTAGACCACTCCTAGACCTACCTAGCCTAATGAGTCATAAGGATAAGATTTCAAGGTGAATTTGTGAAATAGATCATGGATATAGGTAATTAAATTTTTTTAAAGAGTGATCATGAAGTATGAGGTCATGGTTTGTAGGAAAAGGCATGGAAAGTGGTTTTGAGGTCTCTCAAGTGCATAGAATGAAGGTATGCAAACCTGAGGACTTTTAAGTGTTCATTGAAAGTATGCTATTTAAAAGATAATGGTGCAGTGATATGAGTGTGTTGTGATGTCTTATGTCTACTTTTGTGATGTTTTATTGAGGTCATGACATAGAAATAACATGTCAAGGTGTCAAGTACATTAGAAGCTTGAGCCTAGTCATGAGAGTCTCATGAGCTGGTGTCATGATGAGGTGACTAAACTCAATCATGTGAGAGATTGTATGGAATTATTTGAGCATGTGAGTAAGGTTTAGAATCATATATGAGAGTCTCAAGGTGAACCCACAGGGGTAGGACCTTCAAACCAAGGCTATACCTAGACCACTCCTAGACCCTACCTAGCCTAATGAGGCAGAAGGATAATATTTCAAGGTGAATTTGTGAAATAGATCATGGATATAGGTAATTAAATTTTTTTAATGAGTTATCATGAAGTATGAGGTCATGGTTTTTAGAAAAAGTCATGGAAAGTGGTTTTGATGTCTCTCAAGTGCATAGAATGAAGGTATGCAAACCTGAGGACTTTTAGGTGTTCATTGGCATGCGTAACCTCTACATGGGAACCTGATCTATTAAGTAGATATGGGTAAGGGTCCTATATAATATCTATAGGCATTGGTTTTGGATTTAAGGGTCAGTTCTTTATGAACAATCGTTAAAACCAGAACCTGTGTTAAACCTCCCTAAAACCCTACTAAGGACCTGATGTGGAAGATATTATTCAAAATAGACCAAAATTCTCTAAAATTCATATAAAAACTATTGTATCATTTATTAAACTATCCTAGGTACCTCTAGGTAGTGGTGGTTAGTTAGCTGAGAGATAAAATGCACAGTTACAGGCTTGTTTGTGAAGAATTTATTGTATCTCTCAAAAGTTACATTGGTCAAGGAAATAAAATGGATGGAAGAAGAAGCTAGAGACTCATAATTCATGAACATGAATTTTTATTGATAGTTTACACCCTCAAAATATTCTAAACATGTCTTCCAAGTTATCCAGTCGCAGACAAACCTAATGGTGTGAACAATGAAAAACCCAAGCAGAGATTAGAAGATAAATTTGAGTGTGTTTTCATGGTAGAATCATAAAACCAAGTGTATGGAGATATTGTTCAGGAATTTTAAGTCATGTATATGCTTTCAATAATTTTTTGAGGTTAGTGAATATGGTGAAAAGTTGTTCACAAAATGACCTATCTAGTTCAGTTTGGTCTATGAGATATAAGGTCATGAGATTGGTCTGAAAGATCAATATTTTGCTATTAAACCATATGATTTTTGTGTTTGGGGATGTTTTAAATATTTAATATAATATTTTTAATTCACCATGATTCCTTTAAATTGTTTACACAAGTGTTGTAATTCCAAATCACCACGACTGGTCTTCGAGGAAAATTGGCAGTTCTGAGTGAGTAAGTTGCAGAGATGATCTTGAAGCCTTAAGCTCCGAGTGAAAGTGTCTAATGAATTTTTTAATGAGCTTGAGGTCATATATATTATTTATACATATATTTTTTATCATATTTTAGTGTCTTAAGCGTGTTTGATCTTTAGCATTGAAAGATAAAAATTTTGGTGTACACATGCCTAATAAGACTGAGTACTATTGAGGGGTTTTATGAAGTAGTTGAACCTAAAAGGTGTTATGGATAGTAGAGGATGTTGGCTAAGGTATTTTTTGTATTTTGTGTGAAATTATTGTGCCATGTATATAATTTCAATACTTTCTAATGAATCAAATGGTAACATGTTGATAAAAAGGCCTAATGCAATTAGGTCTCCATGAAACCTAAAAGTGAGATAAGGTCTAATTGAGTTATGACATACCAAAAGGGACTCTAAGAACATTTAAATCATGTTAATTAGATTTACTAAGTCATATTACATGGTTTACTTAGTAATTTAAGGTTGTGTGATCAACCAAATGATATATGAATAATAGATGATTTTATATACAAGGCATTTTAGGCTTATTTAAAAACGTGTAGAGTAAGTGAATGGATTGAAAAATAAATGAGCATAAGGGGGTTGGGAAACATGTTTTAAACCCTTAGGATATATCATAGAATCATATCATGCTTATCATATAGGTGTTTTATAGTTTAATATCAAGGACACGTGACCTATTTAGTCTTGAAGAAGGCTAGTTGAGAGAAGAAGCCTAGAGGCAGTTTTGAGAGAGATAAGTGGAATAAAGATGAAAGAGTGATCATCATATGTTGAGAGGCTATCAAAGTTAAATTATATATGTGTTCCTTATGTATAATAGTGGATAGGTTTTAGATCTAATAGATAAATATCCAAGTGGAAAGAAGTGTGATTGACTGAGTTGGTGCTTGAGAGAGTTGAAGCTTCCCTATAGGTTGGAGCTTGAAGAATTGGTATTGATTGAGTTGGTGCTTGGTCAAGAGGAAATTTTAGCTTACTTTTAGTTTGGTTCTTTCATAAGTGTCCTTTAAATAATTTGGTGCTTAGTCATAGGGAGTTGTAGCCTCCTATCAAGTGGGTGCTTGATAAATATGGGGTTGGTACTCCATGTTGGGTCGGTGCTTAACTAAATTTGATACATTATCTTATAGGTTAGTTTTCAAATATTTATTTCAATGGGTTTTATTCTCCAAAAGGGTTTTCCACATACGTGATGTGTTATCATGTTTCATGCTCATGTGATTAGTTCTTAATGCATTGATAGATCACTATATTGATTTCATACTTCACAGATGAGTGAATGTAATTGATTGAATTTTTTTGAAGAATGATTCACCCCCTATCAGTCATTGTGCTTACAAAAAATGGTATCATAGGTTGGTCCCTTGAATCAAGCTTGAAAAATTTAAGGAGATCCTTGAAGCACAAACATGTCTATCCAACAAGTACAAGTAGGTTTTTTAACCAATAAGGCTCCTCTCTTCAATAGGAAAAACTATGAATTTTAGAGCATCATAATGAATACCTATTTAACTTCCTTGGGTTATGACATATTATAATCTATTTTTGATGGATTTAATCCACCTTCTACACCACCAACTGATGTAGTAGGTAAGAAGGCAAGTGAGAACAACTCTAAGGCATTGAATGTCATTATGTATGGTCTTTCAAAATTAGAATTTGTTAAGATCATGCATTATGATACAGCCAAAGAGATTTGGGAAAAGTTTTAGACCATCTATGTAGGAGACACTAAAGTTAATTTGGAAATGTTGTAGACTCATCAAAGGTAGTTTGAAAGCATGAGAATGAAGAGGGATGAAAACATTACATCTTATCTATTGAGAGTAGATGAAGTGGTAAATGTCATCAGAGGTCTAGGAGATAAGTTATAAGAATCAACAATAGTACAAAAGGTACTAAGATCCCTAACTTCTAAATTTGATTCAAAAGTGTCTGCAGTAGTGCAGATCAAAGATCTTAACACACTACAGATGGATGAGCTTCATGGCATATTGACTACCTATGAAATGAGAACAAGTAATGGAAGACCTTTCAAGAAAGAAGTTGCATTCAAAGATAATAATAAGTAAGGCCAAGGATTATGTTGACATAGACATTGATGATTGTTGGGTGAATATTTTATCATCAACTAACTGATGACAAAATGGGTATATCAACCATAACACAAGGATATTTAGGTCACAAAAAGTGTAGGTTTACCACATCTGAACGAGGTAAATCTCTCCTCTCATCAAGGGGAGGTTCCCTATGAATATTTATATGCTATAAGTATATATATAAGTAAGCAAAAAATAATACTCAGGGTAGTATAACAGCATCCACCTCTTTTTTTTCAAAGATGATGTCCAAGGAACAAGAGAGAGAAATCCTGGTCATTAGCTAAGAACATTCCTCTTCTTTCAGGAATGATATCAAGCATAGAGAAGAAAATCCCTTGAAGTAGGTAACAAAATCTACAAAGAAACCTACGTACGCACAAAGTCATCTGTTGTCTCCTCTGTCGATTTAGAATATGCATAATCGTAGAGTGAAATGAAGCACAAAGTCTTCACCTAAAACTAAAAAGAATAAAAGGATCACCAAAATAAAAGTAACTCAAAGTCTTTCTTCTATCTTTTAGAAACATCCTCAGATAATATCAACACACACACTTTGCTTATTAAATCAAACATATAAGAGATTATCAAGAAAGAGGACATAAGAACCACTTCTTAAATAACACAAATTACTTCAACACAAAGTTTGAAATAAACATGTTTCTCATTCATTTGATGAAATATGATTTACAAGTTGAGCACAAAGTCTCAAGAAGTGTCTCAATTTCAGCAGAGTTTTTGCTCTCAATTATCAGAGATCTATTTACAAAAGAGGTCCCCTCTATATATAGGGAGAAACCTTCAAAATTAAAAAGATTAAAATATAAAAATATCTTAGTCAAAGATGAGTCATCTTTGAATTTTGAGATATTTTTCCAGATTTTTTACATGTAATTACACATTACAAAATTGCATGCACTTTTACATGACAAAAGTGCATGAGAAGAGAGGAAGAAGAGAGAAGGGGGAAATGGTTTAGCTTTTGCTGCTAGACTTCTTTAGATGAGCATCATACATAATGATAGATGCCTCAATTCCTATATTGTTTGGCGTAATGGTGTTCTTGAAGATGACTCTGGCCCTGATTATAGCATCCTTCAATGTTGTGATGGCATTGGCATGACTCATTAACCTGGATCTTAGATTACCCAGAGTTAACTGAGTATCTAAAATGTTATCCACAGAAGTCATTGAGAACACTTTTTCTTTGAAATCCCTCTGAATCATACCTTTGAATCCTTGAATCATCTTTTCAGCTGAGAGAAATTGATTATCCCTAGAGGTGAGGTCGCAAGGCAATTCTTCTAGTCAGTTCAACAGGCCTGTATCACTTTTCTCGCTAGCATCCTAGGAAGACTTGAGATTTTCAATCAGCTCCTTGAGTACTTGAATCCTATATATCAGTGATTCCTTGATCTCAACATAGGAATATTTATTGGCAATAACATCGATGAATATCAAGGTGCATTTCTTTAGATCTTGCATTTCCCTTCACTTGCTAAGATATTTCTCTGTACTGTTAATGTCCTGAGAAATAAGTGAGACAAGGTCCTCTAAGTCTGTCCTCACCTTCTTCATCTTGTCTGTCTTCTCAGTGACTTCTTCAAGTAAGGAAATTTCTTGAGTGTGCATCTTTTCAATGTAATCCTCTAGCACTTTCCCTTTCATATAGGTTTTCTCTGCCTTCTGAACAATAGGGTCATCTATAGAAAAGGCTTTCGGGGTTGCCGCTTCAGGGGCAAGGGTGAATTTTCTTACTACTGTAGTCAATTGCTCTGCCTTGGCCTTATAGTAATCTTTCATCTCCTTTTCTATATCAAATTTTTGGACCATGATGTCCATTGCGAACTTTAGATCGCTTTTCGCACCTTCGTGTGTAACTTTCCCTAGCTCAACACGAAAAATGGAATAGCTACTCATGTCAAAACCCTCAAGGGTGGCGTTCTATGGAGGTTTAGCTATTTCCAAAAATTTATGCCCCTTTTTCTCAACCAATTTTGAAAGGATCATTGGTCTCTTAGGGGCCTTAGCTTTCATTGCCACTATCTTGCCAAAATCAAAGTCATCTGCAGAGATGGCTAGTTTCTTTCTTTTAGGCGTGAAAGCTGACATCCAAAGAGGGAGAGAAGAAGTACTTACTGTGGCAATAGTTCCTGCAACTAGTGTTACCATGGTAACTTCTACACTATTAGTGGTAACAGTGGTCACGGTTGGAGTAATTGGTGAAACTGTACCAGCTGTTGATTGATCAAGGATAGAACTTTCTCCTAAATTGAAAGAAGGAGATGCCAGACTAGGAATAGAACCTGAGGAGTGAAGAGTATCTCTAGAAGTGCCTTGAGGATCATCAAACATGAATTTAGAATGAGAGGCAGCTCCAAAAGAAGGAACACTGATAGGAGAAAGAGGTGAAGGAGATGTTATAAGAGATTGAGGTGGTGAAGGAGAGACGTCTGTAAGTAGTTGTACCCCTTCTTGAGAAGGTAGAGGCTCAGTCCTTTGCTGCTCTGAGGGCCTATCATCTATCTCCATTTGCTGAGCTGCCTATTCTTGGGAGCTTTTTTCTCCAACTCCTTTAGCTGTCGATTTTGGCTCCTCAATAACCTTTAATTTCTTGGAAACAAAGATGATTCTAGGCTTATGAGGCCTAGATGGAGAAGGAACATCACATTTATTCTTAGTCCTGTTTTCTGCCTTCTTCTTCATTTTTGCTTGGAACTCAGCCTCTAATCCTATAATAAACTCCTTCAGCGTGATCCCTTTGGCTGCTAACCAATTATTGGTGTTAGTCAATATTGGTTCAAATCTTTTCCTCAAAGAAGTAATTCTTTTTTAGAGCATTGAATTAGAGGAAGAGGAGAGTCAGCAACCTTTTCGATCAGGTATCTACTGTTGATAATATTCTTATCATCGACCAAATCAAAGGGGAATATCTGCAAGCCCTATATATTCAATTTATTCTAGGGTCAGCCTGTTGTAGTTCATCTTCTTGATTTCTTTGGCTGTCTTTAGGTCTACCCAGATGTCTTCGATCATAAGCTCATAAAATTGAGTCTTTCTTTTGATCATGTTTTTGACACCCCTGTAGTCAAACTTATCCCTTCTCTTGAATTGTTTTATAGTAACCAGTTGCATCTCTGTCTCTATGACCTTGGCTTTAGCTGTTGTCAAAATCGAGTATCTGCCAATTTCAATTAGAAACTTAAAACCTGGCTTTTTCAATTTCATCTGTCTAGTGTGTACGACCACCATTTGTCTACACAACTCCATTAAGACTAACTTATTAGAAAGAAATTTGGGGAGCATATGAGGATAGCCTTGAAAAAAGCCAACCCAAAGATAGCAGAAGGAGAGAAATTATAGAAACATACAACCATAGTCGTTGACAACCATCCAGGCTTCATCAAATACTCTTTTTTATTCAAGCTGAGGGTAAAAAAGGCACAAAAATACTGTGAAAAAGGCATTATTTACTCTCCTAAAATGACAGATTGATCCTTGCAGTGTTAACTAAGAGTAATATGAGTAGATTAGGGTGGTCTTCCTGTCTCCCTCAGTTGTCAAACCTGGAAAGGTTCGCATTGAAGCCACTATGTACACCAAGTATGAAGTCATATAGAACTTCGAAGTGGTTGATACCTTAATCCGTTGCTCGTGAAAAGCGTTGCTAATCTGCTCACCCCATAAGATGACTTGCTTCCCTTGTAGGATAGTTTTGATGAAGGGATACATCCACTCGTGAAATTATGAATAAGATGGCAGACCTCATACCCTGATGAGGAGAGTAATCAAGTCACCAACTTCTTTAATGAAATCACTCCTTGAAAAATTTTGCAGCCATCTGGACAAGTTGGTTTTGGGGGTCTTAAGCCACCTATGATTTATCACTTTATTTTCACTCTCAAGGTCCTTGTCATACTCCTTTTGTGCCTCAAAAAAGTTAATTCTCAATACTTCAGTAGCACGAGGTCACATGAAGACTTTGTCATTAAATTTGGGGTCTAGCTGAATTATCATGTTGCCACTGGCATCAGAGACCGATCTGGTCTCTCTGTTATAGAACTGAGCACACTAGAGGATGAACTCTATATGATGCATCACTAAAGGAAAAGAAGCAACCAGATGAATGTTACTCTTAATGATTCTTTTCATTTTGGAGCTCAAGTTTGTTGCCTTGGTTTTGGTCATGAACTCAGCCATATCCATGTGGCCAATTTTTGTGTCTCTAATGTCGTCGACATTAGAAGTGATCAAAAAAATATCTTGGTACTTGTACTTCATGGCCTTTGACTTTTTTAGAAAAGTTTCAGACATTGAAACTGGTCTCAGTTGAGTGAGTGCTGATGAATAAGAATCTTCAAGGGATACTACAACCATGATCGTGCAATTAGAGAACAGTGGGCAAATTAGGGAATTTGCACATTGGGTGATCATGACTAAGGAAGGGCACTTGATAGGGCTAGGTCAAAAATTGAGTCAAAAAATGAGGAGAAAAAAGGGAGGAGGAGAAAAAATGAAAAAAAAAAATTCTCCAGAGTTAGAAGAAAACGGGGGAAAAAAGTAAGGGCAACAAAATTCGTAGCCTTAGCATGTGAAAAGGCATGCATGCACGGGCGGTGAATTTTGCCGCCCTTACATGCAGACAGGATAAAAAAGGCATGGGTGGTGAAAATCACCACCCACACATGCTTCAGGAAGAAAAAGGAAGCATGAGTGGCAAATTTTGCTACCTGTGCATGTCTCCTAAGAAATTGTATGGGCGGCAATTTTCACTGCCTGTGCGTTTTGACCTGCATCGGTAGTGAATTTCATTGTCGATGCAAGTAGTGGATGTGAACCTGTATCAGTGGTGAATTTCACTACCGATGTAGGTCATGAGGGTAGGGCATGGCTAGGGTGGTGAAAATGCCACCCGTTTACAAGTAAGACTAGGAAAGATCATGGGGAAGAATGAATTAGGCGGTAGATTTTGCCACCCGTGCATGGGAGAAAGAGAGGAAGCCGACGGTGAAGGGGAAAAAACAAAAATAAACCCCAACAAAAACAACAACTAGAAAACAAACTAAAAGAGAGGAAAGGGAAAAGAAATAAACTCCAAATACATGACCTACTTGAAAAACCATGCATGTCGCGAGCTCAAATCTGCCAAAACACACTTTTACCCATTTGCTGGATCATTCAAAGGCAGGAGGAAGAGAAGAAAAAAGAATCAAAATGAGGTTAAAATCAGATTAAATGGGGTGAAAATTGACCCCAATAACTTGGCATGTGTGGTAATAAATGCCGCACATAAAAATCGAGGCAGTGCAGGGGCAGCAAAATTTGTCGCCCTTACACTGGAAAAAAGGGAAGGATATGCAGGGGCAAAAAATTTTGCCGCTCTTACATGTCAAAGATGAAATATGCAAGGGCAGAAAAATTTATCACCTGTGCACGTCTAGATGCAGGGGCAACAAATTTTGCCGCTCCTACATACAAGAAAGAAAAATGCACTGACGACAGAAATTATCGTCCGTGCATGAAAATGAAAGAAAATGGCTAACTCTGAAAAAGTCAAATTTTAGTCTCCTGATCGTATCGAGACCATAACAACCTTCATGTTTTGAGAAAAACATAACAATGTTACAAATTTTGAATGGTGCTAGTTGAGCCAATATGAGAACGAGAAAAACATGTCTTGAAAATAGACTTAGAGAGACAAAAGGCAAAATGAACAAGTTTCACAGGGGGTTGTTCCAAAAATGAGCTGAGCTAATTTTGGAAACAACAACTGGCTCTTTTTGGGGAACTTTCGTTAATCGAATCGATCAATGGGAGTAGAAACCAGTCTCTAAGTGCCTTCATCCAAGCCATTGGGCTATAGAGTCAAGCTAAAAATGAAAGAAAAATAGACAAAATATAAAAACTATATATATATATATATATATATACAAGTGGATCCATCTAAGTTTCAAAGATTTTAAAGCTTCAGATGTTTCCTATTGTGGGGTAGTGCGAATGACGTTCCATCTTGATACTCCAGCAAGAAGCTATTCTCACCACAGAGTTGTCGAATGGCAAACAGACCTCTCCATAAAGAGTGAAATTTGTCGTGCATTCCCTTCGGTTCTTGCCTCTTGTCTCACAACAAGACTTGATCTCCGACTTGAAAATCATGAGCCTTAGCCTTTTTATCAAAAAATTTCTTCACCTAATTTTGATGCACCGTAATCTAGTCCACCACCATGGTTCGCTGCTCATTCAGTTCGGTTAGACACATGATTCTTTTGTCGAATGAACTTTTGAAGATTGAATCTTTGATTGCTTTGGCTAATCTGAGCACTAGTAATTCTAGACTGATGGGTATCTCTGCATTTAAGCCATACAGAAGTTGGAAAGGTGACATATATATGGCCCTCTTGGGTGTAATCCTATCACCCATAAAGCATCAAACAGTGCTTTGTGCCACATTCTCTGATTATCATCTATCAATTTTCTAATAATAGTGACCAGGTTCTTATTGCTTGATTCTACTTGGCTATTTCTCTATGGAAAATAATTTGAAGTGTGGGATAGGGTAATCTCATAATAGAAGCAAAATTGAGTAATTTTATGCGAAGAGAAATAGGCCGCATTATCTATTAAAATTTTGATCAGAACTCTAAACTGGGAGATGATATTTTTCTTGAGAAAATTGCACACCACTTCAGACGTAGCGTGCTTGGTTGGGATGGCATCCACCCACTTGGTAAAGTAATCAATTGCCATGAAGACATAATCATGTCAGGCACTCAAAGATGGGTTGACTATGCCAATGAAGTCAATACCCCATTGTTGAAAAGGCTCTTCGATTATTACTGGCTTGAGAGGCAATGCAACCAGTTTAAGCTTTCTGACGAACTATTGACACAATTCGCATCTATGCACCCATTTGTAGGCATCTTGTAATAGTGTAAGCCAATAGTACCTTGCTCACAAAATCCTCCACATGCTAAATTGTGAAAAGACTCCAAGAGTTTATCTTGTTGTACCTTATCAACACAACGAAAAAACACCCTGTCTAGATTTCTTTTGTACAGACCATTATCCCACAAAACATAGCTAACAACCTTTAGTTTAACATTTCATTTTTTTTTATAGGAGAGATGAGTGGGACACTCACCATAGGTTATAAAATGGGCAATGTTGGAATACCACTCATCAGTAATGGCAACAAAGAAGACCGTAGGTATGCCTTCGATCTCTATTTCTTTATTTTTTGCTTCATCGAGAATGTTGTTGCAATCAACTAACAAAGACCCTTTCTCTGCATGAGTTTGGTAGGTTTAATATCTAGATCAAACTCTTGAATTTTGGAGATCCAATTACCCCTCTTCATACCAAACTCTTGTTGAGTCAAAATGGACTTCACTATTGTATCAGGCACCAGGACCTCAGTGTGCGAGTTCAGGATATAAAACCT
Source organism: Torreya grandis (assembly GCA_037957365.1). Taxonomy (NCBI): domain Eukaryota; kingdom Viridiplantae; phylum Streptophyta; class Pinopsida; order Cupressales; family Taxaceae; genus Torreya; species Torreya grandis. The sequence continues at coordinate 3,268,248 of JARHVA010001002.1, read as the reverse complement.
GAAATGCTTGACTATTTTGACCACCGCATATGCATGCTTCTACATGTTGGAATATTTCAGCTCATGAGCCTTTAGTGGACAACTCATGAAGGAGATAAGAGATTCCATGCCTTCTTGGTTCTGTTGAACTAAAATGGCTGAGAGTGTATGTTCGAAAGCATAATTATATATTTTGAAGCTCTTGGTGTAGTTTAGACAAATTAGGATTGGTGCGTAAGTGATTGTTTATTTGATGTCTTTGAATGTTGATTTGCCCTCATCAGTCCACTTGAAGGTAGCATTGCCTTTCATCATATTGACGATGTGGTGAGTTTTCTCAGCGAACTCAGCGTGAACCTTTGAAGAAAATTCACCTTTTCGAAGAATGAGTGAACCACAATTTTACTAGTAGGCAGAGTAAGTTCCTGGATAGACTTGACTCTTTTCGAGTCAATTTTAATACCTTCTCAAGACACAATGTGTCCAAGAAGTTTCCCTTCAGTCACCCCAAAAATAGATTTCTTTGGATTTAGAGAAATATCATTTTGATGATAGCGTTTCAGTATTCTTTGTAAATGGTGGACATGGTCAAATGGTGCTTTGAAATTAATGTCAAATCATCTAGGTACAGTAAAATGAACTTACACATTTCATCTTTGAAAGTGAGGTCCATCGCTCTTTGAAATGTGGCACCTGCATTTATCAGATCGAAAGGCATTTTTCGATAGGCGAAGGTGCCTCAAAGTGTAGTGAAAGCAGTCTTATGTTGATTTGCTTTTCTAACTTCAACTTGATTGTACCCCAAAAAACTATCCAACATTGATATCATCTCTGAACTTGTTACCATTTATAGAACTTGATCCATGATAGGGAGAGGGTAGTTATCTTTTAAAGATAACTGATTCAAGTTCCTGAAATCCATGCAAATTTGAATTTCACCATTCTTTTTTCTGACATGCACTATGTTGGCAATCCATGTGGAGTGATGGATTGAAAAAATTATCCAGACATCAAGCATTTTTTATATCTCAGCTAAAATGGTACCTAAGATTTTTGGATTATATTGCCTAGACTTTTGCTTCTATAGCACAGAGTTTGCCTTAAGAAGAATGTCATGGCGAATGTCATCGAGCTTGAGTGATTTCAGGTCGTCATAAGAATAAGCTAAGACGTCTATATATTGGCAGAGTAGATCGGCAAGTTTAAATCTCTCCTCGAGAGTGTAGCATTTCCCAATATTTACCATCTTAAGATCTCTCTTAGTTCCCATATTTGCTTGATCAAAATCCTAGGAGAAGTTTGAATCTATTCGTTGTTGTTTAATAAACCTGTCATAGTTATCAAACAATTTTTCTAGGGAAACCAGGCCTTTGAGAATCTTATTCCCTTTAAGCTACAGGAAATCCTCCCCTGTGTTCGCATTCGATTTAAAAGTTGCTTTATATTCTCGAAGTTCACTACCTTCAAAATGCAGTTATTCGAAGCTATCCTTTTGCTCCAAGAAAGCAATGATTTGATCATCATTGTTGAATACTTGCCAATGACCAGCATTATCAAGTACACTTGGTCAAAAGACCAGTTTAATAGTGTACTTATCTCCTTTAAAATTTGGGTGAAGAACCAAGAGAGTAACAAAAATAGCCAATGTATCCGCCCAGTCATTGAATTCTCTTAGAATGGTAGAGATTTTAAAAGCGTCAAAATTTTCAATTTGGTCCCAGACAAGATTGCGATAGTGGCGCAATCTTTCATTCTTAGTTTGATAGAGGTTTCTTACCTGGCAAACCACCAATTCAATGTCCCCTTTAACATGAAGTAGTTTAATGCCTTTTTTCTAGCAGCCTGTAATCCAAGTAATAAAGATTCATACTCAGTTGTGTTGTTGGTGTTGTTGAACTGCAACTTGTAGGATAAAAGAACAATATCTCTTTGAAAATATACCAACACAACTCCGGCTTCTGAATCAGTAGAAGAGTAGTTGCCATCAAATTCTAAGATCCATACCTCATTAGACACCACTTTTTCTTAGAAAACTTCTTCATTTGGGGGAAGAGGTTATTTCATGCGTTCATTTTGGTGTGCCAATTCTCTTGTTGTGTCAGTTGAACACATTTCCAAGTTGTCACCTGTAGGAGTTTCATCAGATGCCTCATGGACTTTGTCTGTAGATAGGAAGTAGTTGCCCATACTAGAAGATTCAAATAAAATTTAAGCTTCTGGTGCTGATGATCGGGTGACTACATACCTTGCCTCTTTTTTAAGAAGCAATTTCTTCTTAACACCTTAGATTGGGATCCTTACTTCTGACAAGTCCATGCTCAGCTCACCTCCAATATCTTTGCAAAAAATCCACCCAACTAGGATACCGTAAGAGGCAGGAATATCGGCCACTAGAACTATCATTTTTATCCTCTTTTTTGGAAAAGCTAGGAAAGCAAATTGGGCATCTTTTATCTGACCAAAGAGTGGGACTTGCTTGTTTTTCATAGAAATACACCTTCCAAAAATTTTGGTCAAAGTTAGACCAAGGGAATCTACCACCTTGGAGGGCATGACATTATCCGAGGCTCCGGAGTCTATTATGCAATTACTCAATTTGTAACTATTTATTAGCAAAGAAACATAAAAAGGTTCTATTTTCCAGGGAGTAACTGGAGGAGTCACGACAAAATTATTTTTGGTGGATTTATCCTTGGGGGGATCATGAACAGCTTTTGAAGAATCTTGTCTTGTGGGGATGGCCTTATTTTTCACATATTCCACTAACCTATCAAATTGTTCAGGGTTAGCCCTCAAATATTCAATCTCTGTCATTTAGATTTTAGTCTTTTTGACGTGATCAATTATATCAAATAATCGAAAAGAATTTGAAATAGAGAAAGAGAGTCTATCATCTAGGTCTTTAGTAGGTGTGGCACTGGTCTGAGTAACAAAGGTGGAAGGTATGGGGTGATTGGAGGTACTTACTTTTTTGATATTACCTGATATTTTGATTGGGGAGGCAATGGAGTCTCTCGTTTAGTGATGGAGATCATCAGCCGAGGTTCTTCTTTTGCTTTTTCTTTGTCAACCTGTGGAGCTAACTGGTTTTGAGATCTGATAAAAATAGCATAAGATCCATCCAACCCTTCTCATTTACTTCCAACTTCATCTTGATAATCTAGGAAACCAATATTAGAGTCGCCAGCTAATTCTTCTTCTTCCTCAGTGAAGAGATTAGCATCATCTTCAGGATTCAACTCGGGCTGGAATGAGAAATTTGCTTCAACTTCTAGATATTTGACTACTGAGTTGTTTGGAGGCGCTTCAAGGGTGAGGTTCCTCTATGAAGGAAGAAGGCGATTTTGTTGTCCCTGATTCTTGGTAGCATTGCCTTGGTATGCCTAATTCTGAAATGTTCTCCTGGGCATATCTCTGTATGCAGGGGCAGATGACATTCCTTGCGCCATTTGCTTTTTAAGAGCTAGCATTTCATTTTCTAGATTTTGTAACATCAAGTCAGTGGTGACTACAGGTGAATACTCAGAAATGAAGAGGATTTACCTTTATTAGGGTCTCTCCTTATCTTGCTTGCCAAAATAAGGTCATCTTCTACTTCAGTAGCCAAGGTTTGAGCAGCAATAAGCTCTATGTGTCTGGCCCATCTCAGTAAAAAACCTACTTCAAGTAATTGTGAATTAATGAAGAAGCATTTGAGGTTTTGAGGCATCAGTTGGGCGACCATGAGAATATTGTGCCTTAGCTTGTCGAACTTGGCAATAAAATCTCTCATAGTCTCATGAGGCTCTTTCTTCATCTGAGTGAGCTGGGCCAACAAGGCATGTGCATCTTCTACAGACTTGAATTTGGCTTCAAATTTATCTTTCAAGGTGTCTCGGTCAGTCACTGATCTAATCTGTAGGTGATAGAACTAGTCTGCAGCAATGCCTTGTAGTGTCTCTATGAACAACTTGACCGTTAAGTCTTTGAATTTCACACCTATGACATCGCAAGCTATGCTAAAAGCTGTAATGTGTTTATTAGGATGAACCTTCCCATCACTGAAGAATTTAGAAAAATTCTTCCTTGAACTGTGTGGAAGCTCATGCAAAGGTGGAGTCAAATTTAGTGGACTAAAAAAATTACCCCAGGGGCCTTGAGCCATGATTTGATTATACAAAAGTGGGATCACTAATCTAGGTGGAGCTTGGATAGGTAAAGCTTGGCCAGCAGTAAAAAAACAAGCTCTACTTTGTGTTGGTGGCCTGGTAGGGCTAGGAGGAAGAATCCTAATTCGTCTAAGGTGAGGTTGTGGAGGAAACAACTCGAAATTACTCTGGTGCACCAACTCAAAAGTAGGATCAACAACACCTTGGGATTTTTGGGATCTAGTATAACATGGAGTTGCCAGATTGCAGAACAAAAAAATGGAAAAAAGCAATTCAATTTGAAGTTTGAGACTTCAAACTGCGCGCTCGATCCCCAGCAGAGTCACCAAAAAGTTGTTGGGTGAATATTTTGTTGTCAACTAATTGATGACAAAATAGGTATATCAACCACAACACAAGGAGATTTATGCCACAAAAAGTGTGGGTTTATCACATCTGAATGAGGTAAATATCTCCTTTCATCAAGGGGAGGTTCCCTATGAATATTTATACACTATAAGTATATATATAAGTAAGCAAAAAATAATACTCGAGGTAGTATAACAATATCCACCTCTCTTTTTTCAGAGATGATGTCTAAGGAATAAGAGAGAAATACTGGTCGTTAGCTAAGAACAGTTTTCTTCTTTCAAGAATGATATCAAGCATAGAGCAGAAAATCCCTTAAAGTAGGTAATAAAGTCTACAAGGAAACCTACGTAAGCACAAAGTCTTCCGTTGTTTCCTCCACTGATTCAGAATACGCGTAATCGTAGAGTGAAACGAAGCACAAAGTCTTCGCCTAAAAATACAAATGATAAAAGGATCACCAAGATAAAAGTAGCTCAAATTCTTTCTTCTATCTTTTAGAAACGTCCTCAAATAATATCAATACACACACTTTGCTTATTAAATCAAACAGATAAGAGATTATCAAGAAAGAGGACATAAGTACCACTTCCTAAATAACACAAATTACTTCAACACAAAGTCTAAAATAAACATGTTTCTCATTCATTTGATGAAATATGATTTACAAGTTGAGCACAAAGTCTCAAGAAGGGTCTCAATTTCAGTAGAGTTTTTGCTCTCAATTATCAGAGATCCATTTACAAAAGAGGTCCCCTCTATATATAGGGAGAAACCTTCAAAATTAAAAAGATTAAAATATAAAAATATCTTAGTCAAAAATGAGTCATCTTTGACTTTTGAGATATTTTTTCAAATTTTTTACATGTAATTACACATTATAAAATTGCATGCACTTTTACATGACAAAAGTGCATGAGAAGAGAGGAAGAAGAGAGAAGGGGAAAATGGTTTAGCTTTTGCCACCAGACTTATTTAGATGAGCATCATACATAACGATAGATGCCTGAATTCCTATACTGTCTGGCGCAATGGTGTTTTTGAAGATGACTATGGCCCTGATTATAGTGTCATTCAATGTTGTGATGGCCTTGGCATGACTCATTAACCTAGATCTTAGATTATCCAGAGTTAACTAAGTATCTAAAATGTTATCCACAAAAGTCATTAAGAATGCTTTTTCTTCAAAATCCCACTAAATGATACCTTTGAATCCTCAGATCATCTCTTCGACTGAGAGAAATTGATTATCCCTAGAGGTGAGGTTGCAAGGCAATTTTTCTAGTCAGTTCAATAGGCCTGTATCACTTTTCTCGCTAGCATCATGGAAAGACTTGAGATCTTCAATCAGCTCTTTGAGTACCTGAATCTTGTATATTAGTGATTCTTTGATCTCAACATAGAAATCTTTACTGGCAATAATGTCGATGGATATCAAGGTGCATTTTTTCAGATCCTTCATTTCCCTCCACTTGCTAAGATATTTCTCTGTACTGTCAATGTCCTGAGAAATAAGTGAGATAAGGTCCTCTAAGTCTGTCCTCACCTTCTTCATCTTGTCTATCTTCTCAACGACTTTTATAAGTAAAAAAATTTCTTGAGTGTGCATCTTTCAATGTAATCCTCTAGCACTTTCCCTTTCATATAGGTTCTCTCTGCCTTCTGAACAACAGGGTCGTCTATAAAAAAGGCTTTTAGGGTTGTTGCTTCAGGGGCAAGGGTGAATTTCCTTACTACTATAGTCAATTGCTCTCCTTTGGCCTTATAGTAATCTTTCATCTCTTTTTCTCTATCAAATTTCTAGACCATGATGTCTATTGCAGACTGTAGATCACTCTTCGCACCTTTGTGTGTAACTTTTCCTAGCTCAACACGAGAAATAGAATAGCTACTCATGTCAAAACCCTCAAGAGTGGCGTCCTGCAGAGGTTTAGCTATTTTCATAAATTTATGCCCCTTTTCCTCAACCAATTTTGAAAATATCCTTGGTCTCTTAGGGGCCTTAGCTTTCACCGGCACTATCTTGTTGAAATCGAAGTCATCTATAGAGATGGCTAGTTTCTTTCTTTTAGGCATGAAAGCTGACATCCAAGGAGGGAAAGAAGATGTACTTGCTATGGCAATGGTTCCTACAGCTAGTGTTACCATGGTAACTTCTACACTATTAGTGGTAAAAGTGGTCACAGTTGGAGTAATTGGTGAAACTGTACCAGCTGTTGATTGATCAAGGACAAAACTTTCTCCTAGCTTGAAAGAAGGAGATGCCAAACTAGGAATAGAACCTGAGGAGTGAAGAGTATCTCTAGAAGTGCCTTGAGGATCGTCAAACATGAATTTAGAAGGAGAGGCAGCTCTAGAAGAAGGAACACTGATAGGAGAAAGAGGTGAAGGAGATGCTACAGGAGATTAAGGTGGTGAAGGAGAGACGTCTGTAAGTGGATGTGCCCCTTCCTTGGAAGGTAGAGGCTCAGTCTTTTGCTACTCTGAGGGCCTTCATCTGTCTCCATTTGCTGAGCTACCTATTCTTGAGAGCTTTGTTCTCCAACTTCCTTAGCCATCGATTTTGGCTCCTCAATAACCTTCGATTTCTTGGAAATAAAGATGATTCTAAGCTTATGAGGCCTAGATGGAGAAGGAACATCACCTTTATTCTTAGTCCTATTTTCTACCTTCTTCCTCATTTCTACTTGGAAGTCAGCCTTTGATCCTATAATAAACTCCTTCAGCATGATCCCTTTGGTTGCTAACCAATCATTGGTGTTAGCCAATATTGGTTCAAATCTTTTCCTCAAAGAAGTTAATTCTTTATGAGACCATTGAATTGGAGGAAGAAGAGAGTCAACAACCTTTTCGGCCAGGTATCTGATGTTGTTAATATTCTTATCATCGACCAAATTAGAGGGAATATTTGCAAGCCCTAGATATTCAATCTATTTTAGGGTCAGCGTGTTGTAGTCCATCCTCCTAATTTCTTTGATTGTCCTCAGGTCTACCCAAATGTCTTCGATCATAGGCTCATAAAACTGAGTCTTTCTTTTGATCATGTCTTTGAAACCTCTATAGTCAAACTTATCCCTTCTCTTAAACTATTTCATAGTAACCAATTGCATCTCTATCTCCATGACCTTGGCTTTGGCTGGTGTCAAAATCGAGCATCTACCAATTTCAATTAGAAACCTGAAACTTGGCTTCTTCAGTTCCATTTGTCTAGTGTGTACGGCCACCATTTATCTATACATCTCCATTAAGACTAACTTATCAGAAAGAAATTTGGGGAGCATATGAGGATAGCCTTAGAAAAAGCCAACTCAAAGATAGCAGAAGGAGGGAAATTATAGAAACATACAATCATAGTCGTTGACAACTGTCTAGGCTTCATCAGATACTCTTTTTTATTCAAGCTAAGAGTTAAAAAGGCACAAAAATATTACGAAAAAGGCATCATTTACTCTCCTAAAATGATGGATTGATCTTTGCAGTGTTAATTGAGGGTAATATGAGTAGATTGGGGTGGTCTTCTTGTCTCCCTCAGTTATCAAACTTGGAAAGGTTCACATTGAAGCCGTTATGTACACCAAGTATGAAGTCATATAGAACTTCAAAGTAGTTGATACCTTGGTCAGTTGCTCATGAAGAGCATTGCTAATCTGTTCACCCCAGAAGATGACTTGCTTTCCTTGTAGGATATTTATGATGAAGAGATACATCCACTCGTAGAATTTTGAAGAAGACAATAGACCTCGTACCCTAATGAGGAGAGTAATCAAGTCACCAACCTCTTTAATGAGATCACTCCTCGAGAAATTCTATAGCTATTTGGACAAGTTGGTTCGGGGGGTCTTAAGCCATCTATGATTCATCACTTTCTTTGCCCTCTTGAGGTCCTTATCATACTCTTTTTGTGCCTTGATGAAGTCGATTCTCAATACTTCAGTAGCAGGAGGGCACATGAAGACTTTGTTGATAAATTCAGGGTCTAGTTGAATTATCACATTGCCACTGGCATCAGAGACCGATCTGGTCTCTCTATTGTAGAACTGAGCGCACTAGAGGATGAACTCTGTATGATGCACTACTACAGGGAAAGAAGCAACCATATGAATGTTGCTCTCAATGATTCTTTTCATTTTAGAGCTCGAGTTCATTGCCTTGGTTTTGGTCATGAACTTGGTCATATCCACGTGGCCAATTTCTGTGTCTCTAATGTCATCGACATTAAAAGTGATCGAGGTGATCAGAAAAATGCCTTGGTACTTGTACTTCATGGCCTTTGACTTTTTTAGAGAAGTTTCAGACATCAAAACTGGTCTCAATTGAGCAAGTGCCGATGAACAAGAATCTTTAGGGGGTACTGCAACCATGATCATGTCATTAGGGAATAGTGGGTAAATTGAGGAATTCGCATGTTGGGTGATCATGACCAAAGAAGGGCACTTGACAAGGCCAGGTCAGAAACTAGGTCAAAAAATAAGGAGAAAAAAGGGAGGAGGAGAAAAAATGAAAATTTCTCCAGAGTTGGAAGAAAATAGGGGAAAAAAGTAAGGACGACAAAATTTGCCACCCTAACATGTGGAAAGGCATGTATGCACGAGCGGCGAATTTCACTGCCCTTGCATGCGAACAAGAGGAAAAAGGCACAAGTGGTAAAAATCACCACCCACACATTCTTCAGAGAGAAAAAGGAAGCACGGGTGGTTAATTTTTCCACCCGTGCATGTCTCTTAAGAAATTGCATGGGCGGTAATTTTTGCCACCCATGCGTTTTGACCTGCGTCGATGGTGAATTTTGCCGCCAATGTAGGTAGTGGTTGTGAACCTATATCAGTGGTGAATTTCACCATTGATGCAGGTCATGAGGGCAGGGCATGGCTAGGGCAGCCAAAATTTTGCTCATTTATAAGTAAGATCAAGAAATATCAAGGGGAAGAATGGATTAGGCAGCGAATTTTGCCGCTCGCGCATGGGAGAAAGAGAGGAAGCCGACAGCGAAGGAGAAGAAACAAAAACAAACCCCAACAAAAACAAAAATAAGAAAACAAACTAAAAGAGAGAAAAAGAAAAATAAATAAACTCCAAATACATTACCTACCTGGAAAACCATGTGCACTACGAGCTCAAATCTGCCAAAATGCACTTTTACCCGTTTGCTAGATCATCCAGAGGTAGAAGGCAAGAGGAAGAGAGGAAAGAAATAATCAAAATGAGGTTAAAATCAAATTAAATGGGGTGAAAATTAACCCCAACAACTTGGTGCATGTGGCAATAAATGCCACACATGAAAATTGAGGCGATGTAGGGACGGCAAAATTCACCGCCCTTGCACTTGAAAAAAGGGAAGGATATGCAGGGGCAACAAATTTTGTCACTCCTGCATGTCAAAGATGAAATATGTAGGGGTGGGAAAAAAATTTCCCATGCACGTCCAGATGCAGGGGTGGCAAATTTTGTCGCTCCTGCATACAAGAAATAAAAATACACTGACAGTAGAAATTGTTGCTCGTGCACGAAAATAAAAGAAAATGGCTAACTTTGAAAAGCCAAATTTTGGTCCCCTAGTCGTATCGAGACCATAAAAACCTTAAAATTTTAAGGAAAACGTAATGATGTTATGAATTTCAAATGGTGCCAGTTGAACCAATACGAGAACGAAAAAAACCTGTCTCAAAAATGGACATAGAGAGACAAAAGGTGAAACGAACAAGTTTCGTAGGGGGTTGTTCCAAAAATGAGATGAGCTAATTTTGGAAACAATAATGATGAAAATATATAAGCCATGGTTGTCAAAAAAATTAAGTAAATGATCAAGTATAAGGGCAAGTTTCCATTCAAATGCTTTAACCTTGGTAAGATTGGTCACTTTGCCTCTAAATGTCATAACAAGGATAAGACTAAGCATGATGAAGAACATGTTAAACATCATGGTGATGATAAGAATATTTATAAGCTTGACAAGAACAAAAATATTTTCATGAAGTATGAAGATAAGAAAGGGTCATTCAAAAACAAGAAAAGTTTTTATACCAAATAAGATAGTAGCTCATCTGATGTGAGTGATAATAGTACATATGATATTGATGATGACTGTAATGACCATGATAATAATGAAACCCTATTCATGACTATAGATATAGATGATGAGGGTTGATTAAAAGGGAAAGGCCTTATGGATGATGAAGAATCAAATGAAATAGAGGTTGAAGTGAACCTTGAGCGAAAATTAGTGAGTGATATAGAGGAATTGAAGTTCCAAAGAAGGAAGAATCAAAAACTAAGATCATTGGTTAAGGGTTATGAGGATCAAATCAATATTTTTAAGGAGAGACTAAGCATCAACACTAATGAACATGAGGAGATAATCATACAGTTGGAAACTCAAATTAAATTGCCACTATAAATCTTAAGACCAAGGATAAAGAATGCATCAAGTTTAGAATAGAAATGGATTCCTTGAAGGTAAAACTGGATCAGGCAACAATCAAGTTGAAGACACATCAGAGATTTGAAAAGAGTATTGAAGTTCTTGATGATATTTTGATAAGCCAAAGGCCTCCACATGACAAAATAGGTCTTAGGTTTAAGGAAGGCCAAAAGGAGAACAAAGAGAGTTAGACCTCAAAGACCTACACACAAACTCTTAAATCTGAGATTCATAGTGATCATCAACAAATCAATAATACCAACATGAAAGTCAACATGAAGAGAACAATCAATCAACCCAATACAATGAGGTAGTCTAATTCTTTCAATGATTAATATTTTCCTTTTCATAACTTTGGTCATAGAGCAAGTGATTGTAGAGCGGTCTCAAGGAATGAGTTATCATGGGAAAATGGGAGAAGAAATGATCAATTAAGAGGTAAGTATAAAAATGTTGTTTGCTACAGTTGTCATAATATGGGACACATTTCAAGATTATATCCCAATAGAGTTATAAGGCCCTCAAGATTTAACAAGGTATATGGAGTTCCTAGAGTGCATTAGAAGGATCAAACATTGGTATGGTAGCCAAAGAAAGTCAGGATTGATCATTTGAGCCTAAGAGTCAAAATGGATTATTTGTTAAGATAGAGAAAGGATTAGAAGTGAAAGAATGTCAAGAAAACTTGTTATCTACAAGTATTGACAAGGTAGTCAAAGAGAAGAAGAAGGATGACAAGGTGGATGAGTCAAATGCTTCAGTCAAACCTAAGTGGATTCTAAGGAGGAACTATCAGCCTCTTGATTGCAAGATAGTTGAGCAGAGTCATTTAGAGATCTTGGAATCTATTGAGTTCATGGAATTTTGAGGTCCCTATGGAAAGGGGTGACTCCATTAGGCTTCATGGAGACATTCTTTTACTAGTAGAAGCATGAAGCTACATTCAAAGAAGGATTCATCTTGAGAGGATTCCAAGTTATCTATGTTGTAAGGATTATGTCCAAAGACACATGGAATATACATTGGTCTGGAAGACCAATATGGCCATAGAGATAAGTTAGATGTTGTTGATAGAGTTGGAGGTGTGATGAAGGCCTGTGTAGATGATTGGTATATGAGAGATGCTTGAAGTATGTTGAGAATGGTCTTTGAGTCCTGATGACTCAATGATGAGCACAAGTTGTGAGGACAAAGGGAGAAATAATCAGATGATTCATTATCTTCAAGAGCATATAAGTAAATGGTCTATGTCAAAGAAGGTATATATAAACCATGAAGACAAGTTGAAGAATGTGGCCAAGATTGAGAGCATGATGGGTGTTTGTGAAGCTAGAACAGGTAAATGAAGATGGATATTATCCATCTCTATGGAATAAAGGTGCATCAAGGAAAGTGAGTGATCTTGTGTATCTGAGTCCATTTAAAGATCTATGTTATATAAGAATAGATATGATGTCCTAATGAGTGATCAAGAGTTTGATATATATCAGTCATGTCAAGCACAAGGTAAGTGTTCATGTGTATCTAAATTCATTTGAAGGTATGCATGGAGTTAGGGGGAGCATATTTGTATGATGATTCAAGATTCTATGATCTTATTACCAAAAGGGAGAAAGAGCTCACAAAGGGAGAAAGTTTAGAATGCTTTATAGACTCAAGAAATGTTGAAGATCATGTTTAGTGCAAGAGGTGTGATCCAATAAGTTACATCATGAGGAATAAAGTTGCAGGCATTTCTTTATCATTAATGTCAAAATGGGGAGAAGGAGCAGAAGTCAAAATTACCATTTTGAAGTGATTTTATATTGTAGTGTGTTTGTCATCAATATGTTTGCCATCAATGATAAAGGGGGAATTTGTTGGCATGTTGTTGTCATTGATGTCAAAAGGGTGCATCATGTAAAGGCATAATGGTCACTAATGTCAAAGTTCTATTTGTTCAAAAACTTTAACATAGTAGTGGCATAAACAGAGTGTTGATCAGTGAGTGAGTATTGTGGATATGAGTAACCTATTGAGATTATGTTCTTAGTTGGTAGCATGATGATGTCAAACGTGACTAAGCCTAGTTGGCAGTGTGTGATTATAAAAGATGCATTGAGAAGAGTGTGGTCATAAGAATTTGAAGGCAAAAGATAATTTGAAGGCAACTAATGTATTATGGTTGCATGAAAGTCAAGGTTGATGTCAAGGACAATGTCAAAGGTGTTCAAGTGTATGAAAGAGAGATTTCAAGTCATATGAATCTTGGTCATGTGGTTTTAGGTCTGTACAAGGTTTTGGAATTTTTTTGTTATCATAAAGAGAATGGACTAGTGATATGAGTGTGTTGTTATGTCTTATGTCTGCTTGTGTGATGTTTTTTTGAGGTCATGACATGGAAGGAATAGGTCAAGGTGTCAAGTGCATTGGAAGCTTGAGCCCAGTCATGGCATGGTAAAGGTATGAGTTGGTGGTATGATTAAGTGAGTAAACTCAATCATGTGAGATATTATATGACATTGTTTGAGCATGTGCATAAGGTGTAAAAACATCTATGAGAGTCTCAGGGTGAGCCTATAGGGGCAAGAATGTTAGACCAAATGTGCATTTAGACCCTACTTGGCCTAATGAAGCGTGAGGATCATATTTCAAGGTGAATGTGTGAAGGAGAGAATGGATAGAGGTAATATAAGTTGTTTCAAGAGTGATCATGAAGTATGAGGTCATGGTTTATAGGAAAAGGCATGGAAAGTGGTTTTGAGGTCTCTTGAGTGCACATAATAAAGATATACAAACTCGAGAAGGAATTTTAGGTGTTCCTTGGCACATGTAACCTCTAAATGGGAACTTAAGTTGTTAAAGAGAGATGGGTAAGGGTCCTATCTAAGATCTGCATGCATTGGTTTTGGATTTAAGGGGTAGTCCTTTATGAACAATCGTTAACACCAAACCCTGTGTTAAACCTCACTAAAACACTACTAAGGACCTGATGTGGAATATATTGTTCAAAATAACCCATAATGGTCTAAAATTTCTAGATAAACTATTGGATAATGTATTCAACACTCCCAGGTATGTCTAGGTAAGCATGCTTAGTCCAATGAGAGAGAAAATGCATAGTTACAAGCTTGTTTGTGAAGAATTTGTTGTGGCTCTCAAAAGTTGCATTGGTTAAGGAAAGAAAATAGATGGAAGAAGAATATAGAGACTCATGTCTCATGCCCATAAATGTTTATGGATAGGTTACACTCTTAAAATATGTTAAACTAGTCTTCAAAGTTAGCTAGTCATAGACAGACCTAATGGTGTGAATAGTGAAAAAACTAGGCAAAGATGAGAAGATAAATTTGAGTGTGTTTTCATGGTAAAATGATGAAAATAAGTGCATGGAGATGTTGTTCAGGAATTTTAATTAATTTATATTTTTTTAATAAGTTTTTGAGGTCAGTGAACATGGTAAATTTGTTCATGAAATGACCTATCTAGTTCAGTTGGATTTGTGGGATATAAGGTCATGAGATTGGTTTGAAAGACCCATATTTTGCTATTAGACCATATGAGTTTTATGTTTGGGGATGTTTTGAATATGTCATAGAATCTTATATATGCATCAGGATTCTTTGAAAGTGTCTACACAGGGGTTGGATTTCCAAGTCACCATGACTGGTCCTTGAGGAAAATTGGCAGTTCTAAGTGAGTAAGCTGCAAAGATGATCTTGAAGCCTTAAGCTCTGAGTGAATGTGTCTAATGAATTTTGGTAATGACCATAAGGTCATGTGTGTGTGTGTGTGTGTGTGTGTGTGTGTGTGTGTGTGTGTGTGTGTGTGTGTGTGTGTGTGTGTGTGTGTGAGAGAGAGAGAGAGAGAGAGATCATATTTGAGTGGATTAAGTGTGTTTGAGCTTCATTATTGAAAGATTGACTTTTTGGTGTACACATGCCTAATAGGACTGAGTATTATTGAAGGGTTTTATGAAGTAGTTGAACCTAAAAGGTGTTATGGATCTTAGAGGATGTTGGATAAATTATTTTTTATATTTTATGTGAAAGGATTATGTCATTTATATAGTTGTAATACTTTCCAAGGAATCAAATGGTAACATGTTGATAAGAAGGCCTAATGCAAGTAGGTCTCCATGAGACCTAAAAGTGAAATGAGGTCTAATAGAGTTGTGATAAACCAAAAGGGACTCAATGATAATTTGAATCATGTTTATGAGATGTCATAATACCTATTCCATGTCTAAATTAATAAGTTAAGGGTGCGTGGCCGACCAGGGGATATATGAATAAGAGATGAGTTTATATACAAGGTATTTTAGACCTATTTTAAAAAGCGTAGATTAAATGAATGGATTGAAAAATAAATGAGCCTAAGGAGGTTGAGAAACATGTTTTAAACCCTTAGGAGAGATCAAATAACCATATCATGAAGATTGTATAGGTGTTCTATAGTTAAAGATCAAGGACACATGACCTATTCAGTCTTGAAGAAGGCTAGTTCAGCGAAGAAGCCTAGAGGCAGTTTTGAGAGAGATCAAGTGGAGTAGAGCTAAAGAAGTTATCATCATATGTTGAGTTGATATGGGATAAATTTTAGATAGAATAGATAAAGAGTTGAGTGGAAAGAAGTGTGATAAACTGAGTTGGTGCTTGAGAGAGTTGAAGCTTCCTTGCAGGTTAGAGATTGTAGAATTGGTCTTAATTGAGTTGGTTCTTGGTCAAGAGGGAGTTGGAATGCCTTTTCAGTTGGTTCTTGAATAAGTGACCTTTGACTGACTTAGTGTTTAGTCATAAGAGTTTTTATCCTCCTAGCAAGTGGGTGCTTGTTAAAGTCAAGTGGGTGTTTGTTAAATATGAGGTTGGTGTTCCATGTTAGGTTGGTGCTCAACTAAATTTGATACATTGTAATATAGGACAATTTTCCAAGCTTTTTTTTAGTGGGTTTTATTCTCCATGAGGTTTTCCCACATATGTGATGTGTTATCTTGTTTCATGCTCATGTGATTGGTTCTTAATGCATTGATAGATCATTATATTGCTTTCATAGTTCATAGATGAGTGAATGTAATCGATTGAATTTTTTTGAATAATGATTCACCCCCCTCTTAGTAATTTATAGTCCAACAATTGGTATCATATTTTGGTCCTTTGAAACAGGCCTAAAAACTTGAAGGAAATCCTTGAAGCACAAGCTTGTCTAACCAACAAGTACAAGGAGGTTTCTCAACCAATAAGGCTCTTCTCTTCAATGGGACTAACTATGCATTTTGGAGCATCAGAATGAATACCTATCTAATGTCCATGGGTTATGACATATGGCAATATATTGTTGATGGATTCACTCCACCACCTACACCACCAACTGATGCAACAAGTAAGAAGGCAAGTGAAAATAACTCTAAGGTAATGATTAGCATTATGTATGGTCTTTCAGAATTAGAATTTGTTAAGGTCATGCATTATGATAATGTAGACACCGAAATCATGGTGTAATGTCAAAATTCCCTTGGACCACCTTAGGATCCCCTTGGGACTAATTTAACCCTTCAACCCCTAACCAAGCCTATCTCGTAGTCAGTTTAACCAAATGACTTAACCTACCATTTTACCTACTTTTTCCTTCACCATCGACCACCGATGGTCAAGATGACCATCAATGTTCACTTTGATCATTGACAGTCAGGGTGCACCTCCTTACCTGGCAACATGCAAACCATTCACCTTACTTTATTAAAAATATATTGTCTAAATCCACGTGTGAGCCATTGCATGTGCGAGTTAAAATTAGAAGGCCCAATTAACATCTTGTTACAACTCTCTTGCCTTGCCTATAGGAAGAGAAGATTAGGGAGGTGAAATGGATCTGCAATTATTATCAAGAGCTTGTGCATCAAGAGTTGCTTTATTTTGTAAGTCAATCATCATTAGTAATCCAATGATCTAGCCATCATGTCAAAGAGCCAACTTGTTATCACCACTCTACTAAAGAATCAACTACCGTTACTCTACCAAAATCATGTCATACTCCATCAATGAGTTAACCACCTCAAACACCCACTTGATCAGCCTTATGCAAGATAAGTATTTATTTTTTGGTATTTAATTAGTTTATTTACCTTTTACACTCAACCCAACACCAATCCATCTCTCAAAATCTAAATTTGGGATCCCATCAATTTGACCATTTACCAACCCATACCTGTGTATAGTAACTATTGATGGTTGTCTCAACCACTGATGATCTACCCAAATGCCAATGGTCAGCTTGACCATCGATGATCACCTTAATCGTCGATGGCCACCTCAACCACCGATGATCACTATGGCAGAAAATAATAGCAAATTATTTTTACCCTCTTAGCCCCAACCAAATCCATTTTTATATGTTCTTGCCTATTCATAGACCCATGCTTGATTTTTTGAAACAAACCATAGCCATTTAGCACTAGTATTGATTTGTTTATCGCTATATTAATCATTTCTAGTCTATTTATTTATCAAGCATTTTTTGTGTTCATTTTCAGTACCTTTTGATTATTAATGCAAGTACTTTCTATTCTATTTATAAACTTAATTATTTGAAACGTGTGGATTGATAGCCCTTGAGGAAGCTCTTGATTTTGGGATCTAGCTAATACTAGGCAATCCAGTTAGCTATCTATCTAACCAACCATTTGCTTTAGTATTGTATTATTTTTAGGTCATCCTCCCAATCCAAAGAAAAGTTCTTCACAATCATCTAAATCAACACACACATAACCAAATGGTTTTTTCAACCATACCCTATTTAGTTTCTTCTTCTTCCTTTTGAAATATAAGCTAAAATTCATTGAAACATTCTAGCACGCCTTATGGGACCTTGAGTCTTTACTTTGGATTTATTTTCTTTGCATTTGTATGCTCTTCTCTTTATCTATGCTCATTAACAAAACTAAATTTTATTTTGGGTTTAAAATCAAGTCCATCCATTGCTTGCTAATTTTAGCTGACTTTGAATTAAAGCATAGTAATTTTATTGTAGCATCAGTTTTGTTGCACACACTAAACCAAACCACCTTCATCAATTAAACATCAAACAAACTTGAGACAAGGCCCAACTAGGATTTCATCATCTAGTGATCACCTTACCCTTTCTCAGTAATCTTACTTAGAGGTCATTACCAAGGGGAGAACCAACTTAGTTCTCTAGTTGAGTATAAACACTAGAAATTAGTATATATTGGCTAAGCACCCAACACCCCTATCGTTGCAGTGTGTAAAGTGAGGGGGTAGGCCCCAAAGCCACGTATTGATTCCCAACACAAATATTTTTGAGCACCTAAACAACCTAAAACCAACCATAGATTACTTCTATAGTACTTGATCTACAAGTCAACTTCTATCACACATTCTCATAACTTAAGGCATAAGCCAAAAGCAAGATTAAAATTAACCATAGGATTTTAATGTACTCTAGTGTGTGTTTGGTTTTCTTGATCAATTTCTTAATTTCTCTCTATTTGAGTTGTAAGATTATTTGAGTTTTCCTCTCATCCTACTTGCATGGTTCTTAGTTGCCAACAACGAAGAGACTTAGCAAGCCATGACCCATCTATAGATTATCCAGTCTCCTCTACCTCTTCATCTATGGAGTATATCTCAGATTTTGAGAGTTCTCCTCATCATTCTAATGCTTCTAGTGTGCCTCGAATAATCTCCCAAGGTGACCTAGACTTTACTACATTTTTGGATAATAACCTGATATCTTTGCAACATTATCTTAGCACAATAGCTCACCACCATATGCCCATTTCGGTACCACTACCGATCCACCCTATGGCATGCCATTGGGATTTTAGGAAACTCTTTTGTTGTTGCTATCAATACCCAACCATTAACTACTCAATCATGTCTCAGTTGGCAACCCATCTGACATAACCATGCAAAAGCAACCAGCTCAACCTTCTAACACCCAAACAACTCCTAGCCTGACTAGCAATTCTTCCAACACATCCACCACCCAACCTTTACCTACCCATACCCTAGTTATTGTTGGAGTACCCACTACCACCATCATTAACATTCCTCTAGCTACCCTCACTTTGCTTCAAAATGTAGCAACACCAATACCTTCTACCTTACCACCTATTGCTACCATGGTTACCACTTATCCCTTACCTCTGACTCAACCACCCATGCCCACTCAATAGCACATACCCTCTACCCAACCACCAGTGACCACATATTAATATATGGCTTCAACCCAACCACCTGTGGCCACTTACCCATGTGGTAACTTCTCAACCTCTAGTAAATTATAAATATATCACTCAACCTTACAACTATATGCACCTTAAAACTCTTCAAGTGCACCACCCCAAACAAACCTAATGAAAATAATCATGGATAAGATGACTACTTTAGAGTCATCCATATTTGGAGCTAACAACATTCTATCATATGACCAGATATGTAACAAGCCCATCCACCCATCTGTGTCTATCAAGCCATATCTTCCTCAATGGGAACTTCCCAAGTTCTTTGAATTTGAAAGTAAAGAGGATCCCCAAAAACACCTTAGGGCATTTAGGCACTCATGATTTTTGATTTATTAAGATGATGCCCTCCTTCTCTACACTTTTCCTATGTCTTTATCAGGATCGGCATTAGATTGGTATAGTTCTTTAACCAAGTATTCCATCTTCTCCTTCACCCAACTGGCTCAAACTTTCTTAAATCATTTTTCGATAAATATCTCCAAGAAGGTTTCCATCACTAACCTCTACTCTATCTGATAGTTTGATGATGAATCTTTTGCCAATTTTGTAGCTCATTGGAGAAGCCTAGTCAATTAGCTTTCCTTCTCCTTACCCCAACCCAAATTGATCAAACTCTTTGCTTGGGCATGTGCCAAGCACATCTCTTCCACATTGAGTGTTCATAGATTTTGAACGTTTGATGAAGCTTTCACCATGGCACATAAATTAGAGAATAGAGCCATCAATGAAGGAAAGCTAAAACTAAAAAACAAGAACTCTACCTATAAAACCAATGAGGCTTCCTCCTCCAAACTGAGCAAGGGAATCGTGAAAGTGGTTATCCTTAAAGATACTTTTCCATCATCTACCAACTAACTGAATTCCTTTGGTTCCTCAAAGCAAAATATGAGAAACCAAAACTGGAATACCCAAAAATAATTTAATCCACTTGGAGAGTCTTATGCTTTGATCCTAGAGAAGTTATTGAAAGCTAACATCATTATTCCTCCTATCAAACCACCTTAGTAATTTGATTCTTCTTGTCCTGCACCTAGTTCGTATAATGAGAATGATTTGTGTGCCTTCCATCAAGTAGTAGGGCATGACGATAGTAGGTGTAACACCTTTAAGAGCATTTTCTAATATCTCATTAACAAGGGCAAGCTTGTGTTGGATAACCCCAATGCACCTCAAAACTAAGCCCTTGACATCTTTAGTCAACCTTTCCTCAATCATGCACCTGCCAAAAATGAGAGCAACATGATTGAGTGTTCTCATGATGCCCATATTGTTAACATCGTTCTTAGCACACTCATTGCTAAAGAACCTAATGACCAACCTATTTGTTCCTCTCCTCCTCCTCTTATCAAGGTAGTGGAGCCATCAATCCCTCCTTTGACCAACATACCACAACAAGCACCCATTTTATCCTCTCCCTCAACCACCAAGCAACTTACTGCCCCTTCAAAAATCATTCCCAAAGAGGAAGCCCACATGTCTGCACCTCCCACAAAAGAACCACCCTTTCAAACCTTGCATCCTTTGATTGAGGAAAAGGATGAGGTTACCATCTCTTTGTCTAAACCTATGGACTTATATTTCAAGCTCACTAACCATGGAATAAGACCAACATATAAACCATTCTCTAGGTTAATGTAAAAATTGGAATTTATTTCCAGCCTCGACATAAATCGAGCCACCTTATGGCAGTAATCAGGGCTACCTTATATTGCCAAGAAAAAAACCCCAACCACACCTTTTGTAAACCAACCCACCACTACTATTATCCAAACCCTTATCTTACCAACCAAACTAATGAAGACCTCTACCAACACAACAATTCCTCAACCATCTAAGGCACCTAAACCATAAACAACCAAATCACCTTCTCCAACCAAACCAACCAAGCTCACTAAGAACTTTATCACCCTCTCTACACAAGGCCTTAATCACCCATTTGTGAAGATAGAGCTTACCTCACCAAACATAACACCAAAAGGCTAGAGGGTCAAACTCCTACCTCCCTCCATCTTACCCTCTATCTTGGGGCCTCATCCCTCCACTCTAATTAGAAACATGGTTGTCTCAACCAATACCCAACTGTCATTGTTGGTTACACCAGTACGCTTGCTTTCAAACACACTAAACCATCAATGACCAAGCTACCTATCCTAAAACCTCCTACCTCTGCTTTCTCAACCACTGCCTTACAAAAATCAAAACCACCAACTAAACACACTACCTTGCCCAAACCTTCTACCACCAAACCCACTCCAAAAAGGACTTCCACCTTACTAACCAAGACCAAAACCCCTAAACCCTCTCCACCTTTAGTCAAATCCTACTCTACCATTTTCCAAAGGTTATTGCAAGCTTCTTGTTTGACCCTGCCCCCTCTCAGGTAGTTTGATCCTCTCGATTCAAAACCCATCTAGTATAATGACCACCACATGTGCTCCTACCATAAGACACCAAGCCATGACATAGAGAACTGCAAAGCTCTCCAAACCATTATACACCAACTCTATGATGAGGATGATTTATTGATAAATGAACCTCCCATGGACCCATTACCAGTCTAACAACCACTAGCTAAAACCTACCTATTCCTCCACTCTCACCTCAGAGTGACAAAGAACTGAGCAACTATCCTACCCCAATTCCTCCCTCTATCCATACCATTCATGTGGTCATGAGAGCATAGCAAACGGACAAGGGGAAGTCCAAAGTGTCCATTCCATTGACATACCCATCATCTACCTCCCAAACATCTTCACCTTCACCCAAACCCAAGGTATTTATCTTAGGTGCCTCCAAATCCAACCCCTCCAAGTCCATCAAGAGAGAGGTGCTCAAATACTTCACCAGACCTTAGTGAAGATGACATTATATGAGTTGATTACCACTTCACCTCATCAATTCCAAGTAATGATAGAGGCATTGCAATCGATAGAGGTCCAACCTAAAGACCCTCAACCTCTGGCAGCCTTTGTCGGTGCTCTCCAAATTTCCAACCTTGTCACCTTCAAGGATTTATAAATACCTTCTATCCATTCAGATGACCCAAATCCTCCTCTCTCTATTACTGCTTACATCAACCAAACCCACATCAAATGGGTCACAATTGATGTGGGAGTTAGTATTAACATCATCTCCTCACATGCCTATTGTTGGGTGAATATTTTGTCAGCCAGCTAACTGGTGACCAAAATAGTTCCTATCACCACGGCATAGGGAGATTGGTCATCCAATGTTGCAGGTTTACCACATCCAAAGGGGACAAATCTCTCCTCTTATCAAGGGGAGGTTCCCTATTAAATATATGGAGACTATATACAATATAAATAAGTAGAAAATAAGACACGGGGGTAGGATAAACCATCCATCTCTCTTTTTTCAGAGATGATGCTAACAAACAGAGGAGAAATCCTAGGTGATTGGTGAAAATACTTCTCTTCTTTTAGAAGTAACATTCAGCCAAGAGCCAGATCCCTTCCTGGATAGTAGAAATCCTGGTGAAGCGACAGAAGGCACTTCTCTTCTTTCAAAAGTGCTTGTTCTTGCAAACAACAGGAATCTTTCTAGTAGGATCAGTAATAGGGTAACAGAGTGACCAGCAATCTAAGATGTAGCACAAAGTCTCCACCTTGATTACCCAAGAGTGAGGTATGAAGAACAATGGGGGCATAAAGTCATCCCAAGGTCCTTTACACAGATATAGAAAAGAAAAACACACACTGAAGACAATTATGACAGCACAAAGTATGAAAGTAATTAGCTTCAGGACACCTTCCTTATCACCTCCACTATTTCTACTTGTTAAATCAAATAAACAAGAATGGTTTTAGAAGACAAACATAAGAACAATCTCTTAATGTAGCACAAGCTATAACAGCACAAAGTCTGAGGGTAACTTGCTTTCTCATTCAATCAAAGAAATATGAACTACAATCTGAGCTCAAAGTCTCAGTAATGCCTTTCAATTTGGGTAGAGTTTCACTTTTGGTAAGGGGAAGATCTCCCTTGTAACAAATGAGAGATTACAATATATAGTGCTCCAAGAAAGACTTGGGTGTTTGTTTTCATTAAAAAGGCCCATGATTCAGTCAACATCTTCAATACACCTTCAGTTTTATTTGGAGGGACCATGTTGGGATAGCACATTACCTCAGCTATGGCATGTCCATTCATCTAATGTCTCTTCCTTGGTATGGACTGTCTGGTCCTTTCTCTGATGTTTGCGTAGCTATCCAATTCACCATTACTTCATGGAAGAAAAATAGGGTTGCATCCTTGAGTTGGTGCACTCAGAAGTCTACTTGATCCATTGTTTCACCTATTAGAAATAACTCTTTTGAAGATATTTTTGGTCCTTTGGTCTCGCTCCTCTCCTCACTACTTAAGCGCTTCTTTTGCCTTCAGTGTTTTCACTAGGCTTTTCTCCTTTGTCTATGAGCATCATCTCTGAAAGAAGAGAGATGGATGGTTTATTCTACCCCCATGTGTTATTTTATGCTTATTTATATTCTATATAGCTCCTACGTATCTATAGGGAACCTCCCCTTGATGAGAGGAGAGATTTGTCTCTGGTTGATGTAGTAAAGCTGCACACCTGGCTGACCAATCTTCCTGCTATGGTTGATCAGACCTATTTTGTTGATCAGTACGTTGACTGACAAAATATTCACCCAACACCTATAACCAACTTAACATTTCAAGCAGTGTCATGTCAGAAACCTTGACCATCCTATGATAATTTAATGACACCATGACCACTACCATCCAAACAGTTGTCTTTCATATTTGTGTAGGGCCTCGCATGCTCCCTAAACTCTTCTATGTAGTAGATGGAAAATTCTAATACAAAGTTTTTTTAGGATGACCTTGGATCTACTCCATGGGTTGCATCCCCTCTTCCCTACAACATTGCATTAAATTTGATCACAAAGGCCTGGTCATCACCATCCAAGTTGACCCAAGTCCCTTCTCAACATGCAACATGACCTACCGACCCAACGACATCCTCCTACCCCCATATAGCACACCCTCCTTAACTGAAGACAAGACCTCTACCATGAAAGAGGAAGCCCTACCTCCTTCTATTAATGAGACATCCACTAGCTCATCCATCCCCTTTGATCAGATCCCCACCTCAGACCCTTTGGAATCAACATTACACCACCTCTCACTCAGGGAATATCACCTTTTATCCCTTGACGCCTTCCCTACTCCTCACTAGTATGAGCAACTTACTAACCACCCAGGCTATGATCCTAATGTCAAAACCATTATTCCTTTTGGACCTCCCCATTATCAAACCCAATTTATCTACGGGGGACTCAATAAACCCATTGGCACTTCCACCACCTCTCTTTTACCTCGACTATTTACCATCAATTTCTCCTATCTAGATAGATCAAGCTTTATCAATACATACCTCCATAGGTGTGCTTGGAAAGGATTTGGTCTTGGATGATATGAGCACAGCCCACATGAGTTTATTTCCATTGAAACTAGAAATCCTCATGAGAAACATGGCCACAGTTTCATCCTACCCAACAAGAAGAAATTCAAACCACCTACCACCATCACTATTGAGGAAGACACCCCTTCCTCACCAACCTCTCTTTTGCTTATATGTGAGGATGATGACATCATCCCACCTAATTTTTTTTCCATCAACATGATCATCCTCAGACCCCTAACTTATCAAAAGGAAAGGGCAACTATAACCATCCCTTTGGTCCATATTGAGATGATAAGAGATGACTCCCCTACCATTAACATTGTTCAGTGCTAGGATGATGATTCCATTCTCACCTACCTTGGTGCCCTAGATTCTTCTATCCATAATTCCATTCTTCCTGAAACTTTGACCATGTTGAATGAATCTACCATGGATATCAACTTGGGTACCCTGGAGAACCCTCACATTGTCAAAATTGGTCAATCATTAAACACCAAGGAAATTTGAGACTTCCCTTCCTTCCTCCAAGATCATACCATATCATTTGTTGTTAGGTTGTGGAGCTAAAAGCTTCACTGATGCAAACATAGAAGAGGTTGCTGAGTGTCACGATAACCAACGTTGATCAGGTCAAATGACGTCAGCCACGAGTAGATAGGAAGCTGCTGACATCAGTCATGGATCGGCCAACGTTGGTCATCTTCAGACAGATAAGGACCGACGTCGATCACCTGTGCATTTCAAAACTGTTAGTTACACGAATAGTTAGTTTTTTGAACGGTCAATTTGCATGTAAAGACTAATTTTGGTCTTGAAGTTGCGTTTCTAATTATTGTAATTAGGAAGTCTAATTATTGTTTGTATGAGATCTATTTAAGAGACCCATGGGGCTGTATTGTAAAGTGTGCTACATAGAGAGAGCAAGGTTAGCTCCTTTAGAGGAAAGAGAGCAAGGTTAGCTCCTCATAGTGCCACAGTACCAAGTGTGTATGATCAGGTAGATCTGTGAGAGAGCAAGATCTGGTAGAAGATCCACAGGGGTGCTGGTGTGTAGAATCAGAAGGGTTCTATTCAAGGGAGAATCATAAGGACTTGGTGAGGTAAGGACAAGGGTTCTTCTGAGTGTGTAAGATCTAAGTCGACAGGTGTGCAAGGCCAGGTTGATCTATGGTATAGCAAGATCAGGTGAGATCTACATGGTAAGTAAGATCATTTGATTTGCAAGTTGTTGCAAGATCAGTGAGATCTACTTGGAGTACGTGGTGTACTCAGACTTAGAGTATGTGTGTATACTCGGTGGTACTGGTAGTATTGTTACTGACTGGTTGAAACACCAACTCGATTATTGAGTTGATTGTGTTTGTAATTGAGAGAGAGAACTCTTAAGGGAAGGTTACTGGTATGCCCAAGAGGTGTTGGAAGAGTGTAATCTTTATTATATTTTTTTCTGGATGAGTTGAATATAATTATGTATTATGTCTCATATTCTGTGTTATTTCTAATTTCTAGTTACATTTTACTTCTGGTTAAATTTTGTGTTTAGTTCCTTATACAAAGGTAATCAATTGTGCTCTTAATCCTGACAATTGGTGTCAGAGCTTTGTGAGCCTAGGTCTTGTCAAAGTGTTATCAGAGCTGTTTGTTGTTTTAGATCCTGTCAAGTGTTATCAAAGTGAGGTTGCAAGTTCTCAGAGCGAGGTTCACTAACACCTTGGTTTCAGAGTGTGTTAAGTGTTTGTTAATTACATGCGATGCAGGGTCAGGGACTTCTCTACATGGGTATTAGATTCAGAAGTGGCAGGGGACTTAGATGATAGGCATAGCACCACAGGATGTGTGGTGGTTGGTCTTCAAAATTAAACTTGAAGAGGGATACAAGCCAAGAAAAAAATTAGATGATGTACAAGTATAGGTACAGGTGCAGCTATTTATCTCCAGATAGGAGATTGTTAAGTTGTGGAGCTAAAAGCTTCACTGATACAAATATGGAGGAGGTTGTTGAGTGTCACAGTAACTGACATCAGTCAGGCCAACCAACGTCAGCCAAGAGTAGACAAGAAGCTGCCGACATTGGTCATGCATTAGTCGACATCGGTCATCTTCAGACAAATAGAGACCGATGTTGGTCACCTGTGCATTCTAGAACTGTTAGTTACATGAACAGTTAGTTTGTTGAATGGCCAGTTTGCACGTAAAGAATAATTTTAGTCTTGGAGCTGCATTTCTAATTATTGTAATTAGGAAATCTAATTATTGTTTGTATGGGATCTATTTAAGAGACCCATGGGGCTATATTGTAAAGTGTGCTAGATAGAGAGAGCAAGGTTAGCTCCTTCAGAGGGAAGAGAGCAAGGCTAGCTCCTCATAGTGCCACAATGCCAAGTGTGTATGATCAGGTAGATTTGCGAGAGAGCAAGATCTGGTAGAAGATCCATAGGGATGCTGGTGTGTAGAATCAGAAGGGTTCTATCCAAGGGAGAATCATAAGGACTTGGTGAGGCAAGGACAAGGGTTATTTTGGGTGTGTAAGATCTAGGTCGGTAGGTGTGCAAAGCCATGTTGATCTATGGTATAACAAGATCAGGTGAGATCTACATGGTAAGTAAGATCATTTGATTTGTAGGTTGTTGAAAGATCAGTGAGATCTACTTAGAGTACGTGGTGTACTCGGACTTGGAGTATGTGTGTATACTCGGTGGTACTGGCAGTATTGTTACTGACTGGTTGAAACACCAACTCAGTTATTGAGTTGATTGTGTTTGTAATTGAGAGAGAGAACTCTTAAAGGAAGGTTACTGGTATGCCCAAGAGGTGTTGGAAGAGTGTAATCTCTTTATTGTATTTCTTTATGAATGAGTTGAATACAATTGTGTATTATCTCTCATATTCTGTGCTATTTTTGATTTCTAGTTACATTTTACTTCTGGTTAAATTTCGTGTTTAGTTGCTTATACAAAGGTAATCAATTATGCTCTTAATCCTGACAATTGGTGTCAGAGCTTTGTGAGCCTAGGTCCTGTCAAAGTGGTATCAGAGCTGTTTGTTATTCTAGATCCTGTCAAGTGGTATCAGAGCAAGGTTGCAGGTTCTCAAAGCGAGGTTCACTAACACCTTGGTTTCAGAGTGTGTTAAGTGTTTATTGATTACAAGTCACTCTCAAGGGTTTCTGATTGAGTGGGAGTATAGCAATGGAAGAAGAAAGTACACTAAGAAAGGAGGAATTCAATGGCAAGGATTCTCAATTACTGAATTATGAAAAGAAAGAGCACGTAAAGAAAGATTGTTGGTTGGTAGAAGATCAGAATAAAAGAAATAAAGAAGCAGATGTTGCAGGGGTTGTTGCACAAGATGCTCTTGTATGTTCCTTGGATAAAGTAGAATCTTGGCTTATAGATTCTGTTGCCTCTTTCCAT
This sequence comes from Torreya grandis, assembly GCA_037957365.1. NCBI lineage: Eukaryota > Viridiplantae > Streptophyta > Pinopsida > Cupressales > Taxaceae > Torreya > Torreya grandis. The sequence continues at coordinate 3,240,254 of JARHVA010001002.1, read as the reverse complement.
GCAGCCCCAAATAAAGTATTTTTCCATGATTATGTCTTTTGAGACTTTGGAAAGATTTATTTAGGGGTTGGTGAGCCTTGTTAAATTGTTGGCAAAGGGGAAGTGCAGCTGAAATTGCAGACGGCTAACACATGGGTGTTGAAAGATGTCATGAGGTCCTAGTCCTGAAGAGGAGTCTAATTTCTATAGGAAAGTTGGGTGATGAGAGGTGCACAATAACTCTCACAGTAGATGCACTTAAATTAGCATGTGGTATGAAAGTAGGTATTTCTTATCTATCTACTTGTATTACTGATTCTCTTTGTGTTGCAAAGATGTGGCTTTGTAGGCTTGGTCACATGAGTAAGAAGGGGATGCATGTTCTTAGGAAGAAGTCTAATGTCTTTGACAAACTTAAGAACTAGAAAGCCTTGGTGTTCATGGAGGAGATGATGGATAATGATCAGCTAGGGAGGCTGAATAAAACTGAGCAGGGCAGTTTAGATAGGGTTATGATCCAAGGTAAGCTCGTGGGTAAAAAGTCATCACTCATAGGGAAACAGTTATCGACGTCAATCAGATGGAACTGACATCGATTAGGTAGGTATCGATGTCGGTCATGTACAAACCAGAGTCAATGGTGTCAGGCAAGTGGAGACTGATGTCAGTCATGGTATCGACGTCGGTGACCAGGTGGACACCGATGTCGTCAAGGAATCAACGTCAGTGATTAGGAGGATTTGACATCGGTCAGGTGCAGACTAGGGTAGACTAATAAAATGGATTTTGGGTGGACATCAAGCTGTCAAGGAGTCTCAAATGCCCATATGGAGGACTGAAAGGGTAAGCCTCAAATTCATTATTTGCCTTCTTTAGACTACTTATTGCTCACTGATAGTCAAGAACCAGAAAGTTTTAAAGAAGTAGAGCAGGTAGAATCCAAAAAATAGTGGGAGCATGGCATGAATGAGGAAGTTGATTCATTGGATGAGAACCAAATGAGAGATTTGGTAGAGTTGTCAGCCAGAAAGAAAGCACTAAAAGATGAATGAATTTCTAGGTTAAAGAAGAGAGAGAATGGACACATGAGATGGAAGGCCAGGGTATACGGTCTTGAGTAGGCTGCAGGACAATGGAGGTTTGACAAGTGTATGACAAAGCATGGCTTTAATCAATGTCAATGTAACCGTTGTGTTTTCTTTACCAAGTTGGATAATATTAGCTACATTATCTTGTTAATGTATGTTGTGTGTATGCTTGTTGCAGGGTCACACATGCAGGGAGTTGCTGAGCTAAAGGTAAAGTTAGTTCAGAGGTATGTCATGAAGAATTTGAGAGTAGCAAAATTTTTTAGCATGAGTATTCTTAGAGACAGGGAAGATCACAGGTTGATGTTGTCTCGGGATGATTGTGTGAATAAGGTAGTGACGAGGTTCAAGATGTAGGATGCAGAAATGGTTAGCACACCTATGGATGGACAATTCACATAACAGTGTCCCAATTCGCATGATGAGGTTAAGTGCATGGTATGTATTAGACCTGATGTTGCCCAAGCAGTGGGTGTTGTCAGTGAGTTTGTGGCCAATCTGGGAAAGAAGCACTAGAAAGTAGTTTAGTGGATTCTTAGGTATTTGTGAGGGACCAACAGCAGGTATACATGCGATGCAGGGTCAGGGATTTCTCTACATGGGTATGTAGATTCGGATGTGGCAGGGGACTTAGATGACAGGCGTAGCACCACAAGATGTGTGGTGGTTGGTCTTCAAGATTGAACTTGAAGAGGGATACAAGCCAGAAAACAAATTAGGTGATGTACAAGTACAGGTACAGGTGTAGCTATTTATCTCCAAGTGAGAGATTGTTAGGTTGTGGAGCTAAAAGCTTCACTGATGCAAACATGGAGGAGGTTGCTGAGTGTCACAATAATTGACGTTGGTCAGGCCAATCGATGTCGGCCAGGAGTAGATAGGAAGCTATCGACATCGGTCATAGATCAGCTGACATCGGTCATCTTTAGACAGACAGGGATCGACGTCGATCACCTGTGCGTTCCAAAAATGTTAGTTACACGAACAGTTAGTTTGTTGAATGGCTAGTTTGCATGTAAAGACTAATTTTAGTCTTGGACCTGCATTTTTAATTATTGTAATTAAGAAGTCTAATTATTGTTTGTATGGAATCTATTTAAGAGACCCATGGGGCTGTATTGTAAAGTGTGCTACATAGAGAGAGCAAGGTTACCTTCTTCAGAGGGAAGAGAGCAAGGTTAGCTCCTCATAGTGCCAAGTGTGTATGATCAGGTAGATCTGCGGGAGAGCAAGATCTAGTAGAAGATTCATAGGGGTGCTGGTGTGTAGAATTAGAAGGGTTCTATCCAAAGGAGAATCATAAGGACTTGGTGAGGCAAGGACAAGGATTCTTCCAAGTGTGTAAGATCTAGGTCGACAGGGGTGCAAGGCCAAGTTGATCTGCGGTATAGCAAGATCAAGTGAGATCTACATGGTAAGTAAGATCATTTGATTTGTAGGTTGTTGCAAGATTAGTGAGATCTACTTGGAGTACGTGGTGTACTCAGACTTGGAGTATGTGTGTATACTCGGTGGTACTGGCAGTATTGTTACTAACTGGTTGAAACACCAACTCGATTATTGAGTTGATTGTGTTTGTAATTGAGAGAGAGAACTCTTGAGGGAAGGTTACTGGTACGCCCAAGAGGTGTTGGAAGAGTGTAATCTCTTTATTGTATTTCTTTTTGGATGAGTTGAATACAATTGTTTATTATCTCTCATATTCTGTGTTATTTCTGATTTCTAGTTACATTTTACTTCTGGTTAAATTTCATGTTTAGTTGCTTATACAAAGGTAATCAATTGTGCTCTTAATCTTGACAATTGGTGTCAGAGCTTTGTGAGCCTAGGTCCTGTCAAAGTGGTATCAGAGCTGTTTGTTGTTCTAGATCCTGTCAAGTGGTATCAGAGCGAGGTTGCAGGTTCTCAGAGTGAGGTTCACTAACACCTTGGTTTTAGAGTGTGTTAAGTGTTTGTTGATTACAGGTCACTCTCAGGGCTTTTTGATTGAGTGGGAGTATAGCAATGGCAGAGAAAAGTACACTAAAAAAGGAGGAATTCAATAGCAAGAATTCTCAATTACTGAATTATGGAAAGAAAGAGAAGGTAAAGAAATATTGTTGGTTGGTAGAAGATCAACATGAAAGAAATGAAGAAGCAGATGTTGCAGGGGTTGTTGCACAGGATGTTCTTGTATGTTCTTTGGATAAAATAGAATCTTGGCTTATAGATTCTATTGCCTCTTTCTATGCAACCCCAAATATAGTATTTTTTCATGATTATGTCCTTGGAGACTTTGGAAAGATTTATTTAGGGGTTGGTGAGCCTTGTCAAATTGTTGGCAAAGGGAAAGTGTAGCTAAAATTGCAGATAACCAACACATGGGTGTTGAAGGATGTCATGCAGGTCTCAGTTCTGAAGAGGAGTCTAATTTCTACAAGAAAGTTGGGTGATAAGAGGTGCACAGTAACTCTCATAGCAGATCCACTTGAATTAGTATGTGGTAAAAAAGTAGGTATTCTTTATCTATCTACTTGTATTACTGATTCTCCTTTTGTTGCAAAGATGTGGCTTTGTAGGCTTGGTCACATGAGTAAGAAGGAGATGCATGTTCTTAAGAGGAAGTCTGATGTCTTTGACAAACTTAAAAACTGAAAAGCCTTGGTGTTCATGGAGGAGATGATGGATAGTGATCAGCTAAAAAGGCTGAATAAAACTAAGCAAGATAGTTTGGACAGGGTTATGATCCAAGGTAAGCTCACGGGTAAAAAGTCATCACTCACAGGAAAACACAATTATCGACGTCGATCAGGTGGAACTGACGTGGATCAGGTAGGTACCAACGTCGGTCATATGCAAACCAGAGTCGGTGGTGTCGGGCAGGTGGAGACTGACATCGGTCATGGTACTGACGTCGACGACTAGGTGGACATCGACGTCGATTAGGGAACTGGCGTCGGTGATCAGGGGGATTCGACATCGGTCAGGTGCAGACCAAGGTCGACCAAGAAAAAAGATTTTGGGTGGACAGTAAGTTGTCAAGGAGTCTCAAATGCCCATATAGAGGACTGAAAGGGTAAGTAAGCCTCAAATTTATTATTCACGTTCTTTAGACTACTTGTTGCTCACTGATGGTCAAGAACCAAGAAGTTTTAAAGAAGCAAGCAGGTAGAATCCAGGAAGCAGTGGGAGCATGGCATGAATGAGGAAGTTGATTCCTTGGATGAGAACCAAACAGGAGATTTGGTAGAGTTGTCAACCAGAAAGAAAGCACTAAAAAATAAACAAATTCTCAGCTTAAAGAAGAGAGAGAATGGACACGTGAGACGGAAGGCCAGGGTATATGGTCTTGAGCAGGTTGTAAGACAATGGAGGTTTGACAGGTGTATGACAAAGCATGGCTTTAGTCAATGTCAATGTAACCATTGTGTTACCTTTATCAGGTTGGATAATATTAGCTACATTATCTTGTTACTATATGTTGTGTGTATGCTTGTTGCAGAGTCACACATGCAGGGAGTTGCTGAGCTAAAGGTAAAGTTAGTTCAGAGATATGTTATGAAGAATTTGGGAGCAGCAAAATTCTTTGACATGAGTAATCTTAGAGACAGGAAAGATCATAGGTTGATGTTGTTTTGATTGTGTGAATAAGGTAGTGTCGAGGTTCAAGATGCAAGATGCAAAATCGTTTAGCACACCTATAGATGGATAGTTCACAGAACAGTGTCCCAATTCACATGATGAGATTAAGTGCATGGTATATACTAGACCTGATGTTGCCCAAGCAGTGGGTGTTGTCAATGAGTTTGTGGCCAATCCAATAAAGAAGCACTGGAAAATAGTTCAGTGGATTCTCAAGTATCTGAGAGGGACTAGCAGCAAGTATACATGCGATGCAAGGTCAGGGACTTCTCTACATGGGTATGTAGATTCGGATGTGGCAGGGGACTTAGAGGATAGGTGTATCACCACAAGATGTGTGGTGGTTAGTCTTCAAGATTGAACTTGAAGAGGGATACAAGCTAGAAAACAAATTAGATGATGTACAGGTATAGGTACAGGTGCAACTATTTATCTCCAAGTGGGAGATTGTTAGGTTGTAGAGCTAAAAGCTTCACTGATGCAAACATGGAGGAGGTTGCTGAGTGTCACAGTAACTGACGTCGGTCAGGCCAACCAACGTCGGCTAGGAGTAGATAGGAAGCTGCCAACATCGGTCATGGATCGACCGACTTTGATCATCTTCAAAGAGATAGGGACCGACGTCGGTCACCTGTGCATTTCAAAACTGTTAGTTATATGAACAATTAGTTTGTTGAACGACCAGTTTACATGTAAAGACTAATTTTAGTCTTAGAGCTACATTTCTAATTATTGTAATTAGGATGTCTAATTATTGTTTGTATGGGATCTATTTAAGAGATCCATAGGGCTGTATTGTAAAGTGTGTTAGATAGAGAGAGCAAGGTTAGCTCCTTCAGAGAGAAGAGAGCAAGGTTAGTTCCTCATAGTGCCACAGTCCCAAGTGTGTATGATCAGGTAGATCTACAGGAGAGCAAGATCTGGTAGAAGATCCATAGGAGTGCTAGTGTGTAGAATCAGAAGGGTTCTATCCAAGGGAGAATCATAAGGACTTGGTGAGGCAAGGATAAGGGTTCTTTCGGATGTGTAAGATCTAGGTCGACAGGTGTTCAAGGCCAGGTTGATTTGTGATATAGCAAGATCAGGTGAGATCTACATGGTAAATAAGATCATTTGATTTATAGGTTGTTGCAAGATCAATGAGATCTACTTGGAGTACGTGGTGTACTTAGACTTAGAATATGTGTGTATACTTGGTGGTACTGGCAGTATTGTTACTGACTGGTTGAAACACCAACTCAGTTATTGAGTTGATTGTGTTTGTAATTGTGAGAGAGAACTCTTGAGGGAAGGTTACTGGTATGCCCAAAAGGTGTTGGAAGAGTGTAATCTCTTTATTGTATTTCCTTCTGGATGAGTTGAATACAATTATGTATTGTCTCTCATATTCTATGTTATTTCTGATTTCTAGTTACATTTTACTTTTAGTTAAATTCTGTGTTTAGTTGCTTATACAAAGGTAATCAATTGTGCTCTTAATCCTGACAATTGGTGTTAGAGCTTTGTGAGCCTAGGTCCTGTCAAAGTGGTATTAGATCTATTTGTTGTTCTAGATCCTGTTAAGTGGTATTAAAGTGAGGTTGCAGGTTCTCAGAGTGAGGTTCACTAACACCTTGGTTTCAGAGTGTGTTAAGTGTTTGTTGATTACAGGTCACTCTCAGGGGTTTCTGATTGAGTGGGAGTCTAGCAATGGCAGAAGAAAGTACACTAAGAAAGGAGGAATTCAATGGCAAGAATTCTCAATTACTGAATTATGGAAAGAAAGAGCAGGTAAAGAAAAATTGTTGGTTGGTAGAAGATCAACATGAAAGAAATGAAGAAGCAAATGTTGCAGGGGTTGTTGCACAGGATGCTCTTATATGTTCCTTGGATAAAGTAGAATCTTGGCTTATAGATTTTGTTGCCTCTTTCCATGCAGCCCCAAATAAAGTATTTTTTCATGATTACGTCCTTGGAGACTTTAGAAAGATTTATTTAGGGGTTGGTGAGCCTTGTCAAATTGTTGGCAAAGGGGAAGTGCAGCTGAAATTGTAGATAGCCAACACATGGGTGTTGAAGGATGTCATGCAGGTCCCAATCCTAAAGAGGAGTCTAATTTCTACAGAAAAGTTGGGTGATGAGAGGTGCACAGTAACTCTCACAGCGGATGCACTTGAATTAGCATGTGATAAAAAAGTAGGTATTCTTTATCTTTCTACTTGTATTACTAATTCTCCTTCGGTTACAAAGATGTGGCTTTGTAGGCTTGGTCACATGAGTAAGAAGGGGATGCATGTTCTTAAGAGGAAGTCTGATGTCTTTGACAAACTTAAGAACTAGAAAGCTTTGGTGTTCATGGAGGAGATGAGGGACAATGATCAGCTAGGGAGGCTAAAAAAAATTGAGCAGGGCAGTTTGGGCAGGGTTATGATCCAAGGTAAGCTCGCGGGTAAAAAGTCATCACTCACAGGAAAACACAATTACCGATGTCGATCAGGTGGAACCGACATCAATCAGGCAGGTACCGACGTTGGTCATATGCAGACCAGAGTCGGTGGTGTCGAGCAAGTGGAGACCGACGTTGGTCATGGTACCAACATCGACGACTAGGTGGACATTGACGTCAGTCAGGGAATCAACATCAGCGATCAGGAGGATTTGACATCGGTCGGGTGCAAACCAGGGTCGACCAAGAAAATAGATTTTGGGCAGACAGTAAGTTGTCAAGGAGTCTCAAACGCCCATATGGAGGACTTAAAGGGTAAGTAAGCCTCAAATTCGTTATTTGCCTTCTTTAGACTACTTGTTGCTCACTGATGTTCAAGAATCAGGAAGTTTTAAAGTAAAGCAGGTAGAATCTAGGAAATAGTGGGAGCATGGCATGAATGATGAAGTTGATTTCTTGGATGAGAACTAAATGAGAGATTTGGTAGACTTGTCAGCTGAAAAAAAGCACTGAAAGACGAATAGATTCTCAGTTAAAGAAGAGAGAGAATGGACACGTGAGACAGAAGGCCAGGGTATATGGTCTTGAGCAGGCTGCAGGACAATGGAGGTTTGACAGATGTATGACAAAACATTGCTTTAGTCAATGTCAATGTAACCATTGTGTTTCTTTTACCATGTTGGATAATAATAGCTACATTATCCTGTTACTTTATGTTGTGTGTATGCTTGTTGCAGGGTCACACATGCAGGGAGTTGCTGAGCTAAAAGTAAAGTTAGTTCAAAGGTATGTCATGAAGAATTTGGGAGCAGCAAAATTCTTTGGCATGAGTATTCATAGAGACAAGGAAGATCACAGGTTGATGTTGTCTTGATTGTGTGAATAAGGTAGTGTCGAGGTTCAACATGCAGGATGCAGAACCAGTTAGCACACTTATGGATAGACAGTTCACAGAACAATGTCACAATTCACATGATGAGGTTAAGTGCATAGTATGTACTAGACCTGATGTTGCCCAAGTAGTGGGTGTTGTCAGCGAGTTTGTGGCCAATCTAGGAAAAAAGTACTGGAAAGCAGTTCAATGGATTTTTAGGTATCTGAGATGGACCAGCAGCAAGTATACATGCAATGTCGGGTCGGAGACTTCTCTACATGGGTATGTAGATTCAGATGTGGTAGGGGACTTAGATGACAGGTGTAGCACCACAGGATGTGTGGTGGCTGGTCTTCAAGATTGAACTTGAAGAGGGATACAAGCCAGGAAATAAATTAGATGATGTATAGGTACAGGTACAGGTGCAGTTGCTTATCTCCAAGTGGGAGATTGTTAGGTTGTGGAGCTAAAAGCTTCACTAATGCAAACATGGAGGAGGTTGCTGATTGTCACAGTAACTAATGTCGGTCAGGCCAACCGACGTCAGCCAGGAGTAGACAAGAAGCTACCAACATTGGTCATGGATCAGCTGACATTGGTCATCTTCAGAGAGACATGGATCGACGTCGATCGCTTGTGCATTTCAGAACTATTAGTTATACGAACAGTTAGTTTGTTGAACGGCTAGTTTGCATGTAAAGACTAATTTTAGTCTTGGAGCTGCATTTTTAATTATTGTAATTAGGAAGTCTAATTATTGTTTGTATGGGATCTATTTAAGAGACCCATGGGGCTGTATTGTAAAGTGTGCTAGATAGAGAGAGCAAGGTTAGCTCCTTCAGAGGGAAGAGAGTAAGGTTAGTTCTTCATAGTGCCACAGTGCCAAGTGTGTATGATCAGGTAGATCTACGGGAGAGCAAGATCTGGTAGAAGATCCACAGGGGTGCTGGTGTGTAGAATCAGAAGGGTTCTATCCAAGGGAGAATCATAAGGACTTGGTGAGGCAAGGACAAGGGTTCTTCCAAGTGTGTAAGATCTAGGTCGGCAAGTGTGCAAGGCCAGGTTGATCTGTGGTATAGCAAGATCAGGTGAGATCTACATGGTAAGTAAGATCATTTGATTTGTAGGTTGTTGCAAGATCAGTGAGATCTACTTGGAGTACGTGGTGTACTCAAACTTGGAGTATGTGTGTATACTCGGTGGTACTGGTAGTATTGTTACTGACTGGTTGAAACACCAACTCGGTTATTGAGTTGATTGTGTTTGTAATTGTGAGAGAAAACTCTTGAGGGAAGGTTAATGGTATGCCCAAGAGGTTTTGGAAAAGTGTAATCTCTTTATTGTATTTCCTTCTGGATGAGTTGGATACAATTGTGTATTGTCTCTCATATCTTGTGTTATTTCTGATTTCTAGTTACATTTTACTTCTGGTTAAATTATGTGTTTAGTTGCTTATACAAAGGTAATCAATTGTGCTCTTAATCCTTACAATTGGTGTCAGAGCTTTGTGAGCCTAGGTCCTGTCAAAGTGGTATCAGAGCTGTTTGTTGTTCTAGATCCTGTCATTTGCTTGGTTTTATAGTGACATGCCTAGAATTGACCCCATCATTTCTACCCATAACATAGTCACCAACCATGATGCCAAGCCTGTCAAGTAGAAGCTTTGATGTATATACCCTCACATAGCCCTCCTTGTCAAATAAGAGCTTCAACACCTCCTATCTGTCAATTTCATTCAACCCATTGATTATCCCTAATGGGTCTCGAATGTTGTACCTATCACCAAAGCCATAGGGGGGCTACGCATTTGTGTGGACTTTCATAACCTCAACCTTGCTTGCCCCAAAGATGACTTCCCTCTATGAAGCATCGATTAGCTAGTTGATCTTAATGCCAACCACAAGATGTTATCTCGCATGGATGGATTCTCAGGTTATAATTAGATCATAATTGGCCTCGAAGATTAGCACAAGACTGCCTTTACCACCCCATGGGGAAATTTTTGCTATAGAGTCATGCCTTTTAGATTAAAGAACACTTATGAAACCTACTAACATTCCATGACCTATATCTTTCATGACCTTATCCACAAGATTGTATAAGACTATATGGATGACCTTCTCATAAAATCCAAACTCTGAAAGGATCATTTGGTCATTCTCAAGATCATATTTAAGCGACTCATCCATTACCATGTCCACCTAAACCCTAAGAAGTGAATTTTTTGGGTCCTATCAACCAAGCTCTTTGGTTTCGTTGTCTCCCTTTAGGGAATTGAGGTCGATCCCACCAAGATTAAATCCATCCTCAACATGTTTCCTCTTATCAACCTCAACTAACTCCATAGATTGTAGGGGAATCTCTAACCCATTCATCATTTTATCTCCCAACTTTCAGACTAATGCCTACCCTTTCACCACCTTCTAAAGCAAGATGTCTCATTTAAGTGGAATAACAATTATCAAATGGCTTTTAATTCACTCAAAATGTACTTTTTATTTCCACTGTCCTCACCCCACCCAAGGATGACCAACCTTTCTACCTATATATCTCTACCACCGACCACTCCCTAGGGGAAATGCTTGCTCATCGAGATGAACAACATAGAGAGCAAGCCATCTATTACATTAGTCACACACTTGTAGAGTACGAGACTTAGTATACCCATACCAGGATGCTTTGCTTAGCTTTAGTCTTCATGGCCACCAAACTTTGCCACTACCTGCTTAACCATAAAACCTAAGTCATAACCAATACTGACCCACTCATGTACATGTACTTTAAGCCATACCAAAACCAACACATGGCCAAATGACTCATGTTTTAGTGGAGTTTGACCTCAAGTTCCTTCAACAAAAGTCAATTAAGGGGAAATTCATTGTTGACCAATTGGTTGAAGCACCGTTAGCAGAAACCAACCTCCTCTTGAGTTCCTTGATGAGTCCATCATGACCCTCTCTCAAGAAAACCTCACCTATGAAGTCACCATGTTCTTTGACTGATCAAAGTGTCGACACAGTAGGGGATCAGGTATCATCCTTATCCCCTTTGACGGTGAACCCCTTCCTTTGTCCTTTAAGCTTGATTTTGAATGTACCAACAATATGGCTAAGTATGAAGCCCTAGTCATAAGTTTTCAAATTGCCTTAGCCCTAGGAGTCAAAACAATAAACACATTTGGTAACTCTCAACTTGTGGTCAATAAAATCAATGGCTCTTATCAGTGTAATAATGATTTTGTGCAATAATACAAACAATAAGTTGACAAACTCTTAGCATCATCTGAACACTATCGTATTTAGTCGACCCCATGATCTACTAATAAGTTCATTGACACCATGGCTTGCCTCACCTCTTAGATCCCATCTGCACCCTCTGACTCTAACCTATCTATCATCATCCATAGACTTACCTAAACTTCCTATGTCAAATCATATTCTCCCACCGTTTTTAATGTGGAGGAGACTCAACCTGACCTTTGGTATTAGTAGACCTTCGACTACCTCAACCTTACCATCATTCCTTTTGAAATTTATAAGAATGCTCAAAGAGTATTTATCCAAAGTACCTCACATTACACCATTATGGGAAGAATTCTATACAAGTATGACTTTGATGGCCTCCTCTTTTGTTGCCTATATAGTCACAAAGCCTCTCATGCTATCAGGGAAACACATAATGGTATTTGTGGGGGACACTTTAGTGACCTCATCATAGCTAAATGCATCTTTTGCCTAGGCTATTACTGGACTACCCTTAACCAAGACTGTTGTACTTATGTGAAAAGGTGTGTTAAGTGTCAACAACATGTCAATTTACATCACGCACCTAGCCATAGGCTTCAAGTTTCCACTAATTTTTGGCCTTTCTCATAATGGAGGCTAGACCTTATTGGTGAAATTAACCCCCATTCTTCGTAGCAACACCATCTTATCATCATGCAACTAAATATTTTACCAAATGGGTAGAGGCTATTCTTCTAGTCTTGACCAAAGCAGAGAAGATTGTTAATTTTATCAACCATCACATCTCTATCGCTTCGATGTTCCTCATAAGATTATCATTGACAATGGTAAGTCTTTTAAGAGCAAGCAAATCCAAGGTCTATGTGATGCATTTGGCATTAAGTTAATCTTTTCCTTGCCCTATTACCCGCAAGGGAATGGATAGGTTGAGGCCTCTAAAAAAACTCTTAACAACATGCTCGTTAAAATGGTCAATACATCTGGTTGGGATTAGCATTTACATATCCCTTTCACCTTATGGGCATATCATACTAGCATTAGAACGCCTATGAGTGATACCCCTTTCTCTCTTGTGTTTAGAGTGGAGGTCGTCTTGCCTCTCAAATTCCAAATACCTTCTCTTCACATATCTTTATAAAATCTCATTACTAAAGATGATTATCATCAGCATTGTTTAGCTCAACTTGAGCTACTTGATGAGCATTGCTTAGTAACCCTTACCCATATTCATGTCTATAAAGAGTGAATCAAGCATACCTATAACAAACACCTTAAAGTGTGATAATTCAACATCAAAGATCTCATCCTAAAATAAAATCAACATGTCACCAATATGGAGAAAAGCAAGCAGGGCAAATTTGCTTTCAATTAGCTTGGACCCTATTCCATAACCCATAAGTATGTATCAAGATCTTACCGGTTGTCCTTTCTTGAAGGCAACCCAGAACTTGAGCCCCTCAATGATTCACATATATGTCCATTATTTTGTTAAAGATAGATCAAGTTCACCTTTTATCTAACTTAAGCTCATCCCTTACTTTCGCACCACATTCATCTCCCTATTTTAGGGGTAATCGATTAAAACTGAATCATTGATTATCCATCACAGTCATAGCCTAATATTAAATTATGGATATAACTCTATCTATGACATGATTCTCATGGTACTTTCTACCCCTCTCTCAAGGTATATTCCCATGATCATTGTCACCTAACCCTCTTTACACCTAATCAACCTTTTTGTGCCTATAGTTTTGCCTTCATATAGGTGAACCCTTAAGCTTATATAAACACATCCATGTCAAGCAAAAATCAAACAAGAAAAAATCTAAATCTAAATTAATAACAATCATAAGTCATTCCTACGCATTCATAGGCTGCTCCCTCAAAGGATGGTTGCATAAGCATACTAGAATTACATAAATATAAGGTAGACTGCTCCTTTGAAGGATAGCTATCACAAAGCTTTGAACAACACAAATAAACTTAGATCACTCCCTTGAAGGATGGATGAGTAAATTATTTTTCAAAAACACAACAATTTTTTGGAAGTTTCTCGCATCGATCAGCCTCCCATATACAATAACAAAGCAAAAGACCCATTTTTCAAAATCACAACAAAAGCAAACTAATCTTGAAATCCATAATCAACTCTCACACAACAAAACAAAAAGGAAGCCACAATCAGTTATTACAAGTAGACTTCATACATCGATCAGTCTACACTTTGTATGACATAGACTTGTTTATACTGGCTCTTCAGATGCCTATATAAGAGGCATACTAGTCTCACATGAAGGTTCCATTTTCATCCATCTTCCTTTTATACACTATAAACAAAAGATTTTGAGCTTACTTGACATTGTGTGGTCAAGGCACCTTTTTAACCAACTAAAAAACGCTAATACAAAGCATTCTAAGGGTTTATGTTAATTAAGCCAATCTATCTTTGGTTCTATATTAGTCCTTGTCAAAGAAGAATCATCATGTCCTCTTCCTATCTTGTTGTGGCTAGTTGATATTTTCATTGTGATGTTTGTCTCTTGATAATATTCTTTGTTCTCCCATCTAGTGTTGTTATTTGACTTGTCTTATGTGTTTTACCTTAGAATAAATTAACAACAAACACGTGCACCTGTGTCCTAAAGCAAATGCTTAACCATAACCATAGAAAACATGATCCCATCATAGCATCCATGAGCAATAAAGCAATCAACCATTTTTCATCACATGTCTAAATCTAAATAATAAAGCATATACTCATTAAAATTTAGCATGTCATAAGCAAACATGAAACATAGCCATAAATAAAAACCATCTCATGCCTAGCTCAGTGAGTCTACATCAGTGTCTAACAACCATAATATGAGCATAATTAATATACCCATCACATCATAAGCATCAACATCAAATTAAATCATAGACCATGAGTATGAGCAATAATCAAGGAACATATATATCTTGTGAGTCAAATAACATCATAATGTGTACAAATAGATATACATGTCTCTCTCAAAATATCTATCTCACTTCATCAGCTCGTAGGTCAAAATCAAAATGATATATAGTAATATATGATATGCATATGCCCCTGGGGCACCATTGTCCCCTAACATACCTCTAAGGCCCAGTACTTATCCACCTATAGTACATGTCAATCTACCTACAGATGTTGCCCACTACCTTGGTGTCACCACACTGACACCCCCTGACAAGTTCACTCATTACTCACTCCAACAGGGCTCATCAGGGCACCACCTCAAAACTATAGCCTCTTAATACCATAGCTCCTTCACTATATCCAGGTATCATGCCATGGGGATGGTACTTGATGGTCCTATAGGTGTCATCACTCCTCTCTAGCTCAGGGAGTCCCTCTCCTATGTAACCAAGGCTAGTGAAGTCCTCACCTGGTCCCTATCACCTATAAGAGTAGGAACTTGACCCTATAAGGTAGCCACCTACCCTTGTAATGTTGTGACCTATGCCTATGTAGTGGTTGATGCCACTCCTACCTATCCATCAGGGCCAACCCCCTGACTTGTGCCCTCAAGCCCCCTCTCCTAGTTGGGTCCAAATCCATAGGCCCCATACCACCATTATCATTAGCCATATATAAAGCTTGGTACCATGCCATGTACTCATCTATAAAGATGGTGTCATCTATCTACAACTTGCCTAACAACTCCTCATGATCTAGCAAGGTTGGTACTAGATGTGGCTCATGCAATATAATCTTTGAGTCCTCAAGCTTATATCCAGGGAATACACCTAGAATACCTTGAACTAAATTTTGCATACCCTATCAAAAGTGTTAAGGTGTGGAGCTAAAAGCTTCAACTGTTTGCAGACATAAGGAAGGATGCTGAAGAACCAGAGCCACCGGTGTCGGCAGTATGATTGACATCGGTCAAATGCAGTGGAGAAGGAGACCGGCAACGGCAAGGAGTCAGCCGACGTCGGCAGCACCAGACTAGCAGGGACCGGCGTCAGTCGCCTGTGTATTTTCGAAACTACTGTTGATGAACAATCAGTTAAGTGAAGCGAGTGTTTGCATGTCAAGCGACTAATTATAGTCACGAGCTGCGTGTCTAATTATTGTAACTAGAGTTCTATTTTTTGTAAGCATGGGATCCTATTTAAAGACCCATAAGGCATGTATTGTAATTATTATTCGAAGGCAAGTAAAAGCATTGAAGCTAGCAAGGTCAAGGAGATCTACAGGTGTAAGGTCAAGGAGATCAGCTGAAGCATTCAAGGAGGGATAATAACTCAGGCTTTAGAGTTGTTGTGTTGAGCAAGAGAGAGAGGGAAGAAGGTCTTGAGGTGTGGCAAGCCTTTGAGGTGGAGGAAGAAGTGGCATCTTCCTTATTGTATTTTCTTCTAGTAATATTGAATATAAGAGTGTGTATTGTCTCTCAAATTCTTTGCTGTCTCAAGTTTCTAGCTACTTTATCATTCTGGTATAATTCTGTGTTTAATTGCATATAAGAAAGTAATCAATTGTGCTCTAATTGGTAGAGCTAGAGATCCCCTGACAAGTGGTATCAGAGCTACAATTTGCAGGAAGCAGGGTATTATTTTTGATTACAGGTCATCACAGGGTTTTCTGATTGAGTGGGAGTTTAGCAATGGCAGAAGAAAGTAGGCTACGAATGGAGAAGTTTAACGGCAAGAATTATCAACATTGGAGGATGCAGATTAAGGACTATCTGTATCAGAAGGATTTGTACTTACCGTTGGGTGGGGTTGCATGCAAGCCCACAGATATGAAGGATGAAGAATGGAACGTTCTTGATCGGAAGGCTCTCGGTTCTATAAGGTTGAGCCTTACATCATCTGTGATTTCCAGCTTATCACAGTGCAAGACAACGAAAGAGTTGATAAAGTCCTTGGTGAATTTATACGAAAAGCCCTCGGCTTCTAATAAGGTATATCTTATGAAGCAGCTATTTACTTTGCAAATGTAGGAAGGTGGATCGATACATACTCATCTCAGTGATTTTCATGGTTTGGTAAACCAATTAGCTTCAGTCAATATTATTTTTGATGATGAGGTAAAGGCTCTCTTGATTTTATGTTCTTTGCCTGAAAGTTGGGACATTTTGGTTATGGCAGTAAGTAATTCTGCATCTGCTTCTAAAATCTTAAAAGTTGATGATGTTGTGAATGTGATCTTGAATGAAGAAAAATGCAGGAGAAGCACAGGTGAATCATCAGGGAATGCTCTAAGTGCAGAAAGCAGGGAAAGGCAAAGGGAGAAGATTGAGCAAGGGAAATCAAGGTCGAGAAGGAGATCTAAGTCCAAAGGTATTACCTACTGGTTTTGTGGAAAGAAAGGACATATGAAGAAGGAGTGTTGGTTGAGAGATAAAGAGAATCAACATGCAGGTATGGAAGAAGCAAAGGATGCAAATATTGTGATGCAAGATGCTCTCATACTTTCTTTGGATAGTCAGGTAGGATCATGGATTTTAGATTCTGGTTCATCTTTTCATGCATCCCCAAACAGAGATTTGTTCTATGAGTATGAACAGGGAGATTTTGGAGTGCTCTATTTAGGGGATGGTACGCCTTGTCAGATTGTTGGCAAAGGGAAAGTGCAGCTGAGATTGTAGATTGACAACACATGGGTGTTGAAAGAGGTCATGCATGTTCCAATTCTGAAGTAGAGTCTAATTTTTGTAGGAAGGTTGGGAGATGAGGGATGCACAATAACCCTCACAACAGATTCTTGGAAGGTTACCAAGGGAGCACTTGTTCTAGCAAGAGGTAAGAAAGTAGGTACTCTTTATCTACCTACTTGTATTACTGATTCTACTTCGGGTGTAGATTCGAAGATGTGGCCTAATAGGCTTGGTCACATGAATAAGAAGGGAATGGAAGTTCTTGATTCAAAAGGTATGTGTTCAAATTTGGAAAGCATAGATAGAGTTCATTGCAGAAAGAGGAAATTTGATGCTTTTGACAGGAACAAAGAAGCCTTGGTGTTTATGGAGGAGATGAAGGACAGAGATCAGTCACAGGGGCTGAATAAATCTGAGCAGGGCAGCATGGATAGAGGTTTGATCCAAGAAGAGCTCGCAGATGAAAATTTCATCACTTACAGGAACACACAAACACTGATGTCGGTAGCTTGGCACCGACGTCAGTCATCCAAATACCGACATCGGTCATGTGCAGACCAGCAGGGTCGGTAGGTTGGACTGGAGAAGTCCGACGTTGGTCATAAGGACCGACATCGGCAGGAGGGACACCGGTGTCGGCCAGGGAAATGACGTCGGTAGTCAAGGTCAGTGCAGGGAACTAACATCGGTCGGGAGCAGACTGGGAGATGGCCGAGATCGGTCACTGAAACGGATGTTGGGTGAATTAATAAGTCTCAAACACCCATGTTGAGGTCAGGAAAGGTATGTGAACCTCATATTCATTGTTCACCTTCTTTATATTGCTTACTGATAGTCATGAACTAGGAAGATGGAAGAATCAATGCAGGTAAAATCCAAAAACAGTGGGAGCTTGGCATGGATGAGGAGTGTGAGTCCTTGGAGAACCAAACACGTATTTGTTGGTAGTGTTGTCAGCTGGAAGGAAGCACTGGATAGAGGGATGGATTCCCGTTTTAGAGAAGAGAGTGGATGGACACATGAGACAGAAGGCTATGGTATATGGTCTTGAGTATGCTGTAGAACAATGGAGGTTTGACCATTGTATTTTATCTTTACCAGGTTGGATGATATTAGCTACATTATCCTGTTACTGTATTGTGTTACTCGTTGCAGGGTTTCATATACAAGGAGTTTTTTCTGAGCTAAGGGTAGAGTTGGTTCAGAAGTATGTCATGAAGAATTTGGGAGCAGCAAAATTCTTGTGGCATAAGATACAGGTATTGCATCATAGGTTTGCATGGTGGTTGGTCTTCAAGAGTGACCTTAAAGAGGGATACAGAGCCTAAAGAACAAAATAGATGGTGTACAGGTACAGGTACAAGTTGCAGCTGTTTATCTCCAAGTGGGAGATTGTTAAGGTGTGGAGCTAAAAGCTTCAACTGTTTGCAGACACAAGGAAGGATGCTGAAGAACCAGAGCCACCGGCATCGGCAGTATGACCGACGTCGGTCAGATGCAGTGGAGAAGGAGACCGGCGATGGCAGGGAGTCGGCCGACGTCGGCAGCACCAGACTAGCAGGGACCAGCGTCGGTCGCCTGTGTATTTTTGGAACTACTGTTGACGAACAGTCAGTTAAGTGAAGTGAGTGTTTGCATGTCAAGCGACTAATTATAGTCACGAGCTGCGTGTCTAATTATTGTAACTAGAGTTCTATTTTTTGTAAGCATGGGATCCTATTTAAATACCTATAAGGCATGTATTGTAATTATTATTCGAAGGCAAGTAAAAGCATTGAAGCTAGCAAGGTCAAGGAGATCTACAGGTGTAAGGTCAAGGAGATCAGCTGAAGCATTCAAGGAGGGATAATAACTCAGGCTTTAGAGTTGTTGTGTTGAGCAAGAGAGAGGGAAGAAGGTCTTGAGGTGTGGCAAGCCTTTGAGGTGGAGGAAGAAGTGGCATCTTCCTTATTGTATTTTCTTCTAGTAATATTGAATACAAGAGTGTGTATTGTCTCTTAAATTCTTTGGTGTCTCAAGTTTCTAGCTACTTTATCATTCTGGTATAATTCCGTGTTTAATTGCATATAAGAAAGTAATCAATTGTGCTCTAATTGGTAGAGCTAGAGATCCCCTGACAAAAAGGGATAAGTTATACCTCCCCATCTCACCTACCAAGTATCCATCTATAACTATGTAGGGAAAGAGTCTACCTCTTGTAGCGAGGCCATGTTGGAAACTAAGTGTATGGTCTCTAGGTGATATCTCCAATCACTAGTGCACATAGTGCACCCCTGAACCAATCCACATCATGTGCACCTCCTCCTACACCTGAGGTGGTGAAGTCACCTCTCCACCACATGAATCCAACCAAGAACTCTAGCTGATCCCATCCATGGAAACCCCACTAGCCTTAGCACCCAGATGTGCTCATAGGCCCAATAGTGTAGAACTAAACCAATGTTGATACCGTACCTCTTATGAGCCCTAAATCCCCATAGCTCCCTATATATCTACACTAAGAGTATAGGTACCCAGTCAAATGAAGTCCACCCTAGTATCAACTCAACTAAAACCCCCAATAGCAAGTATGGGAACCTCCCACTGCTCGAGTTAAGTAGGGCAAAACATGAGATGACCATTATAATCATTGTCATGAGTCTACTCTTACTTGGATCCCTTTGGTACAACACGTTGTAGCTAAACCCCTCGACATGCCATCTAACCTGGTCACTATCAACTTCATACAATAGCTCAATATGATCATCCCACTCCTATCGCTATATATGATAGATCAGATCGCCTTGGAGAGGAAGGTGTGTGATCTTATACACATCTTTTGGTAAGATCATTATCTTGTCAATCGATAATAAGAAGGTGTTCATAGCTAGATCCCATCTCTCGATGAGTGTTATGATCATAGATGCATCCTGAGGCACATGTTGATAATCCCCTATCTCCCCCAACCCAACCTCCTCCATATGGGCCTAGTCAACTAAGGTCATCTCGTGGTGGATCTTTATGAAGATGAATGGCACTCGATCTTGCATTTGTATCTGCTCCCTAGCCTATAATAATTCATTCAAAATCACAACTTAGTCACCCATACCATTGTTGCCTACCAACTAAACCTTTTCCTACACCTACCCTACCTTACACTTCATATTTACACAATGACCTATTTCTCTACCCATCCTACCTATCTTAACCCTCTAACCTATAAGGTTAGCCTATACCTATCAACTAACATCTAGTTTGCATTATCTTTTTGAACACTTTCCAAAAACGATCTTTTTCACTAGGTGACCACCGACGATCATGGTGACCATAGATGGTCATGGTGACTATCGATAATCAGACATCCATTTTCTTAGGGATGTCAATTGTCGACAGTTAAACTCAATCTCCAATGGACACTATGGGTGTTTCACAACTGGAACACCCAAAACCTACCCACACTTACCTACCTGCCCACCCATTCAATTTTACCATTCACTGACAAATTTACATAAATTTACTAAAAATTTAACTAGGGCATAATCACCAAACACACATATTTAATCCACTACACTCAAATCCCATTACAATTACCAAATACAGATAAGTTACCAATTTAAAAGCACCCCCTACCTCATATTTCAACCACCATTGAGGATTTAACCATAGACCCACTCATTCGCATACTCCCTGCATCTTCACTGGTCCCCTAGGTCCTCTCGATCGCACCTACTTAGTAATTCTACCTCAGCAGTCACCATCAACAAACTTTTTGCCCAAAAATGCTAAATGCTAGAGCTCCATAGTCAAAAGTGAAAATGAGTGCAAATAATACTCACTTTTCACTTTTAACCCATGGCTTTTTAGGGATTGTACCCTGATCATCGATGGTTAAGGTGACCATCGATGATCACCCTTGAGCAGCTTGACCGTCGATGGTCAGGATGCTCACCTTTTTGCTCTCCCCTGAGTAGACCCTTTTTTCTCAGCAGAGCTAAATCATTTACCCACCCATAGAGACTACCTTCTTTGCCCAACCTGACCACCTTGTCACCTCACCATTGGTCCATTTTGGCCCAACTAGCACATGTTTTATGATAACTTCTATCTTGATCTTTGACCATAGTGACAATATTACCATGTTGACTACTTTTTGAATTTATGCCACCTTGTGCTTACCTGACCTTCTTGTGTCTTCTCAAGAGCACTTCCTACCTTGGATACCCATGATACTTGACTCATTTATGTTTTCATCAAGAGCACTACCTACTTTGGATACCCAATAAATCACATACATTTCTTAGGAGACTTGCATTTACGAGCATACCCAACCACCACACTTACCTACAATCATCTGGTCCACTTGTCACTTATCCTTCTAACACTGACCTTTATTTTTACCAACTATGGTGACCTATTTTATGCATGATCTTGACTATCGCACTTCATACACACATTTGCACCTCAAGTTCCTAACTTATCACCCACCTTCATGATGCTTACCTTTGTCCTCACCTTTATCCACCTTATCAAACCCACACCTGATTCTATTTTACCTCATTGATTCTTAGTTTGAGAGGGAACACCTCCTCTCATACTCGGGGCAACCATGACCTTTGACCGCCAATTCATATTTATTTTGCTTCTTGTTGATTCAAAGATCCATAATAAAACGAGGTAAAATGTAGACACTAAAAATTCACACATCATAATTTTAAATGTTGAAATTCCCCTAGACCACCTTAGGATCCCCTTAGGAACAATTTAACTCTTCAACCCCTAACCAAGACTAACCCATATTCATTTTGACCAAATGACTTAACATACCCTTTTACTTACTTTTTCTTTCACCCTTGACTGCTAACGGTTAGGATGATCGTCAATGATCACCTAAACCATCGACAGTCAAGGTGCACCTCCTTACCCAACAACATGCAAACCATCTACCTTGATTTTCTAAAAATAGCTCATCTAAATCAACATGTGAGCCATTATATACGTGAGTTAAAATTAGAAGGCTCAGTTAACATCTTGTTGTAACTATCTTGCCTTGCCTATAAGAAGAGAAGATCAGGGAGGTGAAATAGTTTTGTAATTATTATCAAGAACTTGTGCATCTAAAGTTCCTTTATTTTACATGTCAATCATCATTAGCAATCTAATGATCTAGCCATCACATTAGAGAGCTAACTTATCATCACCACTTTGCTAAAGTTTCAAGTATCATTACTCTATCAGAATCACATCAGATTCCACCAACGAGTCAACTACCTCAAGCACCCACCTAATCAGCTTTATACAACATAAGTATTTAATTACTTTCTTTTCCTTTCACACTTATCCCAACACCAATCCATCTCTCAAAATCCAACTCTAGGATCCTATCAATTTGACCATTTACCAACATAGACCTACACACAATAACCACTAATGGTTATCTCAACTGCTGATGGTCTACCCAATTACCGATAGTCAACTTGACCACCGACGGTCACCTCAACCACCGATGGTCACCTTAACCACCGATGGTCACTATGGTAGAAAATAAAAAACAAGTTATTTTCACCCTCTTACCCCCAACCAAATCTAGTTTTCTGTGTTCTTGCCTATTCATAGACCCCTGCCTGATTTTTTAAAATAGACCCTAACCATTTAGCACTAGTATTGACTTGTTTATCACTATATTAATCACTTCTAGTCTATTTATTTATCAAGCATTTCTTGTGTTCAATTTCAATACCTTTTGATTATTGATGCAAGCACTTTCTATTCTATTTATAAACTTAATTATTTGAAATGTGTGGATTGATATTCCCTGAGAAAGCTCTTGCTTATAGGATCTAGCTAACTTTAAGCAATTCATTTAGTTATCTATCTAACCAACCATTTTCTTCAGTGTTATCTTATTTTCAGGTCATCTTCCCAAGCCAAAGAGGAGTTTTTCACAATCATTTGATTCAATGCACACACAACCAAACAAGTTTTTCAACCATACTTATATTTAGTTTTTCTTCTTCCTTTTGAAATATAAACTAAAATTCACTAAAACAGATACAACCAAAGATATTGGGTAAATTTTTTAGACCATATATTAAGGAGACACTACATTTAAGTTGTAAAAGTTATAGACTAATCGAAGGTAGTTTGAAAGCCTAAAAATGAAGGAGGATGAAAACATTGCATTTTATCTATTGAGAGTAGATGAAATGGTAAATGTATCAAAGGTATAGGAGAAAAGTTAGAAGAATCAACAATAGTATAAAAGGTACTAAGATCCATGACTTATAAGTTTGATTCAAAAGTGTCTATAGTATAGGAGATCAAAGAGATTAACACACTACAAATGGATGAGTTTCATGGCATCTTGATTGCCTATGAAATGAGAACGAGTGATGGAAGACCTTCCAAGAAGGAAGCTACATTCAAAGCTAAGAATAAGTCATAAGGTAAGAAGGCCAAGGATGATGTCGACATAAACATTGATGATAATAAGATAGAAGCCATGTTTGTTAGAAAACTAAGGAAAGGATTAGATAGGTATAAGGGCAGGTTGCCATTCAAATGCTTTAACTATGGTAAGATTGGTCACTTTGCCTCTAAATGTCTTAATAAGGATAAGACTGAGCATAATGAAGAACATGATGAACATCATGGTGATGATAATAAGATCTATAATCTTGACAAGAGCAAAAAGAGTTTCAGGAAGTATGAAGACAAGAAATGGTCATTTAAGAACAAAAGAAATTTTTATACCAAAGAAGATAGTAGTTCATCTAATGTAAGTGACACTAGGACATCTGATAGTGATGATGACTGTAATGACCATGATAACAATGAAACGTAGCCCAACACAATGAGGTATTCCAATTCTTTCAATGATTATTGTTTTACTTGTCATACATTTGGTCATAGAGGAAGTGATCATAGAATGGTCTCAAGGAATTAATTATCATGGGAACATGGGAGAAGAAATGATCAATTAAGAGGTAAGTATAGAAATGTTGTTTGTTATAGTTGTCATAATATGAGACACATTGAAATATTCTATCCTTATGGAGTTAGAAGGCCCTCAAGACTTAACAAGGTATATATAATTCCTAGAGTATATGAGAAGGGTCAAACATTGGTATGGAAGCCAAAGAAAGTCAAGACTGATC
Organism: Torreya grandis; assembly: GCA_037957365.1. Lineage (NCBI taxonomy): Eukaryota > Viridiplantae > Streptophyta > Pinopsida > Cupressales > Taxaceae > Torreya > Torreya grandis. The sequence continues at coordinate 3,216,262 of JARHVA010001002.1, read as the reverse complement.
ATATTGAGCCTAAGAGTCAAATGGATTGTTTGTTAAGATAGAACGAGGTTCAAAACTGAATGAATGTTAAGAACACTTGTTATCTGCATGTATTGACAAGGCAATCAAAGATAATAATAAGAAGGATGAAAAGGTGGATGAGTCGAATGCTTTGATCAAACCTAAGTGGATTATAAAGAGGAACTATCGGTCTCTTAATTGTAAGATAGTTGAGCAGAGTGGTTTGGAGATATGGGAATCTCCTGAGTTCATGGAGTTTTGAGAGCTCTATAGAAAAGGGTGACTCCATTAGGTTTCATGGAGACACTCTTCTACTAGTAGAAGAATGAGGCTACAATCAAATAAGGATTAATCTTGGGAGAATTCTAGGTTATCTATGTTGCAAATATTATGTCTAAAGACATATGGAATATACATTGGTCTACAAGATGAATATGGTCATATATACAAGTTGGATGTTGTTGATAGAGGTGTAAGTGTGATGAAATTCTATGTAGTTGATTGGTATATGAGAGATGCTTGAAGGATGTTGAGAATGGTTTATGAGTCTTGATGACTCATATGATGAGCACAAGTTGTGAGTAAAAAGGGGGAGCTAACCATATGATTCATTAGCTTCAAGATCATATAAGTAAATGGTCCATGTCAAATAAGGTATACATAAAACATGATTATAGGTTGAAGAATGTGGCCAAGACTGAGAGCATGATGGGTGTTTGTGAAACTAGAACAGGGAAATGAAGATGGATATTATCCATCTCTGTGAATCAAGGTGCATAAAGGAAAGTGAGTGATCTTGTGTATCTGAGTCCTTTTGAAGATCTATGTCAGATAAGAACATATGTGATGGCCTAGTGAGTGATCAAGAGTTTGATCTATATTAGTCATATCAAGGACAAGGTGAGTGTTACCATGTATCTAATTTTATTTGAAGAAGGTATGCATGGAAATAGGGGGAGCATTTTTATATGATGCTTCATAGACTCTATGATCTTGTTATCAAAAGGGAGAAATAGCTCAGAAAGGGCGAAAGTTCATAATGTTTTATAGACTTAATAAATGTTGAAGATCCTATTTGGTTCAAGAGGTGGGATCCAAGAAGTTACTATTGACTATTTTGACCACAAGTCAAAATAAGTCAACCCACTATAGCACAAAAATTGATATAGGGGTCCATCAAAATGTTATGGTGTGTGTCATGGTACTATAGATGTCATTTAATATGTTATAAACCTTGGTCATAGTCAAAGTTAGTCCTAAGTCATTTCATGTCACCACAGGTCATATTTGAGATATTAATGAAGGTTGTATAGTTTCACATGGTATAAAAGTGTTCCAAATTTTTCTTGAACTTCTAATATGTCATAATATTGTCAATAGTAACTAAAAAACTTGCAGGTATCAAGTTAGATCAATAAAATAGTTAGAAAAGAGCGAGTTTTGGCAGTTGTACGACCTATGTAAGTGTTGTGGAATGTGTGGAAGGTTGTGGAATGACTCTTAATATTCCTTAATTTAACTTCCATGTTTTATCTAATTTGGAAGTATAAAAAATGGACCCAAATCATTATGCTCCTCCATCACTCTTCTTAGCATGTAAAATGGGTCAATAGGTTTTTTTATTGTACAAACAATTGAATTTTTTCAAGTTAAATGCCTATGAGGGATTTTATCACACTTAGTTCACTTTAATTTCATGATAGGATTTCAAAGATTGATTTCCTATGCTTTATGAACCATTATTTAGAAGTTGACTACTCTTTTTTACATGTTTATCCCCACACCCTATAGGTTTTCTCCTTGTTTGAGATGGTCCATATAAACCTCTTTATGGAATTTATTCTAGGATATTTCAACATACTTATGTCATGGTTTCCATATTTGATTGCATGTGTGGATGTGTCTTGATGAGCCAAGCAATTTAGGTTGCAAGTTGAGATCACCATCACTAAGTTATAGGCATATTTCACCAAGTGTAGAGGTCCTTGTTCTTATAGTGGTTTCAAATGAATATGAAATGTTATATTTCATGATTAATATAAATAATGGAAATCAACCTCTCCTTACAATCCTAGTCCCAAAGGCTAACATCAATGAAGTTACAGTCAAGCAAACAACATGGTCAGCTCTGCATATATTCAGCTCTGCATATATTCAATTACAGTCATGACGAATGAGGTGTATGAAGGTTTTGATAACATTCATGGAGAGGTAATGAGGATTTTTGAGGTGTTGAACATACTCTTGGAACATGAACAGATAATCCAATCCTTTCAAATGACATGTAATAGACTGTGATAACCAATTCAGTCTTTATACACAGTTATGCACCATTGATGTGTACCTATAGGTGACCCACAAGAGGCTAATCACATTGAAATGATAAGATTAAAATTGGGTCAAACTCTTTTAAGGTGTAAAGTATTCATTTGAAGGCTTTAAGAAGGTATAAAACTAGTTGGAGAACCATACACTATGCATATTTTCCATATCTCTATTCATTGCCCTTATCTACTACTGCGTCTACACCTACAGGTCTCCAGAGAGGTTTGAGTAGTTGGAGTACTATTGTTTAGACATGTTTGAGACCTTCATATAGCTTGAGGATGTTGATGAGGTCATATCAATCATGATGGAGTCCATATGATGAAAAACAAACTTGTAACTATGTCTATAGTTTGAGAGAACCACTTTAGTGATAAGTTACCTTAAAAACTCTGAAACAAAGACGTTACTTTGTTTTTATCCTTTCATTGTTTCATGGAAGCATGTATAGAAAATAATAAGTGAATCCATCATGTAGCCCTCATATAGGAGTGAGACCTTGCAAAATAAAGTGAGGGTTTGATCAAAGGAGTATGATGTTAGGAGGCTTCCATTCTAGACATTCTTATACTATAACAAGTCAGTGTTCTCTGTAGTATCTTGAATTTCCAAGTGACCTTACAATCTAAGGTAGAATGTTGAAGGCACTTATCCATGAAAAGTGGTCCTATTGAGGTGAGAAAGGTGAAATTATAGGGTATGTATGTATATCACCACCTACAGGTGTACTCTTGCCTTCAAAAGGTTCACCTACAGTCCGACTGTAGGTACCTACAAGTTAATGGTGTGAACCTAGAGATGGAACCATGAAAACATGCACATTTTAAAGTTAGATATGCCTCCAAAGACCTCAAAACATATCCTATACTATGTATCATACGTTTCAAATGTTGAAATGCATCTATAGTGCCTCTTTTTCTCCAAGAATGGTCAACTACAGTTGATTGCAGTATGACAGTACGCTAAAGTATAATTGTCTTGAGGTTGGACTAACATGTGCATGATAAGGATAAGTTAAAATGTGTTTGACTAACCTTAATAACTTAAATAAGATGTGTATCATGTAATATAAGGTCTAAGATAAAATATCTACCTACAAGCACCCCTTTTATGAGGAAAAACACAATACACAATTGACTGTATTATTGTCTAGTCAAGTGAAAGGTAAGAGCTTGGCAAAGGTTGGAATGATGAAAATTCCTGGAGTGCCTCCAAAAATTATAATAAAAATGTTACATGATTCTCAATAAAATATAAAATAGGGAAAGAGTTGGTTTTTAAGTACACCTATAGTCAACACATTAACCCTGTAGTCAATGAGTTCTACAGAAGTCTGTCTTAGGTTTTGGAATGTTTGAAGGTGATGTAAGTGTGACCAAGTGTTGAAATATTATGTAGAAGGTCCCAAAGACCTATTAAATACCCTAATCTCTTCATATTTCTTGGGACAATATGAGAATGGCCCTTTATTCTTATTACATAAAGGACACTCCCAAAGAGGTATATCATGCAAACTTGGTGGGAGAAAGGTTAGGAGATGAGTTGGGGACTAAGGAAACCTTGCATAAAGGTGTAGGCAGTTGAGTTAAACATGGAAAATCCCCCATAGTCATGACCAACCACTCAAAGGTGATTGTGAGAAGCCAATCATAGTCAAAGCCCACTAGGCATAGACTAGGCGTAATACCTAAAGAGGTCCAATTCCATTTCTAACACTAGATGAGCCTTGAAAAGCATTGGAAGACCTCCATATGGAGTTATAAGGTGTGTAAAAGCCTTTTTTTTGAAAAGGGGGTCACAAAGAGATCATTTCTAAGCTTAATAACATGACAGGGTGCATAAAAAGCAAAGAAGAGCTTGAGAAGGCAACTTTAGAAGCTCATAACAGTACATATGCTTAGCATGGGAGCCTAAGGAGTTAGGATATGTTGAATAAGTTGATATAAAGGCATAAAAATGAAATATTTTGGTTAGGTAAATGATTTTAACTTGTAGATAACTACCTAGGTCTCTTTCTCATCAGATTAACTTCTACCCTATTTGTACAGATAGGGTATAGAATGGCTTTTCTTGACAATTTTTTATGTTTTACAAGTACAAAAAGGTTTAAAAGGATGAGGATCACTTTGGGATAAATAATGAGACCTGATATAACTCTTTATATCTATTATTTCTTCAAAAAAGCACACATGTACCTTTGTAAGCACCTTCATTTCATCCAATCCAAACTGGCATAGTGAATAGAGAAAGATCACCAAGTGAGAAGGTGATAACTTCAATTGGGAGGCCTTTTAAGGTTTGCATAATGGATATAAGGATATGAGGACTCTTGATAGGTGTCATACCACCCTATATATAGATTAGATTTGAAAACTCAAGACCATCTTGGTGCCAAGTGAGAAGGATGAGTGAAAGATGGGTGATTATGACTACAGGCAATGAGAACACTTGTCTAGAAGAAGATTGATGATTAGGGACATATCCAATGCATGTTGGATACTATTTATAACCCCTCCTTCATAATTCAATGATTCCATCTATTCTTAGTCTGATTTTGGAGTGTTCAAGGAAGGCCAATGATGAAAGCAGTTTTTAAGGAGCTAATTGAAGGGTCCTATGCCAGAATTGAAGAGTTTCATGCCTTGGAGGGACCTTTTCCCAAAGATACCTTGCATGGTTTATCTCATACATCATTCCTATACATATGTAACTCTTTCTCTCATCTTGACACTTGTTCTTATGACCCTTGATCTTCATTCTTCTCTCTTCTCTCTCACATTCTATAAGTACTAGCCATTTTTGGATCTTGTAACTAATTCCACACCATGTATGGTGAAGCCATGTTGGTTTGATGTGGTATTTTTACTTTGAATAATACAATAAATCTGGTTTTGAGTTCATAAACATATTTTCTAAGTGTTTAAAGTGACGAATGGCAAGCTCTAGTGATAAGCTTATATCCTTACTTCTCCTTATCCTTTCACATTTGGTGCAAGAAGTTCTCATTATAACATGTCATATAGAGTGTAGCTAGTGTGTTTGGACCCCTTCAAGTGTGCAAGTATACTTAGAATATGAAATTTGATATGTGGTCCACTTACCCTGAATTTCCTTCTACATATCACCTTTATATTGAAATACTAATGTTAGAGCATCTTAGAACTTTGAAGCTAGTTTGTAGGTCTTGTTTCTTAGTGGAATAAATATGATGATCTTGTGGAAATCCTTGTGGTGTATCACCTCCTTATAATAGCTCATCTTTATGTATAATTCTACCCCTTTTCCCCACAAGTAATGAATTAGTGTAGGTGATAAGCACTTAGAGGTCAATTCAGGGAGCTGGCCCTTAAACCTAGAGGTCTACCTCTACTATAGGCAACCCACAAGCCTAGAGGCATTCTAATGTTACCCAAATATTAGATTAGGCTTGAAAACCTCCTCTAAGTTGAAATATTTGGTGACAACATTTACATCGTGAGGGAGAAAGTTATAGGTGTCTCTTTGTCATTAATGTCAAATGGGGGAGAAGGAACAGATGTCAAAAGTACCATTTTGAAGTGATTTTAGACTGTATTGTGTTTTTCATCAATATGTTTGCCATCAATGACAAAGGGGGAGTTTTTTGGCATGTTGTTGTCATTGATGTCAAAAGGGTGCATCATGTAAAGGCATAATGGTCATTAATGTCAAAGGAATATTTGGTCAAGTACTTGAGCATGGTAATGGCATAAAGAGAGTGTTGATAATTGAGTGAGTATTGTGGATATGATTAGCCTATTGAGAGTATGTTCTCAGTTGGCAGCATGACGATGTCAAAGGTGACTAACCTAGTTGGCAGTGTGTGATGAGACAAGATGAATTGAGAAGAGTGTGGTCATGAGAATTTGAAGGCAAATAATATATTATGGTTGCATGAAAGTCAAGGTTGATGTCAAAGGTGTTCAGGTGCACAGAAGAGAGATGTCAAGTCATATAAATCTTGGTCATTTGGTTTTAGGTCTGTATGAGGTCGTGGTAGTTTGTTATTATCATAAAGATAATTGTGTAATGAAATGAGTGTGTTGTGATGTCTTATGTCTATTTGTGTGATGTTCTGTTGAGGTCATGACATGGAAGCAATAGGTCAAGGTGTCAAGCACATTGGAAGCTTGATCCCAGTTGTGGCATGGTGAAGATATGAATTGGTGGCATGATGAGGCGATTAAACTTAGGCATGTGAGATATTGTATGGCATTGTTTGAGCATGTGAGTAAGGTGTAGAATCATACATGAGAGTCTCAGGGTGAGCTTACATGGGTAGGACCTTCGGACCAAGTGTGCACCTATACCACTCTTAGACCCTACCTGGCCTAATGAGGAATGAGGATTATATTTCAAGGTGAATGTGTGAATGAGGGAATGGATAGAGGTAATACAATTTGTTTCAGGAGTGATCATGAAGTGTGAGGTCATGGTTTGTAGTTAAAGGCATGGAAAGTGGTTTTGAGGTCTCTTGAGTGCATAGAATGAAGGTATGCAAACCTAATAAGGACTTTCATGTGTTCTTTGGCATGTGTAACATCTCTACATGGGAAATTGAGCTATTAAGGATATATGGGTAAGGGTCCTCGATAAGATCTATATGCATTGGTTTTGGATTTAAGGGGTAGTCCTTTATGAACAATCGTGAACATCAAAACCTATGTTAAACCTCCTTAAAATCCTAATAAGGACCCAGTGTGGAAGATATTGTTCAAAACAACCCATAATGGTCTCAAATGCCGAGAAAAATTATTGTATCATGAATTTAACTCTCCCAGATACCTCTAAGTGGTGGTGGTTAGTTAGATAAGAGAGAAAATGAATAGTTAGAGGCTTGTTTATGAAGAATTTATTATAGATCTCAAAAGCTACATTGGTTAAGGGAAAAAAATGGATGGAAGAATAAATTAGAGACTCATAATTCATGCCCATAAAGGTTTATGGATAGGTTTCACCCTTTAAATATGTTAAATTAGTCTTCCAAGTTAGCCAATAGTAGATAGACCTAATGGTGTGAACAATGAAAAACCTAAGCAGAGATGAGATGATAAATTTGAATATGTTTTCATGATAGAATGATGGAACCAAGTGAATGGAGATGTTTTTCAGGAATTATAATTCATGTATATGCTTGTAATAAGTTTTTGAGGTCAGTGAATATGGTGAAAAGTTGTTCACAAAATGACTTGTTTGGTTTAATTTGGTCTGTGAGATATTAGGTCATGAAATTGGTCTGAAAGACCAATATTTTGATATTACACCATATGAGTTGTGTGTTTGGGGATGTTATAAATATGTCATAGAATATTTTGAATTCATTAGGATTATTTGAAAGTGTCTACATAGGTTTTGGAGTTCCAAGTCACCATGACTAATCTTTGAGGAAAATTGGCAGTTTTGAGTAAGTTGTAGAGATGATCTTGAAGCCTTAAACTTTGAGTGAAAGTATCTAATGCATTTGGTAATGACCCTAAGGTAATATATATTATTTAAATATATTTTTTATCATTTTTTAGTGTATTAAGAGTGTTTGAGCTTCAGTATTTAAAGATAAACTTTTTGGTGTACACAAGCCTAATAAGACTGAATACTATTGAGGGGTTTTATGAAGTAGTTGAACCTAGAAGGTGTTATGGAGCTCAAAGTATGTTGGATAAGGTGTTTTTTGGATTTTGTGTGAAATTAATGTTCCATTTATATAGTTTTAATACTTTACAATAAATCAAATGGTAATGTGTTGATAAGAAGGCCTAATGCAATTAGGTCTCCATGAGACCTAAAAGTGAAATGAGGTCTAATAGAGTTATGACATACCAAAAGCGACTCAAATATCATTTGAATAATGTTTATGAGATGTAATAAGACCTATTAAATGGATGACATAATAATTTAATGGTGTGTGGCTGACCAAGTGATACATGAACAAGAGATGAGTTTATATATAAGGCATTTTAGGCTTATTTAAAGAAGTGTAGAGTTAGCAAATGCATTGAAAAATAAATGAGCCTAGGGAGGCTTGGAAACATTTTTTAAACATTAAGAAAGTGCATATAATCATATCATGAATATAATAGAGTTATTCTATAGTTAAAGATCAAGGACACATGACCTATTCAGTCCTGAAGAAGGCTAGTTGAGCGAAGAAGCGTAGAGGCAGTTTTAAGAGAGATCAAGTGGAGTAGAGCTGAAGGAGTGATCATAATATGTTGAGAGGATACTAGAGTTGCATAAAACATGTGTTTATGATGTATGAAAGTGGATAGATTTCAAATAGAATAGATAAAGAGCTGAGTGGAAAGAAGTGTGATTGACTGAGTTGGTGCTTGAGGGAGTTGAAGTTTCCTTGTAGGTTAGAGCTTGCAAAATTGGTCTTGATTAAGTTGGTGCTTGGTCAAGAAAGAGTTGGAGCTGCCTTACATATTTGTGTTGGTATAATTTTATAACTCTTGAACCAAAATAGGTTGAACCTTGTCCCCGCTTAGTGTGAGTGCACAAGTATTTTATTAATTTCAAAAAAACAAGTACATAAGGGTGCCTTTACTCTGTTAACCCTTTTACAATGCAAACATGGATTTATATAGTTTTAACCAATGACCGGTAAAAAAACCTAATCCTATAACTAACTAAATACGCGAAAACAACCTGTAAGGTAATTCTAATTAATAAATATAAAACATTAAAACTACTTAATAATTAAACTAAGTAAGTTTATTTTATGGGGGTGTCTTTACTAAAAGATGCATGCCCCATTTACAATAATTATTTATTACCTACCAAAAATCTAACCTAATGTTAAGACTTTGGAACAAGTCCTAACAAACCCCCCTATGATCCAAAGTCAGGTCTTTGGACACATACCAAGCATTTTTTTGAATTTTTCAAATTTGATTCCGTCAAGGGGTTTTGTGAAGATATCAGCTGTCTGATTGGCAGTTGGGCAATTTATTGGATCAAGAGTTTTCTATGCCACCAGCATTCACAGATAATGGTATTTTCCATCCATATGTTTTGTTTTGGCATGAAACACTGGATTCTTAGACATCTTGATTACACTCTAATTATCAATGTATAACTGTGTAGGAGCAAACTGAAAAACCTGAAGATCTTCAAAAATACAACGAAGGTAAACAATTTCTCTAGAAGCATCCCATGTTGCAATATACTCTAATTCTACTGATGAATTTGCCACTGTATCCTACTTCTTACAACACCAAGCAATGGCAGCTGAACCCATATGCATAGTGTATCATGTGGTTGACACTCTGTCATCCACACATCCACCAAAATCTGCATCACAATATCCAACAAGTTTGAAGTTCTTGTTGCGGTGGTATTCAAGGCCATATGTTTTCATTCCCTGAAGGTAACAAAGTACTCATTTTGTTGCATGCCAATGAATTTCTCTAGGCTCATGCATAAACCTAGATAAAATTCCAACTGAAAATTAAATATCGGCCCTGGTAGTCATCAAGTATATCAAACCTCCCACCAATTGTCTATATGTGGTGCCATAAAAAAAGGCACTGCTATCATGCTTAGACAATTTCAAGTTACTTTCCATGGGAGTTAGGTCAGGTTTGCAATCACTCATGCCAAACCTCTAAATAACTCAGAAATATACTTAGTTTGTGAAATGAAAATACTATGCTCTTTCTGAGTTACCTCTATGCCTAGATAGTAGTGAAGAAATCTAAGATATGTCATCTCAAACCCATATTTTAATTCCTTCTTCACAGACTTGTTATGGTTTTCATCATTACGTGTGAGAAACAAGTCATTGACATAAAGAACAAGTATCACCATTTTCTTACCTTGCACTCAAAAATAGAGAGTATCATCAGATTCACTGCGATGAAAACCAATGGATTTCAAGTATGAATCCATTTTCTCATACCAAGCCCTGGGTGCCTATTTGAGTCCATACAAAGCTTTTATCAATTTACATACTTTGTGTTCAGCACCCACCTATTCAAAACCTTGAGGTTGTTTCATATAGACTTCTTCCTGTAAATCACCATTTAAAAAAGCACTTTTAACATCTAATTGATGTACTTTCCAACTATTTTGTGCTGCTAAGGCAAGTACCATATAAATAGTGTGCCATTTGGCAGTTGGTGCAAATGTTTACTCATAGTCAATACCTTCTTGTTACACATATCTTTTTGCAACAAGTCATGCCTTATGTTTATCAATGGAGCCATCTGATTTATACTTAGTCCTATAAATCCATTTACATCCGATGGGTTTAACATGTGGAGGAGGATCAACTAAAACCCATGTATTATTGTTAAGTATGGAATCATACTCACATTTCATTACCTGTTGCCAAACATGTTCAGTAGATGCCTCCTCAAAATTGGATGGCTTAATGGAAGAAGTAGTAACAACCATAGCATAGTTTACCTGTTTTCAAGAATTCCTGGGCCCTGTTAAACCAACTTCATCTGCTGTCAAGTCAGAAAAAGTACTTTGAGCCCATTCTAGATACTTAGACAAATTATTCAAATCAGGGACTCCAGAATTCTCAACATGTGCATCATTTGAAGGGGGACTTAGAGAATTTTCAACAATTTCTAAGTCATCAACCTGTGAAATTGTAGATGAAGGAGAGGAAAGTGAAGGAATTTGAGTCTCATACCATAACTTTGAAGAGTTATCCCCATTATTCAAACCCTTATCTCTTTTTGTATTTTTCCTCTCTAATCTATCAAGTTGAGAATCAATCTTTGCAGTGTTCATAGTCCCAAACTCATCAAATATTACATCTCGACTCACTATGAATTTGCCTGAATCCTGTGCAAGCAAACAAAACCCCTTTTTATCTTTAGAATAACCAAGGAAGATGCATTTTTGACTTCATGGTTCCAACTTAGTTCTATGTTTAATAGGAACCAAAGCAAAACAAACACATCCAAACACTTTCAAGTGTTTAACTTTTGGTTTAAATCCATACCATGCCTCATATGGAGTTTGTCCCAAAAGTGCAACTGTGGGGGACCTGTTTCTCAAATACACTACAGTACCAATAGCTTCGGCCCAAAACTTATCATCAAATTGTTTATAGTGCAACATGGCACGTGTTGTGCCCTCTAAAGTTCTATTCATTCGTTTAGATACTCCATTTTGTTGTGGAGTATAAGCATTACTATATTGTCGATGAATACCATGTTCTCGACAATAATATAAAAATTCATTAGAGGTATACTCACCTCCATTATTTGAATGAAGAGTGGCCAAATGTGAACCTGTTTCTTTTTTGACTAAGTGTAACCAATCAACAAACTTAGTGAAAACTTCATATTTGTTTTTCATAAAGAATACCCAAGTCATCCTAGAAAACTCATCAATAAACAAGACAAAGTATCTACACCCACCAATGGATGACTTTTTCATGTCACATACATCACTATGAACTAACTGTAAACATCTGTTAGCTCTCCAAGATGACAGTTTAGGAATTTTTTCCCGATTTTGTTTTCCCAAAACACATGACTCACAAAGAATATTATCTTTGAAAAAAGTGGGCAACCCATTCACCATACCATATCTCTTCAAATCCACTAAAGAGTGGATATTCAAATGTCCATAGTGGAGATGCCATAACTATTGTGTAGACATAGTCCCTGTACCTGTGTCAACAACTGCTGCAAGTTCTATATTGGGAGAAAGCACCTTACAATGCAATCTAACCAAGTTTCCATCTTCATATCTTGTATACATTGTTTTATAATCATCCTTCACTGAATTGATGTAAATGAGCCCATTTTCAAGCACAATTTGATAACCTTTCTTTCAAATAGTTACCAAAGAAAGTAAGTGTTTCTTCAATGTGGGAACATACCAAACATCCTCCAAGTATTTTATAGACCCATTAAGAAGAAGAATCCGAATAGATCCAAGTCCTAGTGGTGTATGCATAGACTTATCTGCTAAGGCAACTGGAGAGAGAGAAGCTTCCTTATAAGACCAAAAGAAATCTCTCCTAAATGTCATGTGTTTGGTTACTCCTGTGTCTAAAACCCATACATTTGTGAGCTCACCTCTAGCCTCATTCAATATAATCAATGTGCCCCAAAGTAGTGAATGTAGATTCATGGGCAACATTACTAGATTCATCATAGTCATGATCGACATACTAAGCAGAGTTAGTCTTAGTCACTTTTTGTGGCCTCTAAATTTTATCAAAAGGAATCCTACATTGTGAGGCAATGTGACCAAATTTTCCACATCTATGACACTGAATGTCTGATCTACCTCGACCTCTGCCCCTATATGAGTTGTGACCATGTCCTTGATCACTTGTTTTATGTGAATGTTATTGATTAGATTGTTGATTATTTGAATGACCCCTACCTCTGTTTTGATATCTACCTCCTCTGTAACCTCGACCCCCTCTATAACTGTTTTCTCTATTGTTTTGATGCCCAGATGAAGATGAACTAGGGTTTAACTTTAAATCATGGGATTCTTCAATTTTCTTGGATTTCTTGGGTAGAGAGAGGTCATGTTGGATGAGTAACTCAGCCAACTTACCAAAGGTGATGCATGTGATCTTGTTAGAGACATACAACATTTCAACAAAATTCCTATAGGACCCTGGTAGACCTTTCAAAGCAGCAGTAACTATGACGTCATCATCTAGTTTTCTAAAACCAGCCTTAGTGTACTCAGTAGTGATATTTTTCAACCTAGACATATATTCTCCCATATCCCCATCTTCATCTAATGACAAAGTAAACAACTGCATATGAATATCTATCTTCTTATGCTTAGGTTTCTTATTATACAAATCTGACAATATTTTCCATGCAGTGTAACTATGAGGAGAATTTTTAATATGAACATAAGTATCATGAGTACAACATGTAATGAGAGCTAAGGCCTTAGAATCACGCAAATTGAATATATCTAATTTAGCTTGCTCTGTTGGCAATGTGAGATTTTCATTCTTAACAATATCCCATAACTCATTAAACACTAGTGAAGCCTCCATCAATCGTTTCCAATCTGAATAATTAGAAATTGTTAATCTATCACCATCTAAAAGCAAATTTTGAATTTTTGGCATTTTGAAATGAAAGCAAGTGCAGTAGAGAAAAGTGCAACAAAATGCAAAAGAAATGAAACAAATATCACACTCACTGCACAAGACACTGCTTCTATGAGGTTTTGCACTTAACCTCTGCGTAGAGCGTAAAAGAAAAATAAGTATTTTTGATGGGTTTTGCACTTAACCTCACCAAAAAATCAATGATTACACCCTTATTTCACCAAATTACAACCTTATCTCACCACAACAATGCAAAAGAAATATGATTGAATTTCCCCTTTTTCGAAAAATTAAATAACACAATACAATAAGTATGTGTTTTACAATATTCAGATTTAAAAAGGGAATATTTTTTTTTCAAAAAAGCATATTCCAAAGCAAAAAAAAACTTTCTCCAAAAAGAAGGGATTTGAACCCTTGACCTCCTCCTTTGCAAGCTTCTAACAAAATAAGCTTAACCAATTGCTCTAAGAGCATTTGCAAAACATTAAACTTAGAAATTTCTACTTATTTCAGATTTTGTGTATGAGGGAAAATAAAAAAAATTACATATGAGTAAATAAATTCAAAATTTTCCCTTTTTACAGCCTTCTCAAGCAAGCTTCCTCTCGTGGGACCCACTAAGACAAATTTTTGATATCAAAAAACATTAGAAACAGCAAAAATAAATTTCTATTTTTTATTGCAGTGCCAAGTTTGCTTGGGACGCCATGGCAGCTCTTGGGATTTTTTTTCACTTGTTTTCTCTCTCATAGGCCGTACAAATCCGTACAGGCTGGGTAAAAAGGACTTTCACTGAGTTTTTGCAAATTTTTTGAGGTGTATTTGCAGGGAATGAGATCAAACTAAAGCATGGGCATTGGACGGCTGTACCACAGGCCGTACAAGTTCAAAAAATTCTCAGATTTACAATTTGAATGCAAAAAATAGGGGTTTAATATCATTTGATCAAGATTGGCAGGTGTTTTAGCTATTAAGAGGCCTGAGAATGAGATGAATCAAAAATGGTAGCCATGAATAAATATTACAGAGGTTTTTTTTCAAATAAATAGGCCGTACAAATCTAGTTTTGGCCAAAAAATAATGAATTTAATAACATTAAAATGCTAAAAATTAATTTTTATGCCAGATGAGGAGGTTTGAACACAAGACAATGGAGTATGAATGATCAAAAAAGACCAGACTGTGGTATATGAAAAATATACAGGTTTAAATATAAATAATATTTGAAAAATTAAAATAATTTAATAATTTTTCAAAATATTTAAACCAATACTATATGGCATACCTTATTTCATGCCAAATGATATCACGTGAATTGATTTTTCACCTTGCTCATTCGAATTCACCAAGCTCCCAAAATAACCACGCTCTGATACCACTGATAACTCCTGAACCAAAATAGGTTGAACCTTGTCCCCGCTTAGTGCGAGTGCACAAGTATTTTATTAATTTCAAAAAAACAAGTACATAAGGGTGCCTTTACTCCGTTAACCCTTTTACAATGCAAACATGGATTTATATAGTTTTTACCAATGACTGGTAAAAACAACTAATCTTATAACCAACTAAATACGGGAAAACAACCCGTAAGGTAATTCTAATTAATAAATATAAAACATTAAAACTACCTAATAATTAAACTAAGTAAGTTTATTTTATGAGGGTGTCTTTACTAAAAGATGCATGCCCCATTTACAATAATTATTTATTACCTACCAAAAATCTAACCTAACTTTAAGACGTTGGAACAAGTCCTAACATAATTTTCCTTTAACTAAGTTTGTGATTAGTCATAGGGGGTTGTAGCCTCCTAGCAAATGGGTTCCTGCTAAAGTCAAGTGGGTGCTTGATAAATCTTGGGTTGGTGCTCAACTAAATTTGATACATTATATTGTAGGATAGTTTGTTCAAGATTTGTTTTAGTGGGTTTTGTTTCCCATGAGGGTTTCCCACATATGTGATGTATTATCTTGTTTCATACTCATGTGATTGGTCTTTAATGCATTGATAGATCACTGTATTGCTTTCATAGTTCATAGATGAGTTAATGTAATTGATTGAAACTTTTTGAAGACTGATTCACCCCCCAAGTCATTATGCTTCCAATAACCCCTTAATTACATTACTTTTTTGTAATATTAGACTACCTACAAATAAATATCTAGTTAGAGTTATGTCATTGTGTTATTGGCCTAAAGGCTTTGGAACCCTTTCCTTTGACATTGTGTTGTAGGTGATCATCTTGTTAAGTCTATGGATCTATTTAGTCACATCCTAAATCATTAAGTATCATGGGCCCTCTTTTATTAACCTTCTCCAAGTCTGGATATTTTAGAGATAAGATAGTTATAGGCCGATCCTAGCCCATTTCATATATGGACACCCTATGGTACAAGGATATGATATGCCTATGGAATCCTCTGAGCCTTAAGCATAAAGTTCTTGAAGAGATTCATGCTTATATAGTGGGTGGAAATTCATTATTCTTAAAAACTTATATAGACTCAAGTAGGATTTTTTTGAGAATGAATTAATGCTAATATACATAAATTTGTGGGAAAATGTTTGGTGTGTCGATAAAATAAATATGAGACAATTAAGACTCCAGGTCTTTTTCAAGCTTTATCTATTCCTAGCCAGTGATGGGAGGAGGTCTCCATAGATATTATTTTGAGATTTCTAGAGTTAGAAGAGAAAAGTGTCATCATGGTAGTTATTGACAGACTCACAAAAGTTTCATTCTTTTGTAGCAATCATGGTGTAGAAGCTACATGCGATGCCAAAGACTATAATAAGTGAAAGTGACCCAATATTTACTACTAATTTTTGGACTAATTTATTTTCTTGTTTGGGTACTCAGTTGGCTCATATATCTTCATATCATCCCCAATCTTATGTGCAAATAAAGATGGTCAACAAGTGTTTGGAAGGGTATCTTTGTTGTTTTGTTTTTTAAAAGTAAGCATAATGAATTAATTGGCTACCACTAGAAGACTGGTGGTATAACACTTTTTCCCATATTTCTTCCAAAATGTCCCCATTTATGACATTCAATGCATATCCTCCACCATAATTCACTTCATCCTTGAAAGTGAGGCCAAGTGTTCATGCAATTAAGGAGCATATTCAACACCAATACAAGTTATTCTCTAGGTTTAAGAGAACTTAGTCATGGCACAAAACCAAATGAAACAATTAGTTGATTAACATATGATTAAAATGCCTTTTGAAGTAGGAGTTTGGGTTTTTCTTAGATTGCAACCATATAAACAAATGTCCTTAAATCAACCAAAAAATAATAATAAAATTTCATCAAAACATTTCAGTCCTTATCATATTTTGTATAAAGTGGGAGAGTGGTCTACAAATTAGAGTTACCTTAACAAATAAAAATACTTTCCTACTTTTATGTTTCATGCTTGAAGAAAGTCATTGGTTAGAAAATTCCAACATAAATAGAGTTACTGGATCTTGATGAGGAGGGGAGAGTTATCTTGTAACATGAAGTTATTCTCGAGACACGTACTAAGAGGCTAGGAATAAGGATGATAAAAAATCTAATCAATTTGAATAACTTCACACATGGAAGATGTGACATGGGAAGATGAAGATTTTATATATAAACATCCATAATTGGTTAGCATTGAGGTCAACACTAATTTGAAGACAAGCGACATGTTATGCCCTTAACCTTTGGCTTGTATTGATATATGTGTGTAGGACTTATGACACACATAACCTTTGACTTAAACATTTAATATACTCTAGGTTGCATATTGGTAGTAGTAGTTGACGTATTTAGCTTATGGGTTTTTGTAGAAAATATTTTATGATTATGTAGCACCTCAATCTTGTACATTTGGTAAATAAGACCTTATGACTACTCCTTTAGTACTTTAGACTTGTAGATGTGTTTTACCTATGTTTAGTGTGGAAATAGGGAAGCTTTGATCAATTAAATGCTTTATAGAGTGATTTTGATAAGTGTCTTGGTCTCTTTGGTCTGATTGCTAGGTGATAAATGAATGAAGGTTGATATTGTATTTATGTTAATCCTATCAGGACATAACTCACATTAAAACACTTAGGCCGACCATTGTAATGCATTTTATTTACAAATTGGATGACTTTAGGGCATTAGACACTTGCATCGGGTTAAGACTGTAATGTCAACGCTACTATCTATATTGAACATTAGTGTCTAGGGAACAGGAGAGTAGATACATGCTTATAACTTATAGAGGTGTAAGATAAGTGCATTTTAAGAATTATAAGTAATATAAGATGTTTGTTTCATCAACATAAGATTGGTCAAACTAAGAGATAGGCTAAGGGGTACGAGATAGAGTAGATGTGAGGCTTGCATAAATAAGGCATGTGTAGAACTAAGAGGAATAATTAAGGTCTAATTTTTTCAAGTGTACAAGATTGAGGTGCTACATAATCAAAAAATATCATTTACATTAGCCCCCTCGCCCCCCTTTAACTTAGTAATTAAATTGCTAGTTTAAAGGAAAGGAATAAGTACTTGGGTGTGTGTGCACACCTTATCTTTAATTGAGTTAAATTTGAGTGTTTTGCTAGTGATTGATCTACAATCAAGAGCATGTTACAATGTAAAATCAATGCATATAATCTAGGTTAAAAGTACTTGAAATAGACTGAAATTAAAAAAACAAGGTTTAGGAGTACACATGTGTGTCAATGTAACTTCCTTGCCTATTAAGAAGTTATTTTACAAAAGAGGTATCATTATAAGGATTTGAAACTAAGATCATGATAAATATAGATAAATATTTAAAGTGCATATATCTACACACACACACACACACACACACACACACACACACACACACACACACAGAGAGAGAGAGAGAGAGAGAGAGAGAGAGAGAGAGAGAGAGAGAGAGAGAGAGAGAGAGAGAGAGAGAGAGAGAGAAGTGTACATGCCCCCAAATTTGGAGCAAAATTGAGTTACCACCTAACAGTTGAGATTAGCTCAACCATGCAACCTAATAATGCTTAAAACCTAGTGAGATTAGATGATCAAGTCCAACCTGAAAACTTGGCAATATTGAGTGATTTGATCACCTCAACCATATCAAAAAGGTGAACCTACTACTACAGTAGATTGATTCAATAAACTGTGTAAAATTTCATGGGGTATCAGTGCATGCGATGGTTCTAGAATCCGAAGCTAATTTGAATTTTACAATATTAGGCACATGCTACATATCATATGCACCTTATATATGTCTCATGTTAAAACTATAATAGTACCATGTATATAATTCTACCACAACTGTGGATATGAATCATATAACTATGTGTTTTGGCCAATTCATATAACTGTGTAAGTGTGGAGGACATGTTTCAAAGTCATGCCCCTAATATATATGGATAAATGCAAAAATTGATATAAGTACCTATGTGGAGGACATGTTTCCAAAATCTGCCCCCACTGTAACTGAAGATGTTGAATATTGAATGGGTATGAATAACATGCTTCCAAAGCATGCCTCTACTGAATCTAGAAATTATGAATGTGTGGAAGCCATGTCTATATGACATGCCCCCACTGAATCTACAAACTGGCATAAGTACCAAATACTAAATGAGTGTGGAGAACATGCTTCCAAAGCATGCCCCCACTTAATCTAAAAATTATGAATGTGTGAAATCCATGTCCATATGACATGCCCCCACTAAATCTAAGAACTGTGAGAAGTGGGGATAACATGCTTCTCAAGCATGCCCCCATTAATATGCCCCCCTTTGAGGTGAGGGAAAAATAATACCTAGAAGTTATCTCACCTCAAAAGGGTAAAACGACTATAAAATATGTGGATGTAACCATGTAACATATAGAAGGAAACAATTATAGGTAAATATATCATTGAAGCACATAGAACCAATGTGATCACATGTAAGCCTAAGATGCATGATAAAGATCATGGCAATGTCTAGATAGTAACAATACAAGCTCAACAAGCAAAAAAGCACACACACAAGAGCACTCAAAATCAAGCCAAGAAATAAAGGTCTTAAGAGACCAAAAGCAAGGGGCATGTTCAAATGATGTAAAATTAAATGGATATGACTTAGTCAAATGTACACAAAAAAAAGAATGACATATTCAAATTTCCATACAACAAGCAATGACATATTCAAATGTCCAAGAAGGCAAACATAGGCACCTAGGTTGCATACAATGGAGTATGTTCAAATGCTTGAACAAACAAGACAATAACAAGGCAAAACACTCATGGAAGTGTATAAATGAAAAGCGTAAGCAATCGATATAAACATGTCATAGTAGCTTATGGATCAAATGTGTTAGCAATAAACATCAAGTACATAGCATATCAAGTACTATGTGCAACATATAAACATGGATAAGGCATGTGTAAGTACATATGTAAGCTTAAACATTGTAGTGTAGAGTGACCATCAAATCATATAACCTGTGTGTATCAATATCATAGAAGATGAATGCCCCCAATGTCCTAGCAATGTGAGTAAAGGGAAAGCCTAACACCCATATGTGTATAGAATCATGTATCTATGTATGCCTGTAAATGTATGTGTAGGAGTAAATGATGTGTTAGCCCTCAACATGGAACTAACACATAGATGCCAAGGAACCAATAAAACATGTAAGACCTAAATTTTTTTTTGGATTTTTGAATGTTTTGATTTTTTTTTTTTGGGTATTTTTAGAATTTTTGATGCTGAGGAAAGATCACCCTATGATGCCATCCATCCCACCTCTATGAACCTTACAACCTTAAGTTAGATCTTTTACATTGTTTGCATCATGATTTGATAAGTTGGAAAAGGTACATGGCATGTTCCTCCTCATGTTTTGCATGTGTAATAAAAGAAGTAATGTTATTATTTTAAATATGTATTAATTTGCCTTTGTGAGCAAAGGAAATACCTTGTTGATTTTGGTCAAATGTTTCTTCCATTTGGTTTAGCCAAAGAGATCTGAGTGTAAATGCATATGGAGATGTGGTTGGCATAACCCAAACCCGTGTTTGTGTTAGGTTGTGGAGCTAAAAGCTTCAACTCTTTGCAAATAGAAGGAACAGAAGGTTGCTGAGATCCAGGAGCACCGGCGTCGACAGCAGGACCGACGTTGGTCGTGACCAGTGCAGAAGGCCACCGGCGACGGCAGGGAGTCGGTCGACGTCGACAGAACCAGGCAAGCAAGGATCGGCATCGGTCGCCTGTGTGTTCCAGAACTATTTGTTGCACGGACAGTTAGTTAAGTGAACGAAGAGTTTGCATGTAAAGACCAGTTAGAGTCTTGAGCTGCGAGGATAATTGTCTAAATTAAGAGTCTAAGTTATTGTTTAAGTTAGGGATCTATTTATAGACCCATTGGCATGTATTGTAGATGTATGAGATAGAAAGGAAGAGTTCCTTCCATTGTAAGATCATTGAGTTGCAGGTTGTTGCAAGCTCATAGGGGATCTACATGTAAGTTTGGTTTGTTGAATTGCAGGTTGCAGGTTCATGGGAGATCAACTTGAAGTACTATAGAGTGCTTGGTGAACTGACAAGGTTATTACTGACTAGTTGGAGAGGTGAACACCAATTCTGTTTGTGAGTTGGTTGTTGGGACCATTTTTTTTGGTAGGAGAGTGTTGTAGAAGAATTACTGTACACTTGAGGTGTGGGAAGCCTCTGTAAGGTGGAAGAGTGTGGCGACTCTTTATTGTATTCTTTTCTGTAAAGTGTTAATACAAGATAGTGTATTGTCTCTCATATTCTGTGCTATTGGTGAATTCTAGTTACTTGTATTTCTGGTTATTTTTGCATTTATAATTGCTTATATTTGGTAATCATACTGTGCTCTTTCTGAGGAGCAAGATCCTAACAAAGTGGGATCAGAACAGGTGTTGTTCTTGTGATCCCCCAACAAAGTGGTATCAGAGCTGTTGGTTGGGATACTAACAGATTGGATTAGATCTGGTTAGTGTGTTTTGATTACAGGTTACTCACATGGTTTCTGTTTGAGTGGGAGTTGAGCAATGGCAGAAGACAGTAAGCTACGAATGGAAAAGTTTAATGGCAAGAACTACCAATTATGGAGGATGCAGATTGAGGATTATCTGTATCAGAAAGATTTGTACTTACCGTTGGGTGGGGTTATTTGCAAACCCTCAGATATGAAAGATGAAGAATGGGAGGTTCTTGATCGGAAGGCTCTGGGATCTATTAGATTGAGTCTTGCATCATTTGTGATTTCCAGCTTATCACAGTGTAAGACAACGGTGGAGTTGATGGAATCTTTGACAAATTTATATGAAAAACCCTCAGCTTCTAATAAGGTATTTCTTATGAAGCGTTTATTTAATTTGTAAATGTTGGAAGGTGGATCTGTTCATAGCCATCTTAGTGATTTCCATGGTTTGGTAAACCAGTTAAGTTCAGTCAATATTGTATTTGATGATGAAATTAGAGCTCTCTTAATCTTGTGTTCATTACCTGAAAGTTGGGAAGGTTTGGTAATGGCAGTTTCTAATACTGTGTCTCCTTCAAAAGTCTTAAAAGTGGATGATGTTGTGAGTGTGATCTTGAATGAAGAGATACACAGGAAAAGCACAGGTGAGTCATCAGGGAATGCTTTGAGTGTTGAAGGCAGAGGAAGGCAAAGAGAGAAGATAGAGCATGGGAGATCAAGGTCCAAGATAGGCAGAAGATCCAAGTCCAGGTATGGCATAATAACCTGCTAGAAGTGTGGAAAGCAAGGGCACTTAAAGAGAGATTGTAGATCAGGTGAAGATCAGCATGAAGGACATGAAGAAGAAGCAGATGTTATAGATTACGCTGCACGGGATGCTCTGGTATGTTCTTTGGATAAAGTAGAATCTTGGGTTTTAGATTCTGGTGCCTCTTTTCATGCATCCCCACATAGGGAATTTTTTCATGAGTATGTCTAGGGAGACTTTGGAGAAATTTGTGTAGGGGATGGTAAACCTTGTCAGATTGTTGGCAAAGGGAAAGTGAAGCTAAAACTGCAGACATGTAACACATGGGTGTTAAAGGAGGTCATGCATGTCCCAGTTCTGGAGCAGAATTTGATTTCTGTTAGAAGTTTGGGTGATGAGGGTTGCACAATAACTCTCAAAGTGGAATCTTGGAAGGTTACCAAGGGTACACTTGTTGTAGCTAGAGGTAAGAAAGTAGGTACGCTTTATCTATCTACTTGTATTACTGACTCTCTTTCTGGGTTATCTACTTCAGCTGTAGATTCAGAGATGTGGCTTGATAGGCTTGGTCACATAGATAAGAAGGAGATGCTTGTTCTTGAGTCAAAGGATATGCTTTCGAATTTGGAAGGTATGGATCATGGTTTCTGTATGCAGAAGAAGAAGGTGACGTTTCTTGAGGAATCCGATGTTAGTGACAAGAACAGGAAAGCCTTGGTTTTCAAGGAGAAGGTGACGGACAGAGTTCAGCACAAGATGCAGAAGAATTCTGAGCAGAGTAAGGGTGTTTTGGAGAAGGATTTGATCCAAAAAAATCTCGTGGGAAAAAGTCAGGTCTCACTACAAAAACACAGAGGCCGACGTCGGCAGGAAAATCAGCGTCGGCGTCCAGACAGGGACTGACGTTGGCTATGTTCAGCCCGACATTGGTGACTCAGGGCAGATAACTACCGGCGTCGGCCAGAGGAAAATGACGTCGGCAAAGGGGCAGTCATAGGGATCCGACATCGGTCGAGTGCAGACTGAGATGTGATCGGCATTGGTCACTGAGACGAATTTTGGGTGGACAGCCAGCTGTCAAGGTGTCTCAAGTGCCCATATGGAGGACTAAAGGCATAAGTAAGTTCTTAAATTCATCATTTCCCTTCTTTACACTACTTGTTGCTCACTTATGGCATAGGACCAGGAAGTTATTGAAGAAGCAAAACATGTAGATCCAGGAAACAGTGGGAGCTTGGCATGGATGAGAATGTGATTCCTTGGATGAGAACCAAACAGTTGTTTTGGGTAGAGTGGCCAGCTGGAAGTAAGCACTGAGAGACGAATGGATGTTCAGGATGAAGAAGAGCAGAAATGGATACGTGAGATGGAAGATCAGGGTATATGGTCTTGTATTAGTTGCAGGGCAATGGAGGTTTGATCATTGTGTTTCTCTTTACCAGGATGGATAATATTAGCTACATTATCCTATTTCTGTATGATGTGCTTGTTGCAGGGTTACATATACAGGTATTGCTGAACTATAGGTAAAGCTAGTTCAGGGGTGTGTCATGGAGAATCTGGGAGCAGCAAGATTTTTTGGCATGAGTGTGTTCTAGAGACATGGAAGGTCTTGTTGACTTTGTTTCAGGATGATTGTGTGAGACCGATTAGCACGCCGATGGTTGGACAGTTCACAGAACAGGTGTCTTGATTCACATAATGAGGTTGAGTGCATGGTATGTACTAAACCTGAGTTTTCCCAAGCAGTGGGAGTTGTCACAAGTTGGAGCCAATCCGGGAGAGAACCATTGGAGGACAGTTCAGTGGATTCTTACAGGGACTAGCAGCAGGTGCACATGCTATGCAGGTTCAGGTTATTTTCTACATGGTTTGTAGATGTGGATGTGGCAGGTGATTTGGATGACAGGTTTTGCACCACAGGATTTGTGGTGGTTGGTCTTCAAGAGTGATCTTGAGGAGGGATATAAAGCCAAGGGAACAAACTAGACAGAGTACAGGTACAGGTACAGGTTGCAGTTGTTTATCTCCAAGTGGGAGATTGTTAGGTTGTGGAGCTAAAAGCTTCAACTCTTTGCAAACAGAAGGAACAGAAGGTTGCTGAGATCCAGGAGCACCAGCGTCGGCAGCAGGACCGACGTCGGCAGAACCAGGCAAGTAGGGATCGGCATCGGTCGCCTGTGTGTTCCAGAACTGTTCGTTGCACGGACAGTTAGTTAAGTGAACGAAGAGTTTGCATGTAAAGACAAGTTAGAGTCTTGAGCTACGAGGATAATTGTCTAAATTAAGAGTCTAAGTTATTGTTTAAGTTAGGGATCTATTTATAGACCCATTGTCATGTATTGTAGATGTATGAGATAGAAAGGAAGAGTTCCTTCCATTATAAGATCATTGAGTTGCAGGTTGTTGCAAGCTCATAGGGGATCTACATGTAAGTTTGGTCTGTTGAATTGCAGGTTGCAGGTTCATGGGAGATCAACTTGAAGTACTATAGAGTGCTTGGTGAACTGGCAGGGTTATTACTGACTAGTTGGAGAGGTGAACACCAATTCTGTTTGTGAGTTGGTTGTTGGGACCATTTTTTTTGGTAGGAGAGTGTTGTAGAAGAATTACTGTACACTTGAGGTGTGGGAAGCCTCTGTAAGGTGGAAGAGTGTGGCGGCTCTTTATTGTATTATTTTTTGTAAAGTTTTAATACAAAATAGTGTATTGTCTCTCATATTCTCTGCGATTGGTGAATTCTAGTTACTTGTATTTCTGGTTATTTCCACATTTATAATTGCTTATATTTGGTAATCATACTGTGCTCTTTCTGAGGAGCAAGATCCTAACAAAGTGGGATCAGAACAGGTGTTGTTCTTGTGATCCCCCAACAGTTTGAATTACTTTAGGACCACAAACAATTGATATTGTTATGTTGCCCAAGGAGTCCTTTCAAGTAACCTTCATTTGTAAGTCTTGTAAGTTAAAATTGATTTGCTGAAAATTCTTTATATTATAAGTGGTTTTTGTTTATGTAGGATCAATATGGTTATGCCAAAAATAAACACCGCCTATATATAAGGTAATTGTTAAATCATGATGAAGTGTGCACTTTTTGATTTTTTGCACTTGAGGATTTGGCACAAGATGAGGACTTTGTATGGGCCCCATATATAAGTAAGTTTTGCAAAACACTCATATAAAGATTATGAACATCACATGTTTTCTCGTAATGCTCATTTGGTAATTTATCTCCCTCCTTTATGTGAGGGATAAAACTTTGGTACTTGGAAGGAGAAAAAGTGGTTAAGGAACCCTTTGGTAAACTATAGAACCAATTGTGAACCTCATAAAAAATGCTCGTATGAAATACCTTGAATAATAGTTTGTCACAACACGTAGGGGAGAACTACATGAGTTTAAGGCCCTCTTCTGGAGTATTGGCTATGTAGGCAGTGCCCTTTGACAATAGGGTCATTGTGAGTTAGTGCGACACCATGTGCCCACTAACCCATTTTTCCCTAAGGTTATATTGAAGATGTAAAGCTAGGGTTTTACCATTTTACTAGGAGAAACAATCTATGACCTAGATATAAATACACCATAGTGAAGGTGAAGTTAAACCCATAAGCATCCTAGTGATCAAATCCTATTTTAGTTGTTATTTCGTACAAGATAGTAACATTGAACCTAGACAGTAACATCGATGTAATTATCTAGGGCTAATGCAACTGTATAGAGATCTAGAGGCACCAAATCTAGAATCTGATAATTGTTTCAAAACTATCTTCCTACCTAATTTTAGGTTGTTTTAGATCAAGATCTACATTAGCATCAAAGCTAGCTAAGTACTTTTTTCTTTGTCATTTCTATATCTAGCATAGTTGTACTTTTTATTAATAGCTTATCTCAGTTTAATAGATTCAACATGTCATGTCTTCTTTCTTAGGAAAATTGATGTTGTGAGAATATTGGCCAATTCCAATATTTCTTCAACACTATTCACCAACTACTATTCATGAGTGACTATACATAATGATGTGGCGGCATAGTGGTAAGGTGTCCCCCAGGGATGTGGCATGGCCCACATGGTATTTTTAATTGATGAAAGTGGAAGAGAGAAAAGTGGGGTGCAATACTCCACTTGATCACATGGGAGGAATAAGGAGAGCATGTGGGGAACATATCGATTGAGAATCTCATCATTTCTCTCATGCATGTGATGTGGGGCATCCTTGTTGAAGTCATAAGATGGGGAATCTTTTAACTTGTGTGTGTGCACATGGGTAGGTGGGAGACATGGTCTACTATTTGTGATTAAAGTGGGGGACAAATTGGAAAAGAGATTCCCACTCATTTTGGAGTCACATGGATAAAGTCAAAAAGAAGATATTGAAAGATGTTTGGCACATGTGAGAGATGTTTGGCACATATGAGAAACAATTGGCACTATTGATGAATAGTGCAACCACTATAGGCATGGCACATTTCTTTGCTTCTACTCCAATTTTTCCTCTTCTTTTTCTTTCCCTCTCATTTATATAAGTATAAGGCATCTCCTTTATAAATGTCATATTTGAAATCATTTAAACCCCCCTTTTCTGATATTGGACTTATTTTCATATCCCCCTCCTTTGGATTTGTTCCTTGGAGTATTGTAACTAGTTTCGATGGTGAGATATCCACCCTAGCTAGTGTTGGTGATTCCATTTATGGATTACATGAGGGCTTCAACCAAAGTTGCTAGATTCGATGGTGAGAGATCCACCCTAGCCGGTTGTATAAGATTCAGAGTTGTAGAGTGTAGTTTGTAGAGTTTGTGTGGTGTGTAAGTATCATAAGTATGTATTGTAGATTATTTATAATTCTATAATCTTGTTAGTGTGTTGTTTGTAAATTCATTATATAATTTGTTATGTATAGATATTGCCTCCAATAATATCAGTTGTAATTCCTTTATTTCAGTATGTGTGAGAATTTGTGTTCTTACATTCTATGCAAAGAATTATTGTAGTAATTCCTTGTCAATGTTTATCAATATATGATCAAATTAGTATTTATCATCATATATGTTTGTATCCTTTTAAAGGGTGATATATATATATATATATATATATATATATATATATATATATATATATATATATATATATGTGTGTGTGTCCTTGGTTATCCATTTGTGGGTTAATTTCAGTTTTGAGTCCATTAATATAAGTGTTGTGTGTTTGGGATTTTGTAGTTTTTATGTGTTTTAGCAAATATCCCTATTTAGGATATTTCACAACATATGGTACATCTGAATTTAACATTTAATTGGCCTATTGTAGATCTGATATTCACCCTTGTGCCCTATCATTTCTATATCCCTAATCCTATTTACCTAAAAGGATCCTTATCCAAAATAGGGTTAAACAGTTTCCCATAACCTAATTATGGTATATATAGGAGATAGTATTTGGATATTAATTATTAAATAATCAAAATTATCTTCTTGTCATAAGGACTTGGGGCGTTTCCCCCTTGAAGTGGCTCAGTTATATACTTAAATGTTTTTCATTTATATTGTGTAGATCTAATCTTATTTGTGAGCTAATGTTGTTATTTCTCTTATATAATATATTATATTATGATCTATTGTTTTGATTCTTCTTTTACGATATATTAAGTTCATTGTATGATTAGGCTTGGTCAATTGTCAAGACCATACAAATAGTTGTGATTAGTGATTGTCACCTATAAAACAAACACGTGGTTCTATTCACCTACTTAATGTCTCTCTCATTGCCTTATTTTTGTGCATTTTGACTCTTGTCCTCTTGAAATCTATAAATCTAAAATGGATTAAGGTTTGGTTTGGGGGTCTGCATGTAATGGTTAGTTGCTAGCATGTGTTAGCCATCCCTTCTAATTTGTCAGACTCCTCATAAATAATAAAGATATCGATGAACAAAAAATACATAACAAAAAAAGCTCCAATTAAATACTCCAAGAGTGCTCTAACAATAATGTTTGTTAAATATTATATTGTACTTGATAGATGTTTGACGATAAAATGAACCTAATCACTTATTTATTTATAGATGACTTAAATTTAAAATTTTATGAGATTTATATGCATTTCAACTTCCAATGGCTAGAAATGGGAAAAGTGGAAAGGTTAGTTGGGCCCATCCATATATGAGTGAGGCATAAGCAATGTGGCCATAATCATATAAATGGTATTGACAACATGACACAGGGAACTCAAGATGACTATAGAGGTCAACATAAGGATGTACAAAAGGGGTTTTGAGCTTTAAAAGTCGTATTAATGTTGAATAACACCGATTTAGACCAATCACCCATACATAGACAAATGTTCCAAACATATATAAAATAACACTAAATAAATACCAAAGGAACTGTTGTTAGGTGTGTACACATACTTAACAACCATGAATTTATATAAATAAACATCATGAACACCAGTAATTTCTTAGGGACTACAGTAGGCATTGATCAAAATTTTATGCATAAAGCCTAATTTTTTTGTTGGAAGGATAACCATTTTGATTTTTTTAACATTTTGGCATGGCAATAATATTTTACCATCATTCACACCAATTGAACTATGATAGGGAAAAGGACCCAATACTTATGCACCCTATGTTTAGGGTCTAATAAACACATCATACGACGTCTGAAAGTTGTATAGATAAGGTTAATCAATAAGATTATATTATCATTTATCTACCATTTTTATTTTCCACCGATCTGAATCTTAGGAGGTTTAGGGGACAAAACTCTAAATGAGGATCTAGATGGGTTGTATGCATATGCAAAAGTAATATTGAATAAAATGAGAACAGAGAAATTACTAGAACTAGATTAGTAAATGTTTTATTCAATTGTGCATCTTGTACATGGCATACTCTTAAAAAAGATGTATCACTATTTTACTTTGTTACTGTCTCTCTAGACTAAAGTTACATATATGCACATATAGATTACATGCCATTAATGTTAAGGAGTCATTATGGAGGTTGAACCATTTGAGCTTCTATGTGTAACTCTTTATTTTTTAATGGTTACATCTCTTGACCTCAATATTTGTAGGATGCTAACAATTGTTATTTCAAGTGATGACCTTGCGGGTGTCACGAGTGTTACATGCAGATTTGTCATACGCACAAGTTTGCAGATGTTGTATGAGTTGAGGATTTTATGTAGAGGTTGGGTAAGTGTGTTGAGCATCAATGAAAGAAGTTGGGATTGATTGTCCATAATTTGGTGTTGCCCCTCAACCTTACATTGATTAAGTCTTTGAAACCTATGTGCTTTGTGCCTATTGGATGGAGTGAACATTGTTGTCCTTTGAGCTATGTAGTATGGATCTAGGGACTACATAGAATGCACATAATGTGTGGAGCTGCTCGACGATGCTTAAAGTGTAGAGTTGTGCAATGTTGTATTCTATGTTGTGCAACATGTATCTTTACACTGCTTGGGAGGTGCACGATGCAAGGTATTGCACAAAGGTGTTCGAAGCAAAAAAGTTACATGGAGATGTGCAAATAACCAAGACACTTAAGGCAATGTTGTGGGTTTGCATAGCTGTGCATGGATCACATGTGCTTAATTGACAAAAAAACAAGATTTTTAATTGATTTATTATAAAATAAATTGGCACTAAAACATGTGAATAACATTCCAATTCCTGTGCACCTTATGTTTAAGGTCTAGTAAGTATATCATGTCACGTCCAAATATTATATGAAAAAGTCAACCAATAATATTATGGTATCATTAATCTATAATTTTATAGATTTTGAATTGATTTAATACAATATTAATTTGTACTAAAACATGAGAGTAACATTCCAATTTATGTACAACCCATGTGATAAATTGAGATTGGGTCTCTTATGTATTATTATCTAATATAAGTTGAAAAACTATTAATCCCACTTTATTAGTCGCTATCATGCTTGGGTACTATAACTTTCACTTTTCAAGTAATCTTTTTTACTTCAACCATTAAAAATGCGTAAAATATATATTACATTAACAATTATAAAGTTTTGCCTATAGTTTAATATATTAATTTTAGAATATTCTATGTGGGTTATTCAAGGTATAATCCTCTTAAACTCAATACAACATTAACACATATCTCTTACAATAATGTAACACTAAATGCTCCACATTTTATGCCTATAAAAATTGAATTAAAATTGAACAACTTATGATTATATAAATCATTCAGTATGATTAAACATTTATTCGCCTTCTCCTTAATGCATTGTACATGTTTTAAGTACTTTCAAAATTACTTATTAGACAATATCTTCATAAACAAATTATTTATTAAAACATATCTTCATAAATAAATTATTTATTAAAACATATTTTAGAAATGGTGGATATATATATATTTTTAATAGTAACATTACAATTATCAACTATAACATTTATATTTAAAAGCATGTAATTTTTTAATTATTTGATAAAATCTTTCCTCTAATCATAACAATTTGAATCTCTATAATTTTAATATAAATAATTATATACATGTTTGTTATTTCAAAATAAGATTATTAATTTAAATAATTCAAATTTCATAATATATTAAAAACAATTCATTAATTTAAATTTTAAATTTCAAAAATTATATTTTAATAAAAATAATTATTAAATTATATTTTAAAAATCACAATAATAATAATATTACAAATTTTATTAATTAAAATTTCAAAATAACCACACTACAATTCTTATACTTAAAAATAAATATTCAACTATAAATAAATTTCAATTTAAAATCAGAGACTAACTACTATACAATCCTGAGTTAACATTACAAGAAGACGGAATAATCCAAGGCATATGCCTCAGACCATTTCCGCTTTACTTCCAATATTGATTTCAGTGGGGACAAAGTAGAGGAACACCCAGAAAGAAAAACCATTCTGAAGGAAACCACTGGCATGGACTGGCATTGTTTACATTTTGATTTTATGTTTTTAACTATAACGGCTGATGTGGGTATTCTTGATCTTCTGACCCAATTGTTTTTTCTCTTGGGTTGCTGAAAATTCACCAAACAGAACTATCATTAAAAAAAATGGGGCCGGAAGCAGAACAGGGTGTGGCTCAGAAAAGGAGAGTGGCCTTTATTCTCGTGGATGGAGTTGGGGATGTGTCAATACCATCTTTGGGATTTCTTACTCCTTTGCAAGCTGCGCACACACCCAACTTGGATGCAATGGCTTCTGCAGGGGTGAGTGGGCTTATGGATCCAGTGGAGCCAGGCTTGGCATGTGGGAGTGACACTGCACATCTTTCTTTGTTGGGTTATGATCCAAGAATTTACTACAAAGGCAGGGGTGCATTTGAGTCAATGGGTGCAGGCCTTGCAATGTCACCAGGTGACATAGCATTCAAGGTTATTATCGATATCATTCTCTGTATATGCGGAATTCACACTGAAAGCCATATGCTGTTGTCAGTTTGATACTTTCTTTGATCCAGAATTGTTATTTGTGTCCTTCAGAGCGGTAGTGCTCGCCCTTTATGGTTTTCTGGGGTGTTTATCTTCGATTTTCTTGTGAATCCAGTGTGAATCTTACCCTGTCTTTGGTTTAGTCATTTCCACATTTTCATTTTAACACTATTTTTATCTTCCGTTTATCCTTTCAAACATGTAACCTTCTAATGTTTTCCTGTAGAGTCTCAACCCTTTAGGATTCTAAATGGGTTGCTCTTTTGTCCCCTCCATAAACATTTTGATGTTTTTGGACAATCTGTCCTAAATGCGCAGAAGCATACTGAAATGAATTCAAATGACCCAATGGTCTATGGGACCACATGTTATTGCTAGAAATTAAACTTGAGATACAATCTGGCCAAATGTGGATAGTCCTCTTTCAACAGATAAACAACTCATATGATGTGCTATTATTTGTCACCATCAGTTTTTTTAAATATACCATGACGTACTTTATACTGCTAACACTAGTATGTTCAATTCAAAATTGTCAATCCCATCTCTCAGAGAAGTAGGCCTCTCTTTTTCGGAGGAGTTTGTCTTTGCTTTTTTTTTGATGCATTTTGAGTCATTTTTTATTTTTGATATATTTGGATACTCTGTCCTAGTTGAACAGAAACATTTCAGTAGTCCTAGTTTTGAAAGCTTTAAGATTTACTATTATGCCCATCATCAGATTAATGGTTTGTTCAATTCACGATTGTTGTTTCTGTTCTTCAGAGCAGTAGGCCTCTTTATTTTTTTGGGGAGTTATCTTCCACCTCTTTGGATATATTTTGGATTTTTTGAAGTTGTACAAGGCTACACCAATTTCATCACAAATCAAAGCATTGTGAGAGCCTGAAAGACTGAGGCATTCTAATTTGTTTTCATTTTCAATACATTTGGATGGTTTGTTGTAGTTGAACAGAAACATTATTGTCGTCCTCATTTTGATATATTTGGACATTGCATTGAAGGTATCATTTTTTTGTATGTGGTCATTTACATTGTAATCTTTATGGTGTACTATTGTCCATGATCAAGTTTTTTTAATTTGCAATTGTTAATTCTGTCCTTTAGAGCAGTAGGCCTCTCTATGCTTTTTTGGGGAGTTTTATCTTTCATCTCATGGGTGCATTTTCGATTACAAGTTTGTGTTGTTTTTTGATGTATTTGTTCCGTTTTTCCTAGTTGAACAGGAACATGTATTGCTGTAGAAATTTAATTTGATACAGAATTTGGCCAAGGATAGACAATCCTTTTCTAACAGGGAGATAACTCATATAATTCTTAGGTTACTAGTTTTTTCAATTCATAATTGTTAATTCTGTTATCCTGAGCAGTGGAGCTCTTAACATTTTTTTGTTTTTGGGCTTATCTTTCATTTACATACATTTTCAAATAGAAGTTTGTGTTGATTTTTGGCGCGTTTGAAGAGAGTGTCCTAATACAACAAAAATGTGATAGTTGTGCTGTAAGAATAATTTTTGACATAGAATCTGGCCAAGGTTAGATAGCCTTTATTAATAGGGAGATTACCTGTAATATGCTGATTGATGAAAGCTTAAGTCTGTCAGTATCTCAATCAAGGTTTTAATCATGTCCTGCATTTGTTGGCCCCACCCATTTATGTCCTGGCTTTTGCAGCTTACCAGAATCTCTATTTGTAAACATAACAGTTGAATCCAGAAGATCTTTACACTTTACTACACTGAAGAAACTAATCTCAAAACCAAAATCTCTATTTATGCGCATCCGCTTTGGGTTTATCCTCTCTAGTTATGTTTATATTGTTTTTAATTTAGGTGTTTTTCAGATCCTAGCGTGGGTTCCTTTCAACCTAGTACTTTTCTATTGTAAATGGGTGTACTTTCGAGTCTCATAGACCTACTTTGAATGCTTGTATACATTCATATGATTTCATTCTTTGTTTCTTTCTCTTTACTTCAACAGGTTGTCAATGATAGATTGTAGAACTCATTAGGGGTCTTAGGCCTCCAATAGGAGTCATCACATGTTCTCTTTATAACATACATGCCCTTGTTCTTTTCGAACGCACCAGTACTACTCCAATCTTCCACTTTCATAAGTTCATACTACATAATGTTGGTTATAGTGGAAAATTGTAAGATATTGGCACAAATTTATGATCATCATTCCTTTCAATACTTGCATTGGAGAATTCCTTTGAGCAGGGAATCTCTGTTATGGTAGTAATATCCATTTAATCCCTTTATTCTTGCATTCGCCACTGGTACAGTCTTTGATATGTGATACCATGAAAGTTGAAATGATCTTCAAAATGTTTCTATTAGCAGAGCTTCATAATTTTTTTGTATTTATATGATATCTATTTATTTTTGATGATGTAAAAACAAGGGTTAAGGGTCCCCTACCCTTATATTATATTGATACAAAAGAGTGATTTACAAGTGAGGATCATTTAGAGACGTAAGTCTTCTCAGAACTGACTTTGGAAACGACAAAAAACCATAGGCTTATACCATATGCTTTAACCAACACTTCTACAAGCTTTCTATATACAAAAAGACAAAATGATTTTTAACCCCCTAGGGTAGACAACATGAACCAAAAAAAACCACCAGCTATTAAGGCAAATAGAATCAGATTGAACCAAAAAAACCACCAGCTACCAAAGCCACCAGTTGAGCCAAGCACAAAATCAGAGTCAAATGGCCACGGCCACTTTCGTGTCCATCTCAAAATCAAGAATTACCACCTCGACTTCCGTCTCGACCTCTGGCTCAGCTGCATTATAGCTTGAGGAAGGAGCCCCACTTGCTATCTCGACTAGCTTCTTAGCTGAAAACGCTGCCAGCTGGGTTGCCTTCTTTTCCATGAGATGATGGGTTGGGAGAATTGGCTTGGATAATGAGGCCAAGTCAACCTTAACAAGTGCTTCCACCGCTCCAACTAGACTTGAACCAGCAACCAATGCCCACTGCATTTCTGCCATCATGCCAACCAACAAAACAAACCGTGTCTCAAGTTCATGGAATGAGAACTTCGACACCAACCCTCTCACCTCTAGTCCTGCAATCGGAAGGTCTTTTGGACTGTGAGATCAAAGGTATCCACAACCTTAAACAACCCTCCCCTGTGTTCAATT
The DNA here is from genome assembly GCA_037957365.1 of Torreya grandis. Classification (NCBI taxonomy): domain Eukaryota; kingdom Viridiplantae; phylum Streptophyta; class Pinopsida; order Cupressales; family Taxaceae; genus Torreya; species Torreya grandis. The sequence continues at coordinate 3,181,523 of JARHVA010001002.1, read as the reverse complement.
TAAAAAAACGTTTCTGCTACAAGAAGAACATCGACTTTGTTGGAGAGAAGGGCAAGAAGATTAGTAACAAACATAGACGGTACCTTGGAATTCACTTTGGATGCCATCTCGGTCTCTAGGTAGTTCACTCCCAAAACATCCTTAACGAATTTCAAGATCCCTTCTGGGTAATGCCCCCTTTAGGGCAAAATTAGGACCAAAGGGGTTTTCCAACAAATTTATGAATTCCTTTTCAAACCCTAAACCCATGAAAATTGCAGAATTTTGAAAGTGACAATTTAGGGCACGAAAACAATATTTAATTCCTCAAATAATTACCAAAATTAGGAAATATTAAAGCCAATCATTATCCGTTCAAATCTGATTTTTAGCCGAAGTATATGGCTGGAAAAATATGATAAAAAATACCAAAAATGCTTTGTTGTCCTCAAATAGCAATTAGGCTTGAAATCAGCTTTGGAAGTGCCATGTCCAACCCCAAGAGGGGTTTGATGCCCTCCAGAGAGGCTCGCTGCCCACCCTATGTAGTTTGCTGCCCTTCTTGGGCTCCTCAACCAACTCGCAAACCCTCCAAACTTGATCGCCACACTCTTTGAAGCTCCATCTGCTGTGCTGAAACCAAAATTGGTGTTTACACACCTCAAAATGATCAATGATGCCCGATACAACCTCTGATTCAAGGATGCACAATACTTCAGCCTTTCATTGGAGGTTTCCATCTTCAATAGATGAAGTCAAACAAATCATGCTTAAATTTGTGATTCCAATTCATAAACATAACACGAGCCTTCAAAATGAACCTCCTTCCCCTTTTTATATTCTTTCGCTTCAATATACTTTCTAAATTAAGGATCGACTTATATCAAATTAAAGGAGTCCCCTTCTTTATTACAAATCAAAATGGAAAGAAGTTGCTGACATATCATAATATCATAAATGCGTAATAATAATATCATAAATGCAAGGGCAAACAAATAATATCGCTGAATTAATGGCAATGTACAAAGAAGTCTATCTAGCATGACAACAAGGATGCAAATGACTGTACATTGGAGGAGAGCCTCATTGTATCCTCATCAAAGTTAAAACAATGTACATGGGCAATGCCTTTAAAGCTCATGGCTCTACCATAGTGGTCGATAACTGGAAACTGACAAACATCTTACTTCACCCACTAAGTAAGTATTCTGAAAGAGTTTGAAGAAGTCCACTTTCAACATCATACCCACAACCATAACACCATTGTGGATTGTCTTGCCAACATAACCATTCAACAAGAAATATTGGGCGATTCAACTCTTTTCAAAGGCAAAGACCAACTCCAATCACAAGTACTGACACTGGTGAGTTTAGAATCCCGCTTCACATAGAAATGGTTAAAAGCCCTTTTCAAATCTCTAACTTTGGTGCTTGGTCTATTGGCAATCCTCACTCAATTCTGTGAGTATTCCATCTTTTCATTTGAATTCTTATTATTCTACCTTTACACCCCATCTGTTGTTAGAAAACACCTCTCTTTTCTTTTTTAATTTCCACCCCATGGTCCACGACTTTGCCAATCAACCTAACTTGTTTTCTAATAATGGCACAAGTAGGGGCTAACTTTTCCTTGACTTGTTCAGGTATCATCATTTTCTTGATAGGCTTGACTATTCCTGTCAGAATCTTATCCAAGTTACGTTTTTATAAGTGTGCTCACCCCTTTCTATGTTGTCTTTCGAGGTCACTTCCTCCCTTGACTTCATGGTCCCTTTCCTTTATGCCCTTTAGGATCCAACATTCGTAAGATGCTATCGCTTTCCTCACCTCTATTTTGTGTTTGTTATCCCACTTATTCTAAATCACTCTTGTGCCACTTGGCATCCCCAACTATCTTACATGTTATCCCTTGGACGGACATGAGGTTGCATTTGTTGCTGCCTTCCCCACTTAAATTATTTGTCCTAAACATTCCAGACATTTTTATGTTTATGGTATAGTTGTTTGGTCCGTGGATTTTTTAACTTTTCCTGCTGGTTTTTTATTCACAATGTGGCTTTTTCCAAGAAGGTTTACAATCATTTGGTTTGGTAGTATGACAAGCCCAGCGTTTGCTGCTGGATTTGAAGACTACGCTGTTAAGGGTGTTCATATTTATGACAATCACTAACTAAATCCAAATTAAGATCCTCATAACACAACTTGGGTTCCCTCCTCCACAGTGGTTAACAAGCATGAAGACCCCTATCTCCCCTTATGATTGCCCCAATGAAAATGCACTATCCCTCAAAGTAGGTAGATGGGCAGTTGAAGAGTCATGGTAGGAAGAGGAAACGCCATACGTTCAGGAAATGAGACTGTTGGCCTTGCACAACGGTTCCTGCAGGTGTGCCTATAGAAGGAGATGAGTCCTTTGGAAAAGGATTAGTTGAGTTTGGTTTTGAAAATCTTGATTCAAAGTAGTTTAGTAGCTAGCGGTTGGAAGTTGTGAAATTGATTGTGAGGCCAATAGAGGTAGTTGTATGCAGGGATTTGCTAGGAGTGCGCAGATCTGAAGAGAGATGCAAGAGTGAACTATTTCCGTGATTAGACTAAGATTGTAACATGCATGTGTTTGTAGTTTGAATGGAGTTGGAGGTGTGTTGTGTAATTTTCCATTGAGTGTGTATCTTCATTAACAAACTATTAGATTACTAGATTGCATGGTCAAAGGTTGTCGTTCATTTTGCCTTGTTGGGTTGAGTGCATAAGGCTCTTGTTGAGTCAGTTGCAAGTTGTGAAAGAGAACTTTGTATCGTTGAGGAACAGAAATGGCAAACATAGGAGCTCCCAATGGAAGAGCAGGAAGAGTGCCCAAAACTGTAGACTTGGTAGAAATGATGAGAGGAATCTAGGCCCGTTTGGAGGCTATGGAAATATCTTAATGCAAAGGAGTTGTTGTGGAGGTTAGTGATGGTGAAGAGGAAGAAGAAATGCTTGACGTTCAGGAGGAAGAACTAGTAGATGAACCAGAGGATGGATTTATGAAAATCATTGCTAATATGGGGAAAAAACCACGGTTGGACACCCCTAGCTATTTTGGTAGCTTGTGCTCTAAAGAACTCATTGACTGGATCATTTAGTTGGAGAAATATTTTGATTTTGAACAGATAGAGGGTCCCAAGAAAGTAAAGTTTGGTTGTATAAAACTAAAGGGACATGCGTCCTTATGGTGGGATCATGTGTAGATGGAAAGAGTTAGAAGAGGCAAAGAAAAAATCAAAACTTGGGACAAAAAGATGTCAAAACTAAAGAGTAAGTTTCCACCTTCAGATTATTAGTAGAGTTTGTTCAAGAAATTGCAGAATTTGAGGCAAAAAGAGATGAGCATGAAAGACTATATTGAGGAGGTTTACAAGCTCACCATTATACTTGGTCATGTGGAAGATGATTAAGAGAAGATTGCAAGGTATGTAAATGGTCTTCGTGTTTCCATTCAAGATGAGTTTGGAATGATAAGATTGCATTCTGTAGAAGAAGCATATCGATGTGCTTTGAACGCCGGGGAGTTGTCTAGGAGACAACAAAATACAACAAGAGAAAGATGAAAGTTCTCTATAGGAAGAGGACAAGTGAATAGAGGTAGCGGGCAACATCCTCATGAAGGTGAAGCAGGTGCTTCATAAAGCCAGAATTAGACATTAAGAGGAATATGACATTCTTCTAGAGGAAGAGGATCCATTGGTAGAGGAAGAGGTAGAGGATTCATGGGTAAATGCTATGAGTGCGGAGACTTTAGACACAAATCGTTTGAATGTCCTAAGGCATTTCAAAACAACGGTAGAAGAAATGAAGCAATCAATCATATTTCTCATGCAAATGAAGAGAGTGTTGCATCACCAAATCATACAAAAAACTTGAACATGGTGTAGCTATCATGATGAAGAGAGTGTTGTTAAAACCAGCCAAGGATGAGGATGAACCAATACAAAGAAAGAATCTTTTCCGAACCAGTTGCAAATCTTGACATAAGTGTTGCAAAGTAATTGTTGATGGTGATGGCACTATATTCTCGTGTCAGAGATGGTGGAAAAGCTTGGTTTGAAGGGAATTCTGCACCCAAATTCATATAAGGTGTCATGGTTGTTGAAGGGACATTATATTTGGGTGAATGAGCAATGTTGGGTTAATTTTCAGATTGTGTCATATAAGGATGAAGTGTCATGTGATATCATGCCTATGAATGTTTGTCATTTACTGTTGGGAAGGCCTTGGCAGTTTTACAAAAAAGTATACATGATGGTAGAATGAATGCCTGCATCGTTGTGAAAGATGGTAAGAAATACACCTGGAGGCTGTTGAAGGAAAAAGTGGAAGAAGTGGACCGTAGTCCAAAGATTTTTGGTTTCAAGAAAATGTTTCTTGAAAGAGGTGAAGATGGAGAAGGCATGTTTTTCTTTCATTCCCAAGCAAATGCAAGTTGGGACAATAAGGAAAGTGATTTGCCAAGAGAAGTGAAATAATTGTTGGGTGAGTATGAGGATATCCTTTCCGATGGTCTTCCTGAAGGGTTACCACCAATGAGAAGCATTGGTCATCACATGGACCTTCTTCTTGGATCTAGTTTACCAAGCAAGGAATCATATAGGTTGATGCGTATGGAAACCGATAAGGTAAATAGACAAGTACATGAGCTATTAGATAAAGTGTTGATAAGGGAAAGTTTGGGCCCATGTGGAATTCTAGCAGTATTAAAACCAAATAAAGGTGGAGAATGGTGGATGTGCACTGATTCTAAAGCCATCAACAAGATAACAATCATGTGCAAATTTCATTTCCTCGAATGGATGGCTTGATAGATTGTTTGAGTAGAGCAAGATACTTCACAAAGATTGATCTAAGGAGTAGCTATCACTAGATCAAGATAAGCGAAGGTGATGAGTAGACTTGAAGGAGTCTTCATTCATCCAAACCCTTGTCTTGGGTAGGTCTCATAACCCATCTCGGCGATCCACCATGTCCACTATGTTGCACAATCACATGGTTTCACTCCTTAGTTGCATTCTTTGACAAAGTCCCATACCTTCGTATTGCATATTATGAGGTCCTCTTGAATCACTTTAAAGCTTTGATACCAACTATCACGGGACTATCCATTCTGTAACAAAGTCCCATACCTTCATCTTCCACAAGCCGAGGTCTTCTTGAATCGCTTCAAAGCTCTGATACCAACTGTTAAGGGACTAAAGGACTTTGTTAGAGAATGGAATTGAGGGAGTAAAACCATGTGGTTGTGTGACAGAGTGGACATGGTGGATTGGCGAGATGGGTTATGAGATCTATCCAAGACAGGGGTTGGATGAGTGAAGACTCCTTCAAGTGTCCAAGTGAGCCATGCTTGAGAAGCGAGTGTTGGATTAGTGAAGGCATTGGCACCTTAGAGAAGCAAGTCAAAACAAATGTGACTTGAGGTTCTATGGAGGGAGAAGGCCATTGTTGAAACACATCTCAAAGATGCAAGGAGTGGAGATGCATACGGTATGGATTGCATTAAGCGAAGAGGTGAGTAGTCAGGCAAGTGAAGCAGGATTAACTCCAGGGCATGAGGGGTGGATTTGGAGTCATGTGGTAGAGCTCACAAGGCATTGTGACTGCGACCAACTTGAAAAACTCAGTAGGTGCAGAGATGCACTGAGTAGTGTGACAACTTCCCAAGGATTGTAGATAGTGAACTTGTGCCATGTGATGATGGTGACTGAAGGAAGAAGGCAAGCAACAATGAGAGGCTTGGTGTGAGTGTTGAGCAAAGCTCTGTCCTGATCTGCGATACAAGTGTTCGCTTGCGAGGCTTGAGAGAAGTCGCACTAGGGCTGTGGGCATCACTGAGTTTAAGTGGGGGAGTATATGAGGGGTTGGAAACCCTCACCTAGGGAAGTTGCGAGAGGCACTTCCAGGGAGCAAGAGGTTTCCTCGGTCGAGGCATACAACTATCCAGAGCACATAGTGGGGTTCACAAAGTGGATCTAGGCTGAGTTGAGCAAGTAGAGTTGGGACGAGACTCCGACTCGTGTGTGTGGCGCTGGCCCAAGTTGGGAATCGACATTGATGCGGTGGATGCAATATCCAGATGTATGACCAATTGGGTTAGTTTTGGGGTGAGGCACAGTTTGGGTGTCCTTGAATTAGTGTTCTCGATTGCAGAGGCCTCGGTAGGGGATGGTCCCAGTGCTGCGCGAGTCACTAGAGAGTCTAGCCTGGTGACAATAAACAACTTTCAAAATGAAGCGCTGTAGGAGTGGTTGGTTACGTCATGTGGGTTGACCAATGCACCGAGTACATTCATGAGACTCATGAATGAAGCACTGAAACCATCTCACTGTAAGTTTGTCATTGTATATTTGGATGACATTCTATTTTTTAGCTAAACAGGATAAGAATACTTGATGCACTTGAGGCAAGTGTTGCAGAGGTTGAAAGAGGAAATGTTGCTGGTCAACTTGAAGAAATGCAATTTCATGAAAGAGGAATCAGTCTTCTTGGGTTTTTTGATTTCATGTGATGGATTATGGATGGATCTCGAAAAGGTAAAAGCTATTGTTGAGTGGTTATCACCAAAAAACATGCTTGAAGCAAGGAAGCTTCCATGTTTTAGCAAGTTTCTATAGGAAGTTCATTAGGGACTTTAGTGGAGTATGTGCACCTATCACAAAGACAATGAAGGGTGATAGAAAAGAGTTCGTTTGGACAACCACAATTAAAAGTAGTTTTCAGATTTTGGAGGAGGTGACGAAACAACTAGTCTTAACATTAAAAAAATTTCAACAAGGTATTCCAAGTTGACTATGATGTTAGTGCAATAACAATATGAGCAGTTTTGAGTCAAGAAGGTAAGCCCAATGCTTAATTTAGTGAGAAGCTGAATAAGCAAAGTGGAAGTACTATGTTTATGATCAAGAGTTTTACACCATGGTGCAAGCTCTCAAGAAGTGGAGGCATTAATTATTGCCCAAAGAGTTCTTGTTGTATATAGATCATCAAGCAATACAATTCATAAACAACCAAGGTAAGTTGAACGAATGGCACACAAAATGGCTTGAATTTCTCCAAAGTTATTAATTTGTGTTGAAGCATAGAAGTGGCAAGCCGAACAAAATTGTAGCTGCTTTGAGTAGAAGGGTTCTAGTAGTGAATGAGATGAGAATAGAAGTCAATGGATTTGATTCAATGAAGGAGATGTATGAAGAATATTTGGATTTTCGAGATGCATGGGCAACATGCATGAATCCAACCAGCATGGATATATCTCTATGGCTGGAATATTTGTTATTGTTAAAAAGTCAGTGGTTATGCATACCTCAAGGTTCAATGAGGGAGACCCTGATCAAAGAAAAACATAGTGGAGGCCTAGATAGACACTTCGGTGGGGATAAAACCTTGGTGCAGCTGAGGGAAGTTATTATGTAGATAAATTTGTGCAAAGATGTCGAATTTGCCAGTGTCAGAGGTTAGAATACATGCTTGTATCAACCATTGTCAATCTTGGAAAGACTATGGGAAGATGTGAGCATGGATTTTGTTCTTGGGCCACAATAAACTTAAAAAGGTAATGATTCTATCTTCATTGCTGTGGATAGATTTTCTAAAATGACACACTTTATAGCATGCAAGAAGACGAGTGGTGCCACAAATATTGCAAACTTGTTTTTCAAGGAAGCTGTGAGGTTGCACAGGTTGTCTAAGAGCACAGTTTCAGACAAAGATACCAAATTTGTTAGTTATTTCTTGAGGACATTGTGGAAAAAGTTGGGCACAGGGTTGAAATTCAGTTCAGCCTATCACCACAAACGAATGGTCAAACAAAGTTTGTCAATAGAAGCCTTGGAAATTTGTGGGTAGGGAGTAAGCCCAAGCAACAGGATGTGTTTGTCACACAAACTGAGTTTGATTACAACCTCCCAGCGAACAAAAGTATAGCCAAGATTTCATTTCAGATTGTCTATGGTTGTAGCTCTAGGGGCACTGTCGAGTTGAGTGATACAATTGATTTGAACAAAAGAAGTGAGGTAGCAGAAGACTTCGCTAAGTACATGCAAGAGATACATCAAGTGAAGGAGAAGTTGGAAAAGGGTACTTTGAGATACAAGCAATACATTGATCTTAGAGAAGAGCGCAAGAGTTTCAAGTTGGGGAGCTAGTTTTAGCTCATTTGAGGAAGGAATGGTTCCTAAAAGGAATGTATGATAAGCTCAAGTGGAAGAAAATTGGGCCTTGCAAGATGCTAAAGAATTTTGTTGCAAATGCATATGAATTGAGCTACGGGATGGGAAAGATATTTCGCCTATATTCAATGTAGTAGATTGGTTACCATGAGGGACATGTTAGAGATTCGGATCAGATTCTTCAATTCCAGATTGGAGACAACGATTACTTGAGAAGGTAAGGGAAGAGATTGAAGTGGTAATCGATTCGATCAGGTAAGAAGACAAGAGGAAACAAGTACAAAGAGTGCTTGGTAAAGTGGAAAGGTAGAACAACTGAAGATGCAACTCCGATGAGCATGTTTGAGGTTACTAAACATGGGAAATCAATAGAAGAGATCACGGAATGTTCATGAATAGGAGTTCATGGTTCATTTCATGTACGCAGGGTGTATGATGTAGGGGCATCTGTGTTCACAAGCAAATATTCCATTAACAAAAAATATGTAGGCGGGTGTTTGTGTAGCCCTGTCAGTGTGTTTGTCGTTTGGTAGGGTGAAGTTGATTAGAGGGAAGCATCCACACTCCACACTTAATGGCATCAAGTATATCCCAAAGGATCAGTTTCAGGCAGCATCACGATTCCAAGTGAGTTTGTTGAGCTTCCAACAATTGGTAGAATTTAGGAAGTGGCTGCATCCAATGAAAACCTAAAAGGGATAAGGTTTGGGGTAGAGATAAAAAGGGCATGAAGAACACCTCCAAACCAAAATTTGATTGCAGATTTGGATTCTCCTCAAAAAGTAATGCACTTTAAAAAAAAAAACAGCATCCCATTTTGAGCTTGTATGCAAAATGTATGGCTTCTAGAAGTTATAGGTTTTTGCAAAGGATGTGTGTCGTGTGCGAAAGTTTGCGTATGGAAGTTTTTTTTGGCATGTATAAGTTTTTGTGCGAAAGTTTTTTTGTGCGCGATGGTTTTGTATGCAGAAGTTTTTGCACACGTGAGTTTTTGCATGAGTTTTCTTGTGTGCCTGAGTTTTGTGCATGGAATAACTTGTCTAAAGTGTGCACAAGTTTATGCATGTGGGAGTGTGAAGTGCTTGCCAAAATGCATATCCACGCACAGACAATTGGAGTAGGGTAACAGCTGGAAGTTGAATAGCAATGGGAAGATAATATGTTACATGTTTAGGAAATGAAATGGTTGGCCTTTTGTAATGGTTCTTGCAGGAGTGCCTATATAATAAGGAGATGAGTCCTTTGGAAAAAGGGTTTTTTCATTTTGAGTTGGGTTTTGAAAAGCTTGATTCAAAGTAGTTCAGCAGCTAGCGGTTGGAAGTGGCAAAATTGATTGTGAGGCCATTGCACAGGGATTTGCTAGGAGTGTGCAGATCTGGATAGAGCGCTGCAAGAGTGAACCAAGTCCACAAATGGACAAATATTGCAACACTGCATGTGTTTGTAGTCTGGATATAGCTGGAAGTGTGCTGTGTAATTCTCCATTGAAAACAACAAAGACTGTTTATTTCTTTTTGCACAAGGACCATGTGTATCTTCATTTGTTGAGGAGTAGATTGTTATGATGCACCGTCAAAGGTTGCTGTTCGTTTGGCTCCCGAACCGTGACTGCATCAAATATGAACTTGAGGTGCCGATCTTCGATTTGTCACATACCACATTGATTAATGATTCTATTACCTTCTCAGAAAAGTTTCCACTGATTGGTGATAGATGGCCTCAATCTAGCTGCACCTCTTTGTTGGGCTTGAAAAACTTCCCCGAAAAATAAAATAAAATTCTCCACTGTATGCTTATGATATTATGATTTTTTGATTGACTTCTCCAAGTAAGAAAAAAAATTTCAATATGATGATCAAATGGACGTCATATTTAAGGTTGAAACTTTCTTGTGACGGTCAAATGGATGTCATATATTAGGAGACCATTTATTGTTAACAAATCATGAACATTACAGTCCACAACCACCCATCTGCCATTGTAGAACACCTATTGGTGTAATTAGATTTGTCTTTTAAATCTCTTTAACATTAATATGATGAATCTCACACAAATGTTTAGGTCTTGTAGGCTTCCAGATCGAGAAACCCCTTGGTCATCAATCAAACGCAATCCAAACTATATTCTGCATTTATGTTGCTTTGTAGGAGCCCTAGATTAGTTGACAAGAGAATGAGCTATTTGGCATGCAAATTAGCATTGATCAAGAATTTCGAATTGTCCGTCTAAATTGCATCTAAATCATTTTATATATTCATTTATATGTTAAAAATGATTCCGAAGATGTATGAAATAATTTAAATAAAATTTGAATGGATGGATTGAAATTTAGAAATCTTGGTCAATGCTAATCGATGCTGATTTACATGTTGAGTAGCTCCTTCCTGTGACAAGGCTATAAAAAGAATTCAGCAATTTTGTAATCGTAAAAAGGAAGAACTAAAGTCTCAAAGGCTGCTAAGGGTTGGAAGTAGTAGCTCTTCCAACAAGATTGAAAACCGTATAGATTTGGAAGAAGAAAGAGGGAGTTGCAGCAACCGCCATCCTACCACATCAAGTGAGAAGCAGTAGCAGAAACCTTGAAGTACCACCAGCTCTCAGTGTCTACCAGCACTGAAATGAAGCCTCCTCCAGTATGAACCATCTATCAGATTGAGTTAATCCCCCGAGAGATACTGCTCATCAGGATTGAAGATAGTGAGGTGGTAACTGAAGGCCCTCCTCAGGCACTTATGTCACCGATTCATATCCATGGTAGAGCTGGCTAGGTAAGTATTGATGATATCCCCTTCTCTCATGTTTTTTCTCATCCTGGCCGACTAGCTGCAAGCTGAAGGCCCAATACTTCACTGAACCTCCCTGTCAGATTAAGAGATATAAAACAATGGCCGAGTTTGGTCATGGCCTCCCCAAGGCAAAATAGTCCCTCCCTTATCACACCTAGCTAGACTAGCATCCCCACTTCTGCCACTCAACCATCTTGTATCTCTTCTGGGCACACCCCCAACATGTCTGATCATCATGCAGGATCTCTTAATGCTCACTCTGCTTACTGGTCCCTTGAACAACCCAGTAACATTCCCAACTATGGCAATTCCTCATCATCTCAGAGTGTTGGTAAAACCTCATTCCTCAATGGACTGATCAAATGAAGTGTCTGGGATCTCACCATACAATTTGTAGACAAAAGTTTCACTAACCTGGTCTTGAAAAAGGTGCTACTTGCAGATGTTATACATGCAGACAAAATGGGTGGATACACAGGAGCAATACATGCGGATGATGCCCAAGCTCCTTGTCTGTTTGAAGGCCAGAATGACAAGGGTGGAGTAGGAGCCAGGGGTGGGTTTTCAGCAGCCACCAACAAATGATGTTCTGTCCTCTTGCTCAATCATAAGCACCACCACGGGGATGGAACACCCCACTTCCATTTTTTGCTCGGTCAAGCATAAACTTGGCTCAATTTGGGTGAATGATATGATGGGAGGCCCTTCTATGGCACCTCCTCTTTCGAGAGGCCTCCCAAGGACAAAAACTAAGCTAGTCATTTTCATTCCGCTGGTATAGAAGCTGGACTAAGTTTTGCTGTTTGAAATTTTTGGATTATGTTAGTTTCCTACCATACTTTATTATAACTTTGGCCAGATGAGTCTACATTAGCTTTTATATTTGGTCTGCTAGTAGCATCCCCTGGACGTATGAGTTGTTTAGCACATTTTATAGTTTGCTTTTGAATCATTCTCAAAATTATGTGATGGGAGCAATGATTTTAGACTTGTACTGTAGCCTTGCTTTTACTCTTAAATATATTGACCTTTTTTCCACAAAAAACAAGAAGGGCCTAAGTACCAAAAAATTTCGTTTATTAATCATCAAGAGTTTAATACATAATTCAAGCTTTTTTACTATGGTCAGTTGTCATATTTATCAATGAAATTAATAATGTAGGAGAAGTCGAATTCCTTATTAGGACCTCGTGGACACACAGACCTCACCTAATTGATCTTGACAATTTAACGGTATGGCACTGAAAAAATTTCAAGATACATAAGCTTTTAATTGATTCAATTCTCTTACATAGACGTACCCTCTATTTATAACAATAAAGATAGAGGTGGAATAACTAATTGACAACTAATTGTGACTAAAAATGGTCATCAAGTAAAAATAGAAAGACTCAACTATCTATGCATAACAACTCACCTATTCTAGAAGGTTCTATAAGGTGCACATGCCAACTGAGGATGTGGATATTGTAGGAATTATCCACAATTATTTTCAACAATATGAGAAAAACTTGGGACAAACTAACCTGAGTGAAAACTTAACATGAAAAGGGTTTATAGATGCTATACACCACCAAGAAATGGCTTTTTGAAAGAGTTTTGGAATTTGTATTTCCTTCCAAAATGCTTTTTAAAATCTAGATATATTGATTGAAATGAGGCATTAATTTGAGATGAGACTCAGTCTGCTTGTGAAATGAGGTAAAATGGCGCTGATGGATTCATCTTGATACAGGGAGTCTTATGATTGGTACTTTTTTTCGTTGGGTGGAAACTTTTCGGATACTTGTTCATTCAAGGAATTTTTTCTGGCTTAAATCATGTCTGACCTGAGGCCAAGTTATGCACCGGTTATTTTTGCTTTTCTTGTTTCCTTGATATTTGTGTATCCTGAAGTTGAAATTATTACAAGTGATTTTTAACTGCTAGGTATTTTTTGTCAGATGGTGGATTTAGTCTTTCATACCTTGTAATTCTTGCCATCTGAAATGTTTTCTGCCTTGCCACAGAGTAATTTCGCAACTTGGGATGAGAAAACAAGGATTGTAACAAGCAGGAGGGCAGATAGACATTTTGAAAAGGAGGGTCCGATATTCTGTGCAGCATTGGATGGAATGAAGATATCTTCCTTTCCAGAATATGAAGTTAGAGTGAGGTGTGCAGGACATCAGTTTTTTTTTTTTAACATTTTCACTAGAAGCATGAAGCACAGTCAATAGTAAGAGAGAACTGTGAGGTTATTTTTCATTTTGTCTGGAGCATCAGGATTTATAATAAATCAGTTCCTTTGGTATTTCAGATATGCAACAGAGCATAGATGCGGTGTGGTTGTAAAAGGGCCCAAATTAAGTGGGAATATATCTGGCACAGATCCCCTAAAGGATAACCGACTATTGCTGGAGGCAACTCCTTTAGATGATACCAAGGAAGCAAAGCATACAGCAGCAGTTGTAAATGAACTGTCAAATGAGATATCAAAGATTCTGACTTCACATCCACTGAATGAAGAACGAGCTTCACAGGGAAAGAGCATTGCTAATGTGGTGCTTTTACGTGGTTGTGGTATTCGCATTGAGGTTAGTCTAAATTCTTCAGTGTCTAATTTGTCTATAAATTAATATCTAAGCTATCTTGGTGCCACTTAGTGCTTGTCTGGGTTTTCTATTTTAGGTACCAGCTTTTGAACAAAAGCACAACCTCTGGCCGTGCATGGTAGCTCCTACCAAAATCATTGCTGGACTAGGATTATCTCTGGGCATTGACATTCTTGAGGCACCTGGAGCCACCGGAGATTACCGTACTCTTCTGACATCAAAGGTAAAAGCTATAGCCAAGGCACTTTCTGCTCCACTGGAACCTCCACCTCGTATTTTTGTGCCTGGAGAAGAAGATTACAAGCCTGGTCGTAGTGAAGGGTATGATTTTGGGTTCCTGCACATAAAGGTATTTCCCACTCTGTTTGCCTTCGTTTTTCTGTCTTCTTGCAATTGCATTATTAAACAGTCAAATTATTCATGTAGTACTGTTGCTTGGGTTGTTTAGGCTATTGATGATGCTGGACATGACAAGGCAACTCTCCTGAAAGTAAAAGCTTTTGAAGCTGTAGATAGAGCAGTTGCCCAATTGGCCCGGTTACTTTGGGAGGCAGAATGCAGTGGGGCTGCCTGCTACTCTCTGTGTATCACAGGAGATCATTCAACTCCTGTTGAATATGGTGACCATAGCTACGAACCTGTACCTTTTACCATATGCCATCTGAAGGACTTTGTCAATGCAAGAGGTGGTGAATCAGCTATAATGGAGACCCCACTGGATTCATTCAATCTTCCTTCTGTCAGTAACCATGCCAAGTATGAAAAACAAACTTCTCTTTCCTGCGAAGAGGGTAATTTGCGTGGGTCTAAACCTATCGCCGGTGATTCTGTTGTTGAATTCAATGAGATAGCTGCAGCTAGGGGATGCTTAGGCCGTTTTCAAGGAAGTGAGATGATGAAAATTATCAAGCTATACCTGCAACTATCCTGATAATTTTGTTGTGGCCCAATTTTGGCATATCAGCCAATAGGCTCTTTAGATTGGTAAAAATATTTGAATGATCTTGTGCTGATGTGAAAGGATCAATGCACTCCACTGTGGGGTTGTTCTTGGGTGGTAAATACTGCTGAATGGAACGCCTTCTTATAAAATTACATTGAATTGAAGAGAAGTAATGCTGTCATAAGATGAGTTGCAAATTGTAATATTTTTTGTCTCGTTGAATGAGACTCGTGATAGCAAAAAATTGTGGTCCATTATGAGAAAGGTCTGTCAAGCTTGTGGTATTAGTTTTTAAGAGCAGCGATTGGGAATTTCCAAATAATAATAATAATCTGCAAAGGCAGTTCTTTATTCCCTAGGCAATATAGATCGTTGCCTATCAACTTTTCAGGCCATGGTGTGGTATTGTTGTTTTATGATTCTGAAGACATGTTATATTGCCTTTTTACCTGTGGTGCAAACTATATCGACGTTTGTACTTCCAGCAGGTTGAGAATGTTGCCATCATCTTTCCTTAAATTTGTTTTTTGATTTTTCATTAAATTGCATATAAGCGTGGAAAAATAAATAAAAAAGTAATGCTGATCAAAACAGGTCATAACACTCGAGATTAGTGTGTATTAATAACATGAGGGAGCAAAACGGAGTTGTAAAACAGGTTGAGCGACATAAAGTACAGCATGTATACATCCCAGAGGGAGCGAAAAGGAGCTCCAAAAAGAGCTGCAAGCTAAAATCACAACAATAAAAGAGTCTTAACAATAAAGATCTGTATTGCAAATATTACAAATAATTATGTGAGAGGAAGATCCATCACCAAAGAAGATATGGTTGATGATGGCCATGATTTGAGGCGGCAGCTGCCCCTAATCTGAAATACAGGATGGAGAGCTGACCCCCTCATGATCAACCACTGTAAAAGAGCTAATAAGATCTGATGATATTCATTGGGAATGGCTAGGAGTAAGTAGGCTTGATTGGGTGATGGTGGGCACCACAAGATTTCCCAAAAATTCTCTCAAGGCAATTTCAAAAGCTGCCAACTAATCAAATCAAAACATAGGCATCTAGGTATTATAATCATAACATATATGCTAAAACAATTCCTAGGAAACACTGTATCTCACAAATTGCAAATTTCTTACATTCATAAGCTCCCTAAAAATATGCAATTCCATATCAAATGTCAATGGCCTTAACAAACAGGTCAAGATGCTGCCTAATAATATGCATTTCCATATCAAACGTCAATGGCCTTAACAAACAGGCCAAGGCATAAACGATTCAAATTCACTGGAGGTAAAACAAACTGTTAATACCGTTTAAATATTTGTTGGAAACCCATGTGGATGGAATACTGCTGCGATTCATCTTATTATCTATAAGAACTTTCTACTTGGGTAATGACCCCAAATTCAAGAATAAAAATGATCAGTGAATGCATTCCCATGCTTTCTTTGTAATGATTGAAGATATGTTTGGAAGTCTCATGTCCACCATAACAAACAATTCCCAATCAACCCCAAGCATACAACTTAGTTCAAGTGCATGAATAAAAAGAGTATTCTATCCGCAACACCTGTTTTGAATATCTATTGCAGATCCATTTGTTTTGTCTTTGGAACAGAACCTAGGATTTCTATTGGAATGTAACCTTGATTTTATTAGTTCATTATCAAGCAATGCTAGTTCCTTTGTCGTGAGATAAGCAGAAGTATATTCTGCTTCAAGCATTCGACAAGAGAAAAACAACTATGGCAGAGGGAAAATCAAAGCAATTCAGGGGTATTACTTCCACAATCCCTTCGTGGTAGTGTGAGTATGAGAAACTAACATTAACTTAGACATTTGATTCCTTGTCCACGAAATATTTTGGAGAGAAAGGATAAATCGCTCTCCTAGGGTTTCATAATTTGTGTCTACCTGTTTGCGTCTTTTGCCCATATTGTTCATACCACTAGGCCCACATGATTTTTTAGGGTTGCAACACATTAATTGTGCTCGACGCATCGCCCTTTGGGCAAGCATGCCCTATATTTATGGCTTCTCCACGCTTTATTGCATTTGTTGATGTAGGAGACAGAGCTAATGGTGCCCAAGCGAGCTCAGAAGTTTGTTTCAAAGGTCTACGAGATAATTATTCTCGCTGCTGCTGTTGAACAATGTTTCAAGTGGTATGAAAATTGCTCTATCATTGCTTATTTTGTTGGCCGCATCTCCTCGGAGGATTACCTCCATAACTGTCTTTGCAACCATTGGAGCCACTCGGTGTCCATGTTTCTGGTATCCAAAACCTTACCAAAGGTTTCTTATTGTTTACCTATAAGGAGCCGTTTGAGACCGCTGATTCTTGTGAAGTCCAATGTTTGGTTCCTTCACAACCAACTTATGATTTTCTCTGCCTGGTCTTGTGATTTTAAGGTTTCTAACAATGCCGCCCTTTGTGTCCCTGTGTGGGTTGAACTTCCAGGGCTGCGAGTTCACCTTTGGTCTTTTATCCCCCAAATCATCGCTCGCATAGGACGGATGGTTATGATTGAATCAAATAGGTGGTTCTCCCTTTGCCCTAATAAGTGACTCTTTATGGAGGTTGACCTCTCCAAAGAGCCGAAGGAGTTTATCGAAATCCAAGTTGGAGAAACCTAGTGGTGACAAAAGGTTGTTTATTTCAACCTTCTTAACACTTGCTTTCTGTCAGGCTTTGGACAACGACATCAAATATTATCCTCATATGGGTTGTCCCAAGCCTCCTCAGATCGAAAAACCCAAATCAACAAACCAAGGTGATCGCTGGACCAAAGTATCCCCCAAACGGTCGTCGGGCCCTAAGCCACAAAGCACACCCCAGCGGCTACCTAGGGAGGATTCTCCTCCAGTTCTTGCACCCACTAAGGGGACTTCATGTCCCCTTTTCAGTTGACATCTTCAGAGTTGATGATTAGCCTATTATGCGACCTTCGTAGGCTGATATGATGGATAAAGGGTCATGATGGAGCTTGGCTTGGCTTCGCTTAGCAGAATTTTTCTAGTGGGCTTTCGTTCGGGCTCGATCGGACATGTATTGAGGGAGATATTAATATTTGATTGATTTAATTAAATATTAATTATTTAATATATTTTAATTATAAAACCCTAATTCTTAATTATGAAACCTTAATTAGGGCAAGCACACCTTTTTGAGGATATAAGGGTTTCTTATTGGAGAGAGGCCATAATTATGATTATTGATATTGAAGAATTTTGTGAAGTTTTTTTCTGAGAAGGAGCCAAGGGTTTCTAGTATTCCAGTTGCATTGGAGAGCGTCCACTCTTCAGTGTGTGCAATTCAGAGGTTGTGAGATATCAGTTAATCTATTGCCAGTTTGAGGGATAGCTTCATACAGAAGTTGTCATTGAGATTTACAGGGATTTATTTCATTAGGGTTTGATTCAGTAATTGTTCAGATTAAGATTTTCCGTATTAGAGCCATTTTTCTTGAGATCGGGCGTCCAGCATATAGGCCGTGCTATACTGTATTTCGCCACTATATGGAATCCGTATAGATCCGTACCAGGCAGTACCAGCCGAATCACAGATTGAAGAAGGGCGCCGTTAGCAGTTGCAGGCCGCAGAGAAATGCAGAGACCGACATCGGCATCCCATATACTGACATCGGCCGACTGAAGACCGACGTCGACAGAGTGGCCGATCGACGGAGATCGACGTCGGCGACTGTGTGTCGACACAGCAACCCAAACAGTCCAGATTTAGAGTTATTTTCCAGTTTGCTAGAAGAACCAGGGTTTTAAGACAATAGTTTCATATTATTTTTATATGCAAGACAGAGATTTAATATTGTAATCATCTGGAAGGATAATAAGATCATTGATTTGCCAGATAAGAGATTATTTTGCTATTTATTATTTATTTGAAATTATTTTGCAAAAATCACAATTTGTTCTTATTTCATGCAAAAAAAACACAAAAAAATCAGAATACACAGGAAACAGTAAAAAAAATATTCAGTTCCAGAGATCAGGGAAACAGGGGTTTCTATAGTTGTTTATTTCAACCTTCCTAACACTTGCTTTCTGTCAGGCTTTGGACAACGACATCAAATATTATCCTCATATGGGTTGTCCCAAGCCTCCTCAGATCGAAAAACCCAAATCAACAAACCAAGGTGATCGCTGGACCAAAGTATCCCCCAAATGGTCGTCGGGCCCTAAGCCACAAAGCACACCCCAGCTGCTACCTAGGGAGGATTCTCCTCCAGTTCTTGCACCCACTAAGGGGACTTCTCTGTTGCCCCCTACCAACCCAATTCCTCTCAAATTGTAAAGCATTTCTTCGGCCTCCTAGAATCTTTAGATGCCTATTGCTGAGGTTATCTCAACTAGTGGCTCATTCTCCCGGCGGTCTCGTAGCACACCTCGCGGGAGTGCCGACTCTCCTCGGGAGGAGCATGATTCCAAATGTTGTTTTATTGCGGTCGACATAATCTCTCGCCCTTACCAACACAAAAACTTTGTAGTGTTGGTGGATTTTGAAGACGGGCAAGGGAAGCTTCAAATGGATGATCTTCCCTATGAATGTTTTATCATGGAATGTTAGGGGTCTTACAGAGTCTACCTATAAATACTTTGTGCAAGTTGCTTGTTTGCAGATTGGTTTTCCAAATATTCTCTGTCTGCAAGAAGTTAAGGTATTTGGGTTTCTCCTCCAAACGTCCCTGTGCAACATTTGACTGGACGCCACCTAGATCACCACCTTGCATGAGGCAGGATGTGGCGGCATTTGTATTTTATTTACTCCTAAGGTCTCCTCCGACATCATTTCCATAGGGGAGGACCCATCACATTGGGCAGTCTGGATTATTTTTGACATTGATGGCCATCCATTGGGCATTCTCAACATCTATGCTCGCAATGATGGCCTTGACTGCTCCTTGCTTTGGCGATCTTTGGCAAACGGGTTACCTCTTGCCATGTGGCTTGTGTGCGGTGACTTCAATATGATTGAACACCCCCAAGACAATGCTAGGGACCTCCCTATGCATTGGTGTGTTAGTGAACGCGAGGCTTGGTACTATTTCAAAAATAAATGGGGTTTGATAGACCCTCTCCTCTGATGGTGGACATTTAATACCATGTCTTGGTTTACATGGTCTAACTACCAATTTGGGGATCTCCACATGCTCAAACGGCTCGACCATTTTATGATGTTAGAGCAAAATATTTTTTCCTTTTTCAGCATTGATGGCCAGTCTGTCAACGTCCACTTGGGTATTATTTTGTTAGATTAATCACCCATCTCCTACAAAGTGAAATGGATCTTTGGTCAGTACAATGTGCCATGTAATCAGTTTATTCTCAATACCTCTATGTTGAGTCACGTTGGTACCATCTGACTCATCCAATAGATCTGGAACCTGGCTCCGTGACCCCCATCCGCTCCCTGCTAGATTGAGTGGTGGAATGAGGCCATTTTGCACTCCACCTCCTTCCTCCGCCACCATGGCAAACATGTCACCCAAATCCACAAGCATTTTGAGGAGGCCACGCTCAATGAGTTCAAACGGGTCTCCACCTCCCTCAAGATTGATCCTTCCAACATACAGTTGTAGATGCTCGTTGCCTCCCTAAAAAACCACCTCAAGGTGGCAGATAGTTATGCAGCCAGAGGCGCCCAGCTCCGCGCTCGACTACATTGGTTCAAAATGGGTGAAAAAGCTTCCAAGGAGTTCTTCAAAGTGTTGAAAGCCAAGCAAGCTCGTGGGAAAATTAAAGCCATTCAAGTGGCTCAATTCTAGCTTACCTCCCAATTTGATATCTCCTCGACCTTTCTTAAGCATTACAAGTAGGTTTTCCACGCCCAACCTTTCACGACTGAGCGGTCCCAAAATCTTTAGAATTACCATGATGTGGTGCCTTGCAAGCTTAAGCTAGCGGATCAGCGGCTCTGTGATGCCCCGTTCACCTTGCAGGGGCTTACAAAGGCTTTGAATTGTATGAGCAATGATAAAGCCCCCAATCTCGATGGTTTCCCTTGAAGAATTTACAAAGCCACTTGGGAGTTCACTGATCCTAACTTGTTGCAAGTCTACAAAGAAGCCTTGTGGAATCAATCTCTTGGATCAATAATCAATCAAGGCAATATCAATTTATTGTCAAAGCAGGAGACCCTAAGCTTCTCACCAGCTGGAAGCTGATAACCCTACTCAATGTCTCTTACAAGATTCTTGCCAAAGCCCTCACCAAACGTGTTTGGCTAATCCTGCCTGCCATTGTTAGGCCAAAATAAACAAGATTTATTAGAGGAAGATATATTTTGGATAATCTTATTATAGTCTGAGAGGGCATGGCTTGGGCCCGTTCCTCTCTTGAGAGAACTATTTTTATTAACATGGACTTTGAAAAGGCTTATGACAAGATTGAGTGGCATTTTATTCTTGCCATGCTCAAGGCTCTCGGCTTTGGCCCTTATTTCATTTATGCAATGCAAATTTTGCTTCATGATGCCTCGACTTGCCTCACTATCAATGGGCATCAAACCCCGAGGATCGAGCTCCAACGTTCTATTCGCCAAGGTTGTCTCCTTGCTCCAACGCTCTATGTTTTAACCGCTAAAGCCTTGGGTTACCTCTTAGCTTCTAAGACTTCACAAGTGATTGTTTATGGCATTGTGTTACCCAACCACACCTCTCAACTCATTAATGGCCACTTTGCAAATGACACCTTTCTCCCACTTAAAGAGCAAGAGGCCACTTTTAATGAAGCTATGCATTGCCTAGATATCTTTTGGCTGGTTTCTGGCTCCAGCCTTCAATGGAGGAAAACCTAGTATTTTTGTCAAAGCATGATGCCTATGCTCGAGTGGCTTAGGAAGTTTAATTGTTAGTGGATTGCTTGGGGGGAACAATTCAAGTTCTTGGGCATCCCTGTCACTTTTGACAGTGCATCGTCTGAGCTTCGGGAATATGTCCTCAACAAGATTGAAAGGAGGATTGATTATTGGATCACCAAGCCCCTTTCTTTGGCGGGCAAGTTCCATATTTGCACCAAGATCTTGGCTGACACTCATGTTTACTATTCCTCTTGCTGGGCCCCCTCCAAAGCTTCTTATGATAGTCTAGCCAAGCTTCTCTGAGATTTTATCTGGGCCAATTCTAACAGGGCTTGGGGTTTTCATCGGGTGGCCTAGGATTTGTTGTCTTCCTTGTGATAAAGGTGGCATGGGCATCATTGACACCTATTGACAATGTATGGCCTTGTGTGTTAAATGGGTTGTTCAGGGTATTGAGGGCAATGAGTATTGGAAAATCCTTCTCCAATATTGTATCTCTTCGGGCTCTCCTTATGGTAAACCCAGTTGGTAGAATATTGGCTTTCAATCCCTCCTCATCACCAATATGCTTGTTAAGATTATAGGCTCCTTTGTAGTCACAAATATATGGAGGGCTTTTGAAGCAGTCAAACAACACTTGAAGTGGGTAGGGGATGGCTTTCACACAGGGTTATCTTTTAATGATCATAGCTTATGGTGGTCACCTATTCTCACTAATTGTTCCATCCCCTTCACTGAATTACCTGGTATTAAATATCTACAATTTTTCTGCAAAGGGATTCACACTATCCGTGATTTGGTTACCTCCAAAGACTAGATTATTTGGTCTCCTTTAAAAAATAAGTTTCAATTAAGTAATGTCGACTTACCTTCCATCTTTCGCATTTAGGAATTACTCCTTGATGTTATGCTTCATAAGCTTGGCCTACAACCTCCTAAGACCTGGTAGAACAACTGGGGATGGAACTGTGATACACACTTTAAAAGCTATTCTCCTAGGGTTCTTTATCAGGTGATGAGTCCATTCTCTCTGGCTCTCAACAAGCTCAACAGGTGCTGGAGCCTTTAGTCTTCTCCCAGGACTTGCCTCGTCCATCTGGCTTGTATGTGGCACCCTAGCCTGGAGCCGAAGCTGGCTCATTTTTTATGGTGTTTAATTTACCAGGTGCTCTCCCTCGGTGAGAGGCTACTTCACCTCCACATTCTCTACTCCTTTTGTCCAACTTGTAAGTAGCCATAATCTTTTAAACATATGTTTTGGTTTTGTCTTAAAGCTCAATCTGTCTGGCAATAGATTCATTCATTTTTCTAACCTTACAATCCTGAGCTTTTCTCTTGACGTTAGGCACTTTTTGGCGACTTTTATAATTGGCCAACTTCTATTGCCTTTCGCTAAAAATTCTTACGTTCTAACATCTTCTTTTAGCTTTAGAAAACAAAAAATAATGCAATTTTTAATCATGGGGCTTGTGGAATTTTATTTTTTTGTTAATGAAAGGTTGCTGTTATTTCATTGGTTTACTTGCATATTGAATCTCAAGTTGAAAGATGGCACTAGACCTCCACCATCTGCAGGGGCTCCTCGACCACTGGGGGAGTGCCCTGTGTACTAGGAGCAAAATTTTGCCAGATGCCCTACCCCACGGTCCCCCACCACTTCCTCCTAAGAGACATAGAAGCAGAAGCCGGTCTTGAAGCAGGGGCCACTTTTTGCCTCGCCCTCCCCTAAGGGGTGGTTGGAGTTCTCATGGAAAGTCTAATGTTGGTCTTTCACATCGGTCTTCGATGAGCATTATTGTTTCTGCGTAACCCACTGATGGTTGGCCTATCACTATTCATGATGACCCCCTAGATGGCTGGGATGCTTCGAAGATTCCTCACGTGGAACCCCCTGCTTGGTCGATGCTTCTTAAGGATGACCCTCTGCCTCCACCTCCTAAGATGGTGTCCTGTGCTTAATTTATGGTTGGTTATTTGTAATTGCTCTCTCCGTGCTCTGACCCACTGTTTTTGATGTTTTGGGCTGATTTTATCCTTTGGCATGGAGTATGGGCCATGATTTGTCTAGCTACATTACTTTGTAACCTTATGCAATTATATTTTGTTGTTTAATATAATGTGAAGCGTTCCAATAAAATTAAAGCAATTCCAATGTGAATTAATGGAACTAAATCATGTTAAAAATCCTTCAAAGGTTTAAAATAAACATAAAAGCATAAATAAAAATATAAAAAATATATTTTTATTTGCCAATATAAAGAATGATGTTCTTAATCAATATAATAGAATTTATAATTTTTATTTAGATCGGCTACAACTGACAGTCAACAAGGTCGAATACACCACATACGACCACAACTGACCTTTCATGCCCAACGAGATTTGAACATTAGTGACGCTATAAACATCCAAGCCACTTGATATCAACTCACCCACATCTTATTAGTGAGAATTTATAAATATTAAACCCAATACTTTTTTAGTTATATCTGAATTTTAATTTCATATTATTCCAAATGTATAGAATAGAACATAAAAATAACAAGTTTAACATTTTATTTTATTTACAAGTTGTACATAATTATTTTATTTTATTTTATTCACAACATGATGAACATCATTCACCTTTTTAAGGAGTTTCAACATCATAATAATTATCTTCATAAGTATTTGTATTCACATTTATTGTTTATATTAACGTTGTTCGGAATGATATAGTTTTTCCTATGATATAATGGTTCACAGAGCTTAATTTGGTCCAAATCACATCTCTAATTGCACCAATTGACTAATTGGATCAATTCATGACAGAATCATAACTAACTCTAAGTCATTTTTTGCTCTTGTAGTTATGTTGAAGGGGCTCAAATTACCCTGAATTACCTCCCTGATTGAATGAATCAACAATTTGGTTGATTATATAATGACATTAGAGTCATTTTAACTACAAATCACATAATTTACAATTGAAACTAGGTTCATGTGACTCAATTTTTTCAAAATCATGTCACTAATTGCATCATTGGCTCAATTTATGATGAAATCAAAACCAATTCAGCCTCAAATCAAATTGTATAGTCACAATTAGGTTCAAGGGACTCATACTGATCGTAATTGCCTACACAATTGAACTGATCGACTATTTCATTCATTATATGATTAAGTTGGAGTTTATCGAACCCCAAATCACATCCTCAATAGTCAAACTTGCATCTATCATTGAACCAAATGATTATTTATTTCATTTTGTGATGAAATTGGGGTTGATTAATGCCTGAATCACATTTTATAGTCACAATTAGGTCAATAAGAGGCTCAAATAGCCCCAATTACCTTTGGATTGAGCCAAGGGACTATTTAGTTTATTTTGTTATGACATTAGGGTCGAGAGCCCCAAATCATATCCTTTATAGTCAAAATTAGGTTCATGAAGCTTAATTTCACTCAAATTGCATCACTAATGTCACCAATTCACCAATTCACTCAATATATTAAGAAATATAACCTAATTTAGACCCAAATCACATCCGATAGTCACAGTTCGGTTCAAGTGGTTCAAATTGGCCCTAATTGCCTCCACCATTGAAACAATTGACTCTTTTGTTCATTCTATGATGAAATTGGGGTTGGTTGAACCCTAAATTATATTCTATATATTTGAAAGTAGGTTCATGGGCTCAAACTCACCTAAATTGCATCAATATATTGAATATGTCCTTTGTGTGGTAGTCTATATATTGACACACTCAACTTTAAAATAAAAAATATAAATGTGAATAGATAGATACATAAACATAAACAAATATACATAGACCCATTTCATTTTTGGGTGGTATGTCAAAGTAACATGTATGCATTATGTGTATTCTTTATAGTGCATACATGCTTTGTTGTGTAATTAAAAATAAACATGTCTTTTCGCTTGAAAATTGTTTGGATTCTCGAGCCTAAGGTTTGGACCTGTAAACATAGAGTCCAATTCGAGTTTTTTGATAGAAAATATTAAAATCCAACTTCCAAAATTTAAAAAGCTATGAATTTCAATGATACATTTCGAAAAATTATTACTATGACATCGAGCACACTATCCTTTTTTTAAATATATGATTTTTTTTAATTTTTCAACTATTTTAAAGTTTCCATCTATGATGATTTCTAACTAAGTTTATATATATATATATATATATATATATATATATATATATATGAAAATTATTACTATGACATCGAGCACACTATCCTTTTTTTTAAATATATGATTTTTTTAATTTTTCGACTATTTTAAAGTTTCCATCTATGATGATTTCTAACTAAGTTTTTATATATATATAAACTTAGTTAGAAATCATCATAGATGGAAACTTTAAAATAGTCGAAAAATTAAAAAAATCATATATTTAAAAAAAAGGATAGTGTGCTCGATGTCATAGTAATAATTTTCTGAAATGTATCGTTGAAATTCATAGCTTTTTAATAATATATTTGATCCAAATCAATGTGTGTGTGTGTGTGTGTGAGTGTGTGAGGTCACAAACTAGGTCAATCTTCTATATATATTAAAAAAATATCTATTTTTCATTTTTTTTTGAGATAGGGGAGTTGCACAATCGGCAATCCATTTTTTTCATTTTTAGGATCTATTTACTTATAAAATTAATTATAAATATATATATACACAATTCATGTACATATGTGTGTCATTAAATAAAATTAAAAAATATAGGTCACAAACTAGATGATTTTCTCTAAATTTCCACCAAAGGATTTCAAACAATACTAAATGATGCTTAAAAAATGAGAGGTCACACAACCGATTATCGATTATATTTTTCTAAAAAAAAGAGTTCCTCTTTAAATTTTAAATGTTAGACCTTCTTACACTTGACTTTTTTTTAATTTTTTTTTATAGTTTTATAAACTAGAATTGAAAGGATACAATTCATTCTTATACCATCTTCAATTTTGAGTGTAGCCATCACAAATAATCTATAGAAGTTTAGATTTCTCGATTTTCAAAAAAAAATGTGCTTAGGGAGGCCACTTTTTGTCATTTACCAAAGTATATGTCAACTTGTCCAAAAAAATGTTCTATTGGGTGGAATTTAATCACAAATTTTCACAAAGTTCATATCTTTGTTCTAGACAAAAGGTATGACGTAGTCTCCTAATGGTTAGTTATTTTAATTTTTCTCAATACCCACAATTCTCTTCCATCAAGTTGATTTTGATTATTATTATTATTATTATTATTATTATTATTATTATTATTATGGGTGTTTCTTTCCCAAGTTGTGAAGCTCTAATGTTATAGTATTTGGCGTTCAATATAAAGCTTTGAATGTAAAAAACTCTACTTTGCCAATTATTATTGGTGTCAAAATTGAATCCCAATTACTATAAAGGAGATATGATCTCCTTCAAAGAATTAAAAATAATATGAGGTAAAAAGACGAGAGCCCTCGATTTTCATATTACCAAAGTTGATTTTATGTAGTAGCTCAAAATTGGCAATAAATCAGTTGATTCAACAAGTTCTTTCAACCTGAAATAAGTAGGTACATCAAATCTTAAATTACGAAACAAATGAGTCTCTTTCAACTCTGAAAATAATGTTATACATAGTAGATAAACTAAACAACCCTTGTATATAATTAGAAAAATAATCAAACTAAGAAACTTAATAAATCATTTATCATATGTCGAGAGACATCCAACAAACATATAATATATCACTCGCTCATATAACTCCTTGTTGGAGGAACTCAATTATCATGATCGCTTGCCCATTTCCTGCTACTTGCCATTACTCAAGCTTAAAACATAAAATAAAGTGATTATCACACAAGAAATGTTATTGCATTTTGAACCTTGAATCTATTGGATTTTCACTATTTTTTATGTTTCCCTCTTTGTTATTCAAACTACAATCACATGAATAATGTAAAAAGGTCATATAAAAAAAAGGAGGATAACAAATATTATTTGGCTATAAGAATCTAGGTCAATGCATCTTTAACAACGGATTAAACATGTATACAACCGATGCATGATAGATTTCTTAGATTGATTTTCTTATCCTTAAAATTTCTCATAGTTAATATGAATATTGTAGATCTAAAATATCACGAGTGATTTACATGTGGAAAAGAGTTACATTTTATGAAAAACACCACTCATTAAGTTAAAACACAAAGAAATCCACTCCATCCACAAAGAGTTACTTATTGTACGTGCCTTTTGGAAATCTTTGTTTATTCAAGTAAACCATTGTCAACTCTCCTTCAAATACCTTGGATCTCCTTTTAACATCCGCTACTGCTTTATATTTCTCATTACTTTCCTACAACTTTCTTCTTACTCCTTGCAACTGCTGCATATGCTCTGCAAACGATTCTGCAATATCACTAATTCGATCTGTAATCGGTAATTGTACCAAATCTAAAACACCCATGGGATTTCTCCCATAAACAATATGAAATGGTGACTTCCCTGTTGATCTATTCACTAAACTATTATATGCAAACTCAGCTTGTGGTAAAGCCAAGTCCCATTGCTTGAGCTTCTCTCTCATTACGCATCTCAATAAATTTTTCAATCTCCTATTCACAACTTCTATTTGTCCATCTATTTGTGGGTGATATGCACTACTGAATTGTAGCTTAGTACCCATCTTCTTCCAAAACGTCCTCTAAAAATGACTTAGAAATTTCATGTCCCTATCTAAATTAATATTTTTTGGAACACCATGAAATCTCACAGTATCTTTAAAAATTAATTGTACAACTCTAGTGGCATCATTGGTTTTCTTACATGCAATAAAATGAACCATTTTAGAAAATCTATCTACAACAACAAAAATTGAATCATTACCTCTCTGTGTGTTTGGAAAAATACCTAGCTAACTCGTAATGAATTAACATCTAATGGTTACCTATTTAATCATGGACTTTCCTATCATACAACAAATCTCTACACCCACATTTGTTTACAGTTAAATGTCCTCCCATCAAATCTTTTTGTGAATCCATATTTTACATGCATGTTTATCACCATACCCAGGGCAACATTTAGAAACGCTCAAACTTGATTATGGTCAACTTCATATAATTATACTAATTATTCAAGTTAGCAATATCATCCCTTATGTTTCTTATTGAGGTCACATAATAATTTCTACCTATAATTACTCCCAGCTTGGAAAAAAATAAATTAAGATCAAAGAGACAATATGTTAATTCAATCAATATCGAGGAAGAGAATTCAATTTAAAACAATCATCTGGTGGTGAGGAAGGCTGGTGTAGACACGAATGTTTCCTCCTCCATCCTTTGGGCCATCCAAAAACACGGCTCCGATTTCATCCATGGATGCATCCTACAAATTCAATGGCCTCCCCCATCCAAAATCATTCTCATAAATTGGAAATCTGTGAGAGCTAAAATAGCGACATTAGATTTCGTAAAACAAATCCTCAACACCCCTCTCACAAGATTTAAAACACTCCATCATGTTGCAAAGCTGCTCATCTGCAATGGAGATGTTGATAAGCTCCTGGATAACACTAGAAGCGAAGCAGGTGCCCCCATTCACCAATTTATTGGCTGTAGTTTTGGCCACACCCAAAGATAAGCAGTTTCTAAAATATGTTGGAGGCAAAGGCAGCTTCACACGACCTCTGCAATCACCCAACACTCCAAAATCAACGGTCTCTTCCTCTGTAACCTCTTGTGCTTTTATTACACATCTCCAAAACTGTGCGACCACTGCAACAAACAAAATAGAAACCCTGCTTCGTTCTTTCAATCATGCGATCATCTCTTTTGTAAAAAAAAATGTTGAGTATATCACTTCTATTTTGTGATCTACCAATTTCCATATCAAAGCCTTTTTAGCCTTCTCAGAGTCCATACCAATTGCTTTCCTATGCTGTGGCTCTGGTGCTAGAATAAACTTGTAAATATGCGCTCCACTGATCAAATCATTTACTATTTCATGGGGCTTGTAAGATATTACCATGGGTGGATTTTGATCTTGATTGAAGATTGTTCTCATGTGGTGCATAGGTTTTGAAATGGGCAAGCCTCTACTCCATTCTACCCATGATTTCATGAAATGTCAAAATGAATTTCCGTCTGCTACAACATGATTAAATGCACATCCTATGTAAATCCACCCTCTTTCAAAGTCTCTGACCTTCAATACCCATGTATGTCAATGGATAAATAGGAAATATGTTGCAAATTTTGTATCCAAAAAACAAACCTTTCCAATCCAGTAAATATGAAAAGTATTTACCTGAATCGAGAGAAGAAGTGTATTGTAATTTTCATGAAACTGTTGGAAACGATGGGCCATTTTGACAAGGCTTGATAAAAAGGGCTTATATTAGGTTTAGAGGGTTCAATTTCATTCAAATTACACAATTGATTATAAAAATTAACCTATTGGCTTAATATATCAAGATATATGAACTAATTTAGCCCCAAATCACATTTTATACTCGTAGTTAGATTGAAGGGATTTAGATTAGTCCTAATTACCTATGTGTTTGCATTTGTGATAAAATTATGGTTGATTAAGTCATTTTCTGCAATCCTATACAATCAATTGATCCATAAATTAGGTTCATTAGATTCTATTTGGCCCAAATCATGTATCTAATCACAATAATTGACTAATTAGATCAATTCATGATGGAATCAAAGCTCATTTAGCCCCAAATCATGTCTTTCTCTTGCACTTAGTTTGAAGGGGCTCAAATTGGCCTCAATTGCCTCCTTGATTGAATGAATCAACAACGTGGTTCATTATGTGATGACATTAGGGTCAATTTCATTCCAAATCACATCATTTACAATTGAAACTAGGTTCATGTGACTGAGTTTTTCCAAATCATGTCATTGATTGTACCAACTAACTAATTAGCTCAATCTATGATGAAATCCAAGCCAATTTAGCCTGAAATCACATTATATAGTCATAGTTAGGTTTAAGGGGTGCATATTGACCCAATCGCCTCCAAAATTAAACCAATTGACTATTTCATTCATTATATGATAATATTGGAGTTTATTGAGGCCTAAATCACATCTCATAAAGTCAAAATTATATCTGTCATTGAACCAAATGATTCTTTGCTTCATTCTCTGATGAAATTGGGGTTGATCAAGCCTTAAATCATATATTATAATCAAAATTAAGTCAAAGCAAGGCTCAAATTAGCTCCAATTGCCTTCAGATTGAACTGACGCACTATTTGGTTTATTTTGGGGGTATGTGCATAGAGTTGGGGGATAATTCTGTGGACATACCCACAATGCGTATGCGTTATTAAATAATGCATATGCATTGTTAACATAACGTGTACGCATTATGTCTCAGGATACTCGAGCCATAACATGTACATGTTTTTAACATAAGGAACATATACACATTCCTTTACTGATAGGAATGCATATGCTTTATAAGAATGTGTACACATTCCTATAATTAAAAGGAATGCATACACGTTACCTAAACATAAAAATAGAATTAAAAATTGAATTGATCATTTCATTTCTTCTCTTTGGCATTCACATTTTTCTCCTTGACATTCATGCTTTACCCTCTAGTTCACGTGGAAATCATTGCTTTTGCTCCCACATTCATGAGATCGATGATGCCACCATGAAGAAGAGGTAAGTTTTGTAGATTAAATCATCTTTTTTGAATTTGTTGTGAATGTTTTGCATAGTTTTATTTGTAAATTTTATCCAACAGGTCATCATTCTTTGCCTAACCCTCCACCTAACCCTCCCATAGTTACAATAGATCACCCATGCAATCAGGAGGATATAGCTTCTCACATAATGGAGAACAAAATTGAAACTGAGTAGATAATTAAGAGAATGAGAGAGTCCACTTTCATGAACACCCACTGCACCTATTTTTCCAATACCCTAGAGTTAGTATTAGGTCAAGTTGACTTGATAACGAGTCAAATTTGTAGATGGAGCTCATATAAGGATAGATGTAGGGCTTACCATATTGACAAATTGTCAGCATATGGGGTGAAGAAGAAATAAATAATAAAATAACAAATTTGTGCCTTATTTATCGACCCAGCCACCAATACACCATTTCCTGTAACGACCAAACATTTTCCAATCCATCAATGCCAACACAATTTGATTAAAACCAATTTTTGGGAGTAATGGTGGATGGTGTTATACTATCCACCTTGTAATAACCATGAGGTCCCTTTGTACTTTTTGAGGAAACTCTACTATGAGTTTGTCCTCAATAAAATTTCAAACTTTTTGATTATGGTGAGTTTCAGGGCCAAGGGAAAGGCTCTGCACATGATTGACTAGGTGCACGTTGTGCACCTAATCGGCCTACAAGAATCCCCACCCAAAAGCCACTTCATCCAGAGATTCACTCTATGGTGGAGGAGGTTGTGGAGATAGACACTTTGCATGCGCTTAGTGCGCTTAATGATACACTCGTTCAATATATAAGTAGGCTTTCAGAGACATATGCTTGAGATACTACACCTAGCGTTCGTACCTGACCCAAACCATGCAGATCTTGTGGTGCTTTATGCATTGGACCTTTAGATGATGATGGTGGCACTTCAGGTGGCTTGGAGGATATGGTCTTGACTGATGAGTTGTTGGCACACACATTTGGTTTAGATACGTTTGGACTCTTTACACATATGCAGGTATCTTTTATATAAATTTCATGTTACTTTTTAAGTTATATTTGTAAATTAAAAAGGTAAAAATTAATTTACACATTTAAATGGAATAATATATGTATTTTTTGTGTTCCAAGAGGAGACGTTGCCTTCGACATCACAATTTAAATTTAATGAGCTAGGTAGTGAGCCAACCACTAGTACATCTATCTGTGTCAGTACAACACCATATACATTTACAAAGGTAAAATTTCAAGTGAATTTTATATACTCTAGATGTACATTCATACACCTTAATTTCATCATTGGTAGATTTTGTGTAAGAAAATATAAAATACCTAATATAACTTTGTTGGATTTTTTATTTTTTGATGCAATAACATGGATTGGTGTAGTGTTAGAAACTCATCCTCCGTCTCAAATTTTTTGATTTGAATTTGAATTTTAAACTATGTTTTCAATAACTAAAATAGCGAGTTAAACATTTGCTTGATATCCCATTATATATAGTTCCCATAGTGGGTCAATCCCAATTAGTAGGATTGGATATATATATATATATATATATATATATATATATATATATATATATATATATATATATATATAAAATTCATTTGATAAAAGTTATTTGGTATAATATATTTATGTCAATCCCAATTGAGCATAACATATCTTCATCAATATTCACACCACTCATTTATTTTAAATACAGGCCTCATAGCCGACCGCTTGATTCCTTGTTATCCTAATCACATATAATGGTTCAATCTCTACAATCGATATCTAAAATGGTCATAGAAAGCAAATCAATTGCCATCAATTCCTACTGAGAGTAAAAATTTCATCTCTATCTATGGAGTTACAAATTTAGATGGCGTAACCTCTTGATCCCATTGTACCTAGTTAATTCCAATTTCTAACTAGAGTCTAAATATTTGTTTATATAGAGAGGCATGCCAATCCCACTTGAAGATAAACCCTTAATCCTGATGGGGAATAGTGGGTTGATCTATCCCTCTATCTATCTCTCTCCTAGAATATTCATAATCTTTATATTTAATTGGAATTCACTTGATCCCACTTTGCCAATATTATTGCTTCTTGTGTTTCATAGGCTCTCAATAAAAAATAGCTAGTTTGGATTAATAGGCACTCAATCGCAATTGGGGATAATCATTTGATCACATTTGATAAGAGATAGTATGCCCCTCTCTATTATTAGAGATATATAGAGTAGGCCATTAGATCACATTGGTTTTTTGCGAGAGCATCGACTATAAATTATAGCTTATATGTATATGGCATAGGCCTTTTGACCATATACAAATAGGGGACTTCAACCCCATATAGATAGATGGGATCGAGTGGTTTATTACCACCACCTACTTAGGGGGCCAAAAGACCTACTATATCTATCTGGGGGAGAGGGCCTAGCTATATCCATGCACTTTTGTCACTAGAGTGACATGCTGACTCTATAAGACTATAACACCTTTCATCAGGATAGCCCCCCTAAAATTAATATCGAGTGTCAATAAGATTATATCACCCTTTGTTAACCTCAACCTACTTATACTATATACATATAGACCTTCCCTTGAAAAAATTGAGGGAAATCTAAGGATAGATAGTCAACCTAATGTCACCTTTAGGGCAACTAAAGTCACGCACTTGTAAAGAAGACTGTCTACTCAGTCTTATCTCTACATTATTCAATTTTATTTTCTATATGTTTATTTAGATTTTGATGAGACCTATTTTATAAGGTTATAGACACTCTTAAAAGGCTTGTATAGATGTCCCCCATAAAATCAAACTATCACTCTAGGTGTCTTAACCTGATTAAAACTCACATTACAAACTTCTCAACAAACACCTATATAGGTTACTTGTCTTATCATAATGACTGTTTCTAAAGGCTTTTTGATCACACCAATATTCAGTTGGACTAAAAATTAATGAATGTATATAAGCAAAGTATTCAAGGTGTTAACATGATCAAAATTTCAAAATAAATCAACTTAAACACCATATCTCATAGGACTGTCCTCAACTATACCAAGTCACTGCCTTAAGACAATTAGGCCTAATGACCTTAATCAAGTCAAAATCCAAAATACACCTCAAAAAAGCTATACAAGCATCCAAACGAGTGTATATAGGTGTATCAAAGATGTTTCAACACCTAACATGCATTCAATGACTCAATTTCACAAAATTCACTCATAAATCCTCCCCATTGTCTTGTCATTCTCCCTCATGAAACTGACATTTCTTGCCTTCAGTGTGGTTTTACAAGTTAGATGTTGCACATATTCACTTGTCACATTCATGCTTCCAGTGACCTCATTATATTTTTTCATATCTTATGCAAGACTAAATTTGTTAGCAACTTGTTTATTCAATGAATTATCCAAGTTATTAATTATTAGGTTGTCTGTTCAGTTGATGACCAGGGTGGACACTCCTCCATCATTACGAGTTGAGACAGACTCAAGATTTTTTTGTTGTAATTTCATCTTCACAAGCATCCACCGAAGTATATATATTCACTTGTAATTTTAAATTATAATTTATTACTTTTATTTTAATAATTTTACTATATACTTGGGCAAATATAACTTATATTCACGAATGTATTGTGTATGCAGGGCTGTCATATGACATTTGATAGTTTGACTCAGATGACTACTGTGGTAGCTCCTCATGTTTCTTCATCATTTGACATGCCTATTTGTGTAATTGGACTTGGCACTGACCTAGTCAGGTGTCAATTACAAATTGAGAAGGATTATAAGATTGCGGTAAGTACATGTTTAAATGATATTTTTTATAATAGTTTAAAATGAGTTTATTAAATTGGTTTCATGTATACTTAATTTTATAATAATTTTTGTATTTGAATAGGTTTGATTACAAGCAAGTTATGATTGTAGTACACACAGTCAAACCTTGGAGAAATCCAAGGCATTCGGGATATCTCCATCTACAAGTAGGTCATCCCAAGGAGAGTCTTCTTCAAAAAAGGCAAAGAGAGGGAAACTATTTGATGGTTAAGATGTTATAGATGATGTAATTTTTTATATGCCTATGTGGTAATGTATGCATATTTGACATTGTACATGCGTAAATGATGTATTTACTCGACATTAGATACTATGTTGTTAGACATGATGTAATTTTTGTATGCCTATATGGCAATGCATGTATTATTGACATTATATGCCTATATATGGCATTCATACATGGCATTATTATTTTGTACATGAATATTTAATAAAACCAATGAAGTAAATCTTGTTTGAATCACTTGTGTTCAAATTATTATGAATGATTGGTTTTGACATATTCTTAAGGATTACAAATGTAATGAGATTGAGAATAAA
The DNA here is from genome assembly GCA_037957365.1 of Torreya grandis. NCBI lineage: Eukaryota > Viridiplantae > Streptophyta > Pinopsida > Cupressales > Taxaceae > Torreya > Torreya grandis. The sequence continues at coordinate 3,146,127 of JARHVA010001002.1, read as the reverse complement.
TTGTTAGGATAATGTTTCAAATCAGATTGGTATGACAGAGCCTAAAGTTAGAAATATTGACATTTCTTGTTCTTAAGAAGCTTTGTTTCTAAAAGAATGAAAATGAAATAATAAGTAAGGGGTGTTGAACCTATCTTTTCATTAATTGAATCTTATATTAGTGATTGAATCAGCTTTAGATTGGTAGTTGTTAGACACCTAGTCACTTATCTCAGTTCTGAGTCTTATGCATGGAGTGGGATTAAGGGAAACAAACCCTTATAATAAATAAATAATATCAATGATTACATTTGAATTACGTTTGTATTCTCATGGCCATCTACAGTTTCTTGCAGGTCCAGCACTCTGAGTTTCTTGCAGGTAGAATCTTTTTTTGAACATGTGAATTTATTGTGGATAGAGTGATGACAATCATATACTCTATTTACTTTATCTGATGATATTTGTGCCCAATCTAAACTCTATAATCCTTTTCTAGGAATTTGTAAATATATTTCACAATTCAACACCTTATAGGTTTGTAACAAAAGATTATTATCTTAGATTGGTTTACACTATTATGTGAAGATTCAATTCAACACATTCCTTTAGATCTACTCCTCAATGAGTTTATTATAGAACCTTGGTTTAGACTATCATGTTAAGATTATATATAATCATAAGAGATATACGTAGATGTTAATCGTTGACCAAATTTTACTTTTAGGTCAAATTGGGGCACCTATAGGTAAAAACTTGACTTTTTAGGTATGTAAAGGGTGTAATATAGATGTCACAAGGTGTTTTATAGGTCAATTAAGGTCAATTGATGTTATACTAGCCTTGATCATTTTGAGTCATTTTAGGGGTCAAAAAGGTGCATTTAATGCTTTGTATAGGTTTATTGGTTAATGTGAAGGTGTCAAAAGATGATGTCAATACCTATGTGTCCCTAGAAGTATTAAGTAACTGACAAAACTAAAAGATGGTAGGTTATATAAAAGAAAAGGTAGTTTTCTTGAGAAAAAAGAAGAGTTTGGCACTTTCATAGCCTCCTTGAGAAGTGTGCCACATGGGAAATGATTAGGAAGTGCATTTTAAGCTTCCAAATGCTCAATTAAATGATTAGTTTTATGTGTAAGTGTCATTTCTTTCTCAAAACTATTCTTCTCTCTTTTCATCTTTCTTAGCAAGTAGAAGTGACTTTCAGATTTTTGCTTGGTGCGGATAGCTCAGGGGGTTTCAACTTAAATTCCTTGGGGAGGTTAAACTAAAATCATATAACTTAATTTAAATATAGTAATTTTTAATAATGGTGTCCTGTACATCATGAATTATCCTCATAAAGTTGACTATGTAAATTTGCTAGTTGTTTCATGCACCCTATAGGTTTTGCCTTGTTTTGGAGAATTCTGTAAAATTCAGTAGGTTATGCTAATTTCAGATGATTTTGAATTCATTATATAATTTTCTCCATGATTTTTTTCACACTTTAATTTGATTTTATTAGTAAATCATCTCATGTTGGTAGAAAAGTCTCATATGGGATTAAAAAAATGTTTCCTCCATTTTTTGGATTTTCATGCTTCTTCATGGATTCATATGGTTGTGTTAGTGTCTTTTATATGTTTTTAAGGTCATATTTATTCTCCATCCACCTTGAAACCTCATTATTTGAATCACCTTCATGATTTTCAGTCATACTCTACACATGTACATAGTCTGCCATTGGAATGTGCAATTACAAGTGTTCTAATGGAGGAATCCACATTAGAAATAAGGTAATGATACCTGTTTTAGGTATTTTTCAATGTGAAAGGTTAATTTTAGGGTATATATAGAATCCTTAGACCATTGAAACCAATTGATAATGCATTCAACTTATTCCATGACAACTAAAGAAGCTTGTTGCTTGTATACATGACTTTGCCCACCTGCAAGTGGCTTAACAGAGAATTGAGGAATCATGTTAAAGAAAGGAAATAAATGGTGTAATAATTTTTGAGGTATAATGTGTTTTATAGATCATGAAATACCTCCTTGGAAGGATAATTTGAGCAAATAGGAGTGAAACCATGTCCAACACAAAAGGACTGAGTTTGAGACACAGTCCCTAAAGAGGGAAAATAGAGGACCTCACTGTTTGGTGGATAATGTACAACAAGGTTGCCACTTATTTATATGCATCTTGATAAAATTATCTTGAAGTGTTAATATGGGACAAAGACTCTACAAGGTTTGAGGAGATAATAGTCTATGGAGGATAGTTGTTGGGGGTTCCAAAAATGCACTTTTATGCACTAATTACTGTTAGTGTTGTATGTAGGGTTTGAGCTATGAAAGGGATTATTCAACCAAGGTTTAGTTTAAGACCATGACACCATGTTTGAATGATTATAGATGGTAAAGTGAACATTCATGACCTAAATGTCTTTCAAAGATTTGATATCCTATGTTTTAAGCCCTATACACACCTACAGTCTGTACAGATGGACTAATAAGATACACCTACAACCAACTGTGGGCAGATAGTAAATTAAGCATGGTATATAGATAGTGGTATAGAGGAATGTTTCATGGAAAAATATATTAAATGGTATCAATATACCCATTTGTGATCACGAGTTGTCAACAGGGGACAAGATGCAAGGTATGACCCCACCATACACCTATAGGTGTCCCTTCTCAGAGAATTGTGCATCTACAGCTAAGTATGACAACAGTGACCCAGACTGGGTGTTGTGGTGGTGACCTAACCTTTTCAAGATGAATACAAATATAAAAATGTGTTATATTACCTTTAATCTTCAAAGATAACTTTAAAACATTATGACCAAAGGAAAGGTACACCTAAAGGTTATGTAAAAAGAGGAGGTGTCTTAGTCAGACAGTGAGGACTCATTTATGAGCTAGGGTGCATGTTGAGCACTAATGTAATGGCATAAACATGAGTATAAGTGAAAAATTAGATTTTAAACATTCCAAGGAGGTATTTAAGCATAATTTTCAAGGTCCTTTTAAGCTAACACACACCTACAAGGGTCATTAAAATAGAGTCTCAGTCAAAAAATAGGGAGGACTCAGTTTAGGAATACAAATGCATATGAAGGATAAGAAGAGAAGTTGAAATGATAAAGCAAGTAGGTAACCATCTCAATTAAGACTGAGATAGGATTCCTAAACCCTTATCATGATGAATTAAACCTATTTAGACCTTTGTTTCTACAAACACAGTCACAATCAAATGGTGCTCAAATAATCTAGCCAAGTGTAAGAAATTCAGAGTTATAGAGGGTCCAAATGGATCACATAAGTGGAATGGACTCTAAAAAAAGATAAATAAATACTCTTAATATAAGGAAATGAGCAAGGAAGATCCTAGATAATGAGTTACACAGTTTATAGCATGGAAACCTTGCACACAGTCTACTTTGAAAGGAACCAGTCTTGACATTTAAAGTTTTGAGGGGTAAAATGATCTAAAAAGAGTCTTAATTTTGGTATGAAGTATCCCTGTCACTTGGAGAGACTCCTCCAATGCTTAGTTTTCATGATGAAATAGGGGAAGTACCCTTTATTTTATCTCAGACAGAGGTTACTTTTCCCATGTAAGAATCTTGTAGTCTTGAGAGATGGAGAAGATGGATGATCTTAAGATCTATTTGAGCCTCTAAAAGAGATGTGTTTATTTTTATATTACCTAGGAAAATGTGAAGAACACCTTACAGGATGATGAAACTTGATAGGATGGTCAAAAAGGTAAGGGGTTAAGCCTAAGACCAAATGAGAGGTTAATTTAAATTTTGGCATGAGAGAGGCATTAAAGCTTTTTGAAGAATGTGTATAAGGTTATGTTAGATGTGTAGAAGATATTTTAATGCAGGGAAGCTATCAGTAAATTCATTTTTGGCTTTAGGTTACAAACAAGCCTATTCACCATACTAAAACTTGAAGTCAAATGGATAACCAATGTCATTCCTAGCATGAAATATGATTTCCAACCTATTTATACATGTTTTTGAGGTCACAATAGAGGTTTTATAACTTTTGAAGTGTAGAGAAAACATCAGGAGAGCCACTTTTGAGCTCAAAACCACTCAGGCTTATGCAAAATGGTGAAAACAAGCTCGATAGGAGAAGTTTCAAGGCTCATATCTTTCATGAGGAAATGAATGGGTGCCAAAGGAGTTAGGGGAGGTTATAAAGGGTATTTAAGGCCATATTTGTGGAATTGTTTTATAGGTTGGATGTTAGTTTTTTATGAACAAACCTTAAGAGTGGAAACAAACTTAAAACCCTTCAAAACCCTTCCTAGTGACCCGAATGGAGAAGTGAAGCTAGTGATGAATTATAATGGCATATTTTGGACATGAAACCTATTGGAACTTGTAGAGGAATCACTCAATATCCCTCACATGATAACTAGCTGTACGAACATGTATGGAAGTGGTGAGAAATAGGGTTTCATTGACTGTTTAATGTGTTTTACAGTTTGTATAAGGTTTTAAGAGATGAAAATCACATGGATGGAAAGATTAATTCTTAAGATAACTCTCATTATAAATATAATTCTTATAAATAATTCCTAAGTGTCCAAACTAGGTGCTTCAACTCAGCCAGTCAAAATTGGCCTAATTTATAAGCTAGGGAGAAGTGTGAAAACTTCAAGTGAATGGATTTTTAAGGTGTAATTGGTTCTTATAAGGAAATTTAGGGTATTTAAAGGTGTCATTAAATTCCTCCCATATATTTTAATGAGAAAATAAAACCAAATTTGATGACAAGTGTGTAGGGTGCAGGGAAGAGTAGATTTATTGATAACAGATGATGATTGCTCTTCTCTCCAGGTGATTCCAGATGACCAAGACTGAAACCAATTCATGGAAGGACATGTATGATGTCTTTAAATTTAATTATAATCATTATACTTGGTACCAATCAGTTACAAGGATTTCAAATAGAGATAATTATGCAGGCAATTTTTTTGAGCCAAATTGAGGAGTTTCTTGCCACTTTTCATGAAGTTTATGACTTGGATTGACACTTGTAGGTCCTAAACTTGAATGGTTCATCACATATCCTCTTATCATGAAAAATTAACTCCTTGAATCATCTTGACAAGTGTCCTTGTGATCCTTGTAATTCTCTCTTCTTCTTCTCTCTCTCAAGTTCTATAAGAACTAGCCATTTTGGCCATTGTATTTGATGCTCCACCTGAGTATGGTGAAGCCCTGGCCAAATGTATACCTTTTGATCAATAAAAATAATGATTTTTACCTCATACATGATTTTTATTATTGTTTTCATTTGGAATTTTTGATTTTACATAAGTGAAGACTATGGATTCCTTAACATGTTTTGTCATTCTTTCATCCTATTTACAGTTGGAAAGCTTCTTCTTGCAGGCCATGTGAAGTGTTTTACGAGACATCAAGGATTGAGTGACTTATTATTTTTATAATTTTCCTCATATTCCTCTTTTATAGTCCTCCTAAATTTACACATTCATCCATAACCTCATAATGTAACATTAATGTCAGAAGATGAAGATTGGAGAAGTGTATGTTCAGTTTGTCCTTTGATTTCAAGTGTAACATGCATATGGTTGGATGTCATCATATTAATTGGTGTATCACCTCCCTTACATTAGTTTTATTTCATTTATAATTCTCCATTTTCACCCCTCGAGTTTAGTAGTAGTTGCAATCCAAAGTGGTACATCAAAAGAGCTAGCCCTATCTAGAGATTCACCTCATTCCCTAGGTTGCCCATAATCCTAAAGGTGATTCCATTGTGCCACTTGGAAGAGAAGGGATTTTAAATCTCATAAAAGGGTGAAAATCCAAGTGAAATAGTTTTTGGCATGCCTGGTGGGACTTTTGGTCCAAGAGGTTGGAAGATTTTTGGTGTTGTCTTTCAACAATCAACCTTTGGAGGCATCTATTCAAGCATCAATGGCGAATCCAAAGATATATCAGTTATACAAGAAGCCTGGGTTATCCTTTTAATATTTTTATAAATATTTTATTTGTGTTTTTACTTTCAATGAAGTTTTATGGCTGACTTTGATGTTGAATTTTGTTCTCTACAAGTTGGTGAGACATTGCAAGCTTGTGCCATTCCCTATCAATATGAAAAATTCCTTGGTCAATCTTGTCATGATCCTTACCAGACTCAATATGAATTTCATCAGATCCAATATGATCCTTTTTAGCCCATGCATGAAGTATATCAGTCCTATATTCAGCCTTGTCCATGCCTTGTTCCTAGTCAACCTAGCCACTCCTCAAGCCAACCCATTTCCACCTTCAAGAAGACAATCTTGGGCTATGAAAGGTTTATATTAGATCTTGATACTCAAAGGGGATGTGGTATAGATATTCCTAGTCATATTATTCATAGGGTGAGATAAGCATTAGAGTTGATCAAAAGAGAGTGGGTACCTATTGAGAGAGCCAATTGGCAAAGGCTCACAAGTGAGATGTTTGATGTGAGTGGTTTAGTTTCTTCCTTAGAGGATAGGCTAGAATTTTATGAAATGCAACCTCACCATACCTATCAGACTTTATACCCACCTCCCTAATTTTTTTATCAATCATATATGACCCCTACTCATGAGCCAAATCAAAGATATCAAAATCATCCTCTTCCCAATTAGTTAGAGGAGAGAGTTGGAAGGAAAAATCTTGTGTTTGAAGCTAATCTTGATAGTAAAATTGAGTTGGATAATATGCATTTGAAACTATCCATGTTAGCATCCAAATAAGTAGAGTTCAATCCCTCATTGCCCTCTCATATTTCATCCACACCACCTCAAAAGGAGACCTATAATCCTAACATCCTAAGTTGGAATAAGATAGTAGAGTCTTGGGGAAAAAAAGAGGAGAAAAGTCTTGACAAAGAGTGTGAAGTTGAGAATATTCTTGATCCTATACAAACCCCTCCCATCCTTCCTCAAGCAAAGAATTATAATCTTAATATCCTAAAATGGAGTAAGATAGTAGAATCATGGGGAAAGAAAGAGGATGGAAGTTTGGTTGATAAGGAGTGTGAAGTGGTGAATGAAGTTAAGCATTTGCAAGTTATTCCTACCTTTGCTCAAGAAAGATCTTGTGTCCCATGTTAGCCCTCACGTATTCATTATGCTCATGATGTTTCTTTTGAAATTTAAGAGAAACTTTTCCAAGAAAACCTAGCCAAGAAAATTGAGGAGTTAGAGTCAAAGATGAGCTTGCTAAATCAAGGTGTGATGGAAGGTTTAAACCCAAAATAAGATCCTATGCCTAAACACACCCCATCCACCCTTCCTCAAGAGATTCCTCAAGATAAATTAGATGTGAATGAAGTGGTTTCCAAATTGAGGGAATAAAATCAAGTTGTCTAAGCCTAAGGTTTACCTTCCCTTCCTCTAGAGCACCCAAAAAATTTCCCAACTTTGCATTCTCCATCTGATTTTGAGCCCTATTTTCCACCTCTACCAACTAACTCCTTTTTTACTCATCCCATCATCATATGCCTTGATGGACCCATGGTATGGGAACCTAAAGAGGATCAGTTGGTTGATAAATAAAGAGAGATCTTTCTTGAATAAGATATACCTCCTTGGCAACCTCATTGGGCTAGGTCACATGACTTCAAGATGCCTAGTCTTGACATCACCATGATGGAGAAAGAGATGGAAGATCTAGAAGCCATTGAAGAAGAATCTACATTTGATTAAAATCTTGTGGATGATCACCTCCAACATGGAGATAAATGTGCTATTAAATATGGAGAATAGTTTCAAGTCATCCCCAAAGAGGTGATAGTCCTAGAAGAATCTCTTGAGACCAATGTGGGAGTTGTTGCTCTTAAAGATGATCCAATACCTTAGTCTAATATTTAATCACCATCAAATTCTTTGGATATTGAAGAACATCATCTTGATGAAAACATACATCAAGAAGATAAGATTGAAGAGGTAGTGGCACTAGATGGTAAAGAGGACAAGGATGATTGATAGCTACAAATGGAGTTATTTCAAGAACTCGAAGAGCTTTACCAAGTTGAGGGCCAAGTGTATTACAAGGTGAAGGAAGAGAATAATTTTCAAAGCTCCTTGATGAGCTAGAAGAACTTATAGCTGAGAAGAAGCCCAATATTGTTGAGAGCACTATGGAAGACAAGAAGGTATGCCTTGTTGAATCACCATTTGAAGCTATAATGGAGGATACACATGAAAAATTTGAGTCTATTTGGATGCAAGAGGAGTTCATTTCCTTGGTCAACTTGTTTGGAGTTGCTTGGTTCTCATTAAACATCATGCCAATGAAGCTGGCAAACATTATGGAAAAGTTGGAGGCATCAATGATAAAGGGCAAACGGATATATGCCTCATTAAATCCTTCATGTAATGAAGTAAGAAAATTCTCAATATTTCTCTTTGATTTATGGGGGAGGTATTCTTAGTTGCTAGTTATACATAATAGTTATTTTCTGATTCACATAAGTGTTTTGAGCATGTGTGTTTGCTCTCTTTGTTATGTGTGTCCTTTGCTTTGTGTGGTTGAGGTATTCATTAGTTGTTTTGTCTTGGTAAATGTTCAAAGGTTTCCTTATTTGTCTTAGACTTTAGATGACTCCTAAGGCCAAAGGACTAATAAGGCTACTAGTCTATTTTGTATAGCAGGCATACTACCCCTATAAGTCACCAATTTCTTGACCAAATTTGACTTTTAGGTCAAATTGGGGCACCTATAGGTAAAAAATTTACTTTATATGTATATAAAGGGTGTAATATAGATGTCAAAAGGTGTTTTATAGGCTAATTAATGTTATACTATCCTTGGTCATTAGTTTTCTTAGTCCCTTTAGTCATTTTGAATCATTTTAGAGGTCAAAAAGGTGTGTTTAATGCTTTGTATGGGTTTATTAGGAAATGTGAAGGTGTGAAAAGATGATTTAATTACTCATGTGTCTCTATAAGTCTTACTTAATTGACAAAACTAAAATATGGCAGGTTATCTAGAAGAAAATATAGTTTTCTTGAGGGAAAAGAAGAGTTTGGCACTTGTACGACCTCTTTGAGAAGTGTGCCACATGGAAAATGGTCAGGTATTACCTTTTTAGCTTCCCCATGCTCAATTAAATGTTTGGTTTTATGTTTAAGTTTCATTTCTTGCATAAAACTGTTCATCTCTCTTTTCACCCTTCTTGGCAAGCAAAAGTGACTTTTAAGATTTTGCTTGGTGTGGACAACTTAGGGGGTTTCAGATTAAACACCTTGGGGAGGTTAAATTAAACTCAGAGACCTTAATTTAAATATAATAATTTTTAATAATGGTGGCTTGTGCTTCATGAACCATCCTCATGAAGTTGACTGTGTAAATATGCTAACTGTTTTGTATACCTTATAGGTTTTGCCTTGTTTTGGAGGATTTAATATAATCCAATAGGTTATAATGATTAAAAATTATTTTTACTTCATTTTATAATGTTATCCATGATTGGTTTCACACTTGAAGTTTATTTGATGAGTAAATCATCTCATTTGGTAGAATAGTCTCATATGGGATAACATATAGGTTTCCTTCATTTTCTATATTCTCATGCTTGTACATGGATTAATATGGTTGTTTTAGTGTCTTTTATATGTTTTAAATTTCCTCTTGATTCTCCATCCAATTTTAAACCTCATTCTCCAAATCACCTTCATGATTTGCAGTCATAATCTACACATGTGCATAGTCTACGATTGGAATGTGCAATTGTAGGTGTTCTAATAGAGGAATCCATGTTGGAAATAAGGTAGTGATACCTATTATAGGTAATTTTCAATGTGAAAGGTCATTTTATGGTATTAAGAGAAGCATTAGACCATTGAAACCAATTGACAATGCATTTAGCTCATTCCATGACAACTAAAGAAGCTTGCTACATATATACATGACTTTGCCCACATACAAGTGGCTTAGCAGAGAATTGAGGAATAAATGAATTTAGCTCATTAAATGATATATAAAGAAGCTTGTTTCCTGTATACATGACTTTGCCCACCTACAAGTGGCTTAACAGAGAATTGAGGAATCATGTTGAAGCATGGAAACATGGATTCATATGGTTGTGTTAGTGTCTTTTCTATGTTTTAAAGGTCCTCTTGATTCTCCCTCCACATTTAAACCTCATTATCTAAATAAATTTCATGATTTTTAGTCATAATATACACATGTACATAGTCTACCATTGGAATGTGCAATTGTAGGTGTTTTAATGGAGGAATCCATGTTGGGAATAAGGTAGTGATACATGTTCTAGGTCCTTTTGAATGTGAAAGGTTCCTTTGAGGGTATTAAGAGAAGAATTATACCATTGAAACCAATTGATAATGTATTTATCTCATTCCATGACAACTAAAGAAGCTTTCTACCTATATACATGACTTTGCCCACCTACAGGTGGCTTAGTAGAGACTTGAGGAATCATGTTAGAGCATGGAAACAAATGGTGTAATCCTTTTTGAGGCCAAATGTGTTTTAGAGACCATGATAGACCTCCTTGGAAGGATAAATTGAGAAAATAGGAGTGAACCCATGTCCAATACAAAATGACTGAGTTTGAGACATAGTCCCTAAAAAGGGAAAATAGAGGGCCTCACCATTTTGTGGATAATGTACAACAAGGTTGCCACTTCTTTCTATGCATCTTGATAACCTTATATTGAAGCCTTCATATGGGAAAAATAATATACAAGGTTTGAGGAGATAATGGTTTATGAAGGACAGTTGTTGGGGGTTCCAAAAATCCACTTTTATGTACTAATTACAGTCAATGTTGTCCGTAGGGTCTGGGCTATGAAAGGGCTTATTCAACCAAGGTTTAATTTAAGACCATGCCACCATGTTTGAATGATTATAGATGGTAAAGTGAACATTAATGACATAAAGGTCATTCAAAGAGTTGATATCCTCTGTTTTAATCCCTATACACACTTACAGTCTGTACATATAGACTAATAAGATGCACCTACAACCAACTATGGGTAGATAGTAGATTAAGCATGGTATATAGGTAGTGGTATAGAGGAATATTTCCTAGAAAAAGATATTAAATGGTATAAAGGGACATATTTGTGTTCAAGAGTTTTCAATATGGGACAATATGCAAAGGTATGACCCCACCATACACCTACAGGGGTCCCTTCTCAAAGAATTATGCATCTACAACTAGGTATGACAACAGTGACCCAGACTGGGTGTTTTGGTGGTGCCCTGACCTTTTCAAGATGAATAAAATTATAAAAAAGTGATATATGAACTTCAATATTCAAATATGACTTTAAAACATTATGACCAAAGGAAAGGTACACCTACAAGCAGGGTAAAAAGAGGAGGTGTCTCAGTCAGACAGTGAGGACTCATTTATGAGCTAGGGTGCATGCTGAGGGCTAATGAAATGGAATAAACATGAGTAGAAGTGACCAATTAGATTTTAAAAATTCAAAGGATGTCTTTAAGCATAATGTTCAAGGTCCTTTTAATCTAACACACAACTACAAGGGTCATTAAAATAGAGTCTCAGTCAAAAATAGGGAAGACTCAGATTAGGAATATAAATGCATATGAAGGATAAGAGAAGTTGAAATGATAAATTAAGTAGGTGAAAATCTCAATTAAGACCAATATATGATTACTAAACCCTTATCATGATGAAGTAAACCTATTCAGACCCCTGTTTCTACAAACACAATCACAGTCAAATGGTGCTCAATATAAGCCAACCAAGCACGAGTGTATGCAATTAAGAGTTATAGAGGACCCAAATGGATAAAATAAGTGGAATGGAATATAAAAAAATACAAATAAATCCTCTTGATATAAGGAAACAAGCAAAGAAGATCCTAAATAGTGAGTTACACAGTCCATAGCATGGAAACCTTGCACATAGTCTACTTTGGAAGGAACCCGTCTTGACATTTAAAGTTTTGAGGGGTAAAATGACCTAAATAGAGGATAAATTTTGGTATGGAGTATCCCTATCACTTGGATAGACTCATCCAACACTCAATTTTCATGATGAAATAGGGGAATTACCCTCTATTTTGTCTCAGATAGAGGGTACTTTTCCCATGCAAGAACCCTATAGTCTTGAGGGATGGAGTAAATGGATGGTCTTAAGATCTATTTGGACCTCTCATAGAGTTGTGTTGAGTTGTATAGTACCTAATTTTATTTTAATAACACCTCATAGGATGATGGAACTTGACATGATTGTCAAAACCCTTGGAGGTGCAGTCAAGCCTGTTAGATAAGGGGTCAAGCCTAAGGCCAAATGACAGGTCAATTTCAATTTTGGCATGATAGAGGCATTAAAAATTATTGAATAATGTGTATAAGGTTATGTTATACGTATATAATCTATTGTAATTCAAGGAAGCTATCAATAATTCATTTTTTACTTTAGGTTAAATCTATTCACCATACTAAAACTTAAAGCCAAATGGAGAACCTATGTCATTCTTAGCATGAAATATGATTTAAAACCTATTTGGAAATGCTTATGACATAAAAATATAGGTTTTATAGCTTTTTTAGTGTAGATAAAACATCAAGAGAGCCACTTTTGAGCTCAAAACCACTCAGACTTGTGCAAAATGGTGAAAACAAGCTCGATAGGAGAAGTTTCAAGGCTCATATATTTCATGAGGCATTGAATGGGTGCCAAAAGAGTTATGGGAGGTTATAAAGGGTATTTAAGGCCATATATTTTGATTTTTTTTAGGTTGGACATCAATTTTTTATGAACAAACCTTAAGAGTGGAAATAGACCTAAAACCCTCCAAAACCCTTCCTAGTGACCCGATTGTAGAAATGAAGCTGGATATGCATTATAATGGAATATTTTGGATATGAAACATATTTTAACTTGTATAGGAATCACTAAATCTACCTCACATACCAATTAGATATATTGACTTGTATAGATGGAGTGAGAAACAAGGTTTTATTGATTATTTTGTGTGTTTTGCAGGTTGTAGGAGGTTTCAAGAGATAAAAATCACATGGATGGAAATATTAAGACTTAAGATAACTCAAAATATCAATTTAATTATTTGAAATAACTCCTAATTGTCTAAAATAGGTGCTTCAACTCAGCGTGGCAAAACTGGCCTAATGGACAAGCTAGGAAGAAGTGTGAAAACTTTAAGTGAACGGATTTTTAAGGTGTCCTTGGTGATTATAAGGACATTAAGGGTCTGTAAAAGTGTAATTTACTTACACATATTTTCATGAGAAACTAAAACTTAATTTTATGACAAGTGTGCAGGGTGATGGAAGAGCAAATTTCTTGACAACAGATGATGATTACTCTTCTTGAGGTGATTCTAGATGACCAAGCCAAAAATAAATGCAAGGAGGGGAATTTATGATGTCCTTAAATTTAAATCCAATAATTATATATGGTCCCAATAACTTACAAAGTTTTCAAATAGATCTAATCATGTAGGCAATTTTTTTGACCCAAATTGAGGAGTTTCTTGCCACTTTTCATGAAGTTTATGACTTGGATTGACACTTTTAGCTCATAAATTTAGCTCATAAATTTGCATGGTTCATACCATATCATCTATTCATGCAAAATTAAATCCTTGAATCAAATTTACAAGTGTACTTATGACCCTTGGACTTCTCTCTTCTTCTCTCTCTCTCAAGTTCTATAAGAACTAGACATTTTAGCCATTGTATTTGATGCTCCACCTGAGTATGGAGAATACCTACTCAAATGTATACATTTTGATAAAAAAAAATACTGATTTTTACCTCACCCATGAATTTTCTTAGTGTTTTAATTTGTAATGTTTGATTTTGCATAAGTGAAGACTATGGATTCCTTAGCATGTTTTGTCATTCTTTCATCCTATTTATAGTTGGAAAGCTTCTTCTTCTAGGGAAAGTAAAGTGTTTTAAGATATTTAAAGGATTGAATGAGTTATTTTTTTCATTATTTCCATCATAGGCCTCTTGTCTAGTCCTCCTAACTTTTCACATTCATCCATAACCTCACAATGTAACATTGATGTGAGAAGATGAAAATTGGAGAAGTGTATGTTTAGTTTGTCCTTTGATTTCAAGTGTAACATGTATATGGTTGGATGTCATAATGATATTTTGTGTATCACCTCCCTTAAGTTTGTTTTATTTCATTTATCCTTCTCCATTTTCACCCCCCAAGTTTAGTAGTAGTTGCAATCCAAAGTGGTACATCAAGGGAGCTAGCCCTATCTAGAGATTCACCTCATTCCCTAGGCTGCCCGCAAGCCTAGAGGTGATTACATTGTGCCACTTGGAAGAGGAGAGATTTTACATCTCCTAAAAGGGTGAAAATATAATTGACAACATTAACCACGTAAGAAATCAATTCCCTTATTGATTTCTAAAGAGATTTAGACTCATGTTTCCAAATTCTATTTTTAGGCTTCTACACCTAATTGACTCTCAATAGGTAAAAACCACAATTTGACTCTTAAAAAAGATAAGACATACTTTTTCAAGTTATTTTAAACATAATAAATTGGATCCAAGCTTTTTACCAAGCTATAACATTCAAAAGTAATGAAAACTCACCTTTGACCTTTTGAAGCATTCTCCAAAAATGAGCATCTATAGGCAAGTGAAAACATATTGGAGTTCTTGGACACATGTAGGATGATATGAGATTATAAAACCATGTTTAAATTTTATTTAACTGATTCAAATTGTATTATCCCCTTCAATTGATCAAAATCCCAACTTTGCTCTTTATGCCTTTGAGATTGCCTGTGGGGTTTCAAGCTTACCTATGGGGTTTGCATGGAGTTTGGAGTGTGAAAAATATTGAAAGATGTTTTATAGGATTAAAAACATATTTTTATGCTTTTAAAACACTTACAAAATATTTTAAACCATTTTTATACCTTAAACCTCCAAGAAACATGCCTCCACCAATGATGATTATCGTGAGACATGAAGGGGACTATTTATAAATAACGAGCACTTAAAATTTTCACATGACATTAAAAATATTATTAATAGGTATATTAGGTCATGAATATAAATCCTAATAAGTTTAAAATCTTTTGGATGCATATTTTGGCCCGTGGACCTTTTTTAACCAAACATTACCTTGAGTTGCATGCTTACTTCCTACATGCCTAAACTTGTCTTTCTTAAAAAAATTGATTGAAACCTCGAATGTGATAAAATACATAGGTAAAATTAGGTTTCCAACATATTTTTATACCATTTTAATATCTCTTCAAGGCTTAAACTCCTCATTATCACTCAAAACTGACAAAAGCTTTGTTTGGTCTCCAATGCCAACTGACTTCAAGAGGTATGTGTAAGAAAAATGAGTATTTTAAACTTTTTAAGGACATTTAATATGAAATTTGATGTTTTTATGGGTGGTTTATACCATTAATACCCAATTTCAAGCTTTGAATTGACTTGTAGATGTCCCAAAATGGCTAATTCCTCCAAGGCAGGCTCTAATGTTGACTATGATTACACATGGGGTTGACTGTGCTAAAACAGATAATGGTTACCCTTATTAATAAACATATAAATAATGTTTCCTAGGTATAGTAATTCATAATTATTCCACCCAATTTTGTGATTAGATCATGCATATTTTGCCCTGTAGGCCCATTTTGCCAAAAGCTAGTGACATGTTGCCTGCTTGGTCAAGTTTTAAAACTGAACTTCCTTCTCTTTTTCCTTGGTTTGAGGTAGAATAAGGTGAACGTGATTTTAATATGTCATGAATGTCCTTAAAATTATTCTACCCTTCATTGGTTTACCTTTACCCTGATGAAACCCTTTAGTATGTCTTCACATCTTCCTTAACTTCTCTTGCTTGTCAACTTTCTCACTCTTAGATTCTTGAATTATTATTATATGCCCTTAGGATTTTCATGTATCTTAATTATACACTCACATCATAACATTCATATTCAATGTACTCTTTTAATCTATCTCACACTAGCTTTCAATAGGCTTCAATGACCAAATATCTTCATGCTTGATCTAGGTCTCATGTAGGCATTCTTCATCTAGGATAACCTTTATTAGGCTTCTCACACTTATTCTATACCACTTCACACTTTCCCAAAATCTCAAACACCAAATTCATTTCTCAACCTCACCATTCAATATAACAACTAGTAGCTTTTGTACATTATCTTTAAACCACAATAACTCCATGTTGATTTGGTATTCAACTTCAAATAGGGTTCTTGACTATTTTTCAATAAAACTCACACATAGTTTATCTGTGTGTCACCTTTAACAAGGTTTGAGTGATTCTTTATTTCATGATTATTTGAAAACCATTCACCAAGGTTGTACTATGCCACATTGTCTGTCTAAATCATGTTCTCGCCTCTTTGAAATTGTCATCATGCTTGAAACCTGTCATTGTGATCAAACACAAACATTATATGTCTAAAGAACTCCCTATCATCCTTGTTCCTCTCCTGATGAACATTATTTCTTGCAACAACTATTTATCAATCATTCATTACAAACATCCAAATTATCCTTCTTAGTTTTGGTCTTGTCAAAGATGTCATTAAATGTTATGTTTTGCCTTCAAAGTTCCATCTCCAATCCTATCCTTCTCTAGGTTTTTGGGCTTAATATCCTCTTTCACTATATATTTGTTCTTTATATCTTATAATTACTTATTTATAGCATTTAATTCTCTCATTACACTTACATTCATTTCCAAACTTACACCATTCATTCCATTCTCAAACTTCCTCTCTTGCTTTCACTAGCTTCTTATTAGGCTATTCTCTTAGGTCTCCAATACCAAATCTTGGTATAGGTATAAATGGCTCATTATTTTGTTTTAGTTTGTCTTATTGACCCTATCACATTTATCTTAACCTCTTCCAACTACTCAAACACACTTCAACTTGCAATTCCACATATAAGGCTCATAAGGACAATCCTAGGCTTGTAGCCTTTTTTTTAATGAATTTCATCTTTGTTTGTTCAAAATAGGAAATGTTTTCAATATGTAATCACATTTATAACCACCCTATATCTACTTCTGGGTGTGTGTCAAGTTTCATTCCCTAACTCCACACTTAGATCACATAGGCTCTTCATCAACAAAATGAAAAACTTTAAACTTTGAATGTGAATTTCCAACATTATCTAATTTATTATTGTCAATTTCATCATAATTCAGTTCATTATTTTGAATTTTATCATAACTGAATTCATTATTATTAGTTTCATCATTATTCAATTCATTATTATCAATTACCTCATTATCTAAGGCATTTGGCTCATCAGGGTTAGTGTTTGTACCTTGTCTATAATGAAATGATTGCATTCATACCTTATTTTTTCTCTCAACTCTTCTAATTGCTCTAATGTTTTGTTCTTCAACTTCTTCCTCTTCCTTGAACACAAACCAAAGCCCATTTTAACAAAAACAAGTAAGAAAGTACTTCAAAATGTGGGGTCCAAAAAAATACTATAAAATGTATGTAGAGAATATGCAGAGTGCGTAGGGAATGTCTATGGGGACAATAATCTCGATTTAGGACAAAAATAGACGTTAAAAATTAAGTTTTTGTTTATACTTCAAGAAACACATACACAATATAATAACACATGCGTTCCTTGAAGTATAGGCATATACTATAAAAATAAGCAAAAAGGCTCATATTCAATGCATAAATCCCCTATAATACTATAATATGATGCAATAAGATTCAATAAGACTATAATATGATGCATAAATCCCTTATATGATGCAATAAGACTATCATATATTACGATAAGGCTATCATATGATGCGATAAGGCTCAATATGATGCAATAGGACTATCATATGATGTAATAAAACTATCATATGATGTAATAAGATTATCATAGGATGCAATAAATCTATAATATGATGTAATAAGACTATCATATGATGTAATAAGGCTATCATATGATGCAATAAGGCTCAATATGATGCATAAATATCCAATATGATGCAATAAGACTCTTGATAAGACTATGAATCAATAAGACCATCATATAATGCAATAAGGCTCAATATGTAAGGTGAAATTATCCACTTTTACCCCAAATCCCATTATAGGTCCTTGAAAAACTAGGTGAATAATGGGTTCACAAATTGGCACTAATCGCATTCATGAATTTATGCATTTGTGATGAAATCAGGGAACTTAGGGGTTGTGGTTGTTATAAAATTAGGATGTAGGGTTAGGGGTTTAGTGTGATGGGTTTATACATGTGTATATGTCATGAAATTAGGGTTTAGGGGAAATGTACATGTTCAAGTGATAAAATTAGGGTTTACGATCAACATGTTATGAAACATGAGCTAATTTAGTCCCTTTAATCACATCGTAGACTCCAATTTAGGTTAAATCAGTTCAAATTGGCCACATTTGAATTTGTATTTACATTTTTGATTAAATTAGGGTCAGTTAAGCCATACATGTTGCATATATTATACAATAAATTGGGTCATAGAGTTGGTTTAGGGGTTCAATTTTACCCAAATCACATCCCTAATTGGACTAATTAACTAATTGGTTCAATTCATGATATAATCATACCTAATTTTGTCCCAAATCATATATCATGCTCTTATAGTTACGCCAATAAGGGGTTCAAATTAACCTCCCGTGCCTCCTCGATTGAATGAATAAACTCTTTGGTTCATTGTATATATACATGATGACATTCTAGGGTTAATTTCACTCTAAATCACATCATGCATATAATTTAAAATAGGTTCATACATTACTTATCTTGACCCTAATTTCCCCTATAATTGAACCTTGTTGTGTCACATGTGTACCTTGTACACCCAAAAGTGTTAAAATTATTAGAGATACATCAGGTGCTAGAAGTTTTAGAATTGATAATGCCCTAGGAGGCCAAATTGAATTACATATCACCATGTGTACTCATACATGATCAGAAGTATCAACATTATTAGAGGTGTTAGGTCCTAAAAGCATTAAAGAACTATTAGAACCTTGTGAGGCCTGATCCAGTTAGATGTCACCATGTGTATCTTGTACACACACATAAGTGTTAGAGATCTAACTATCAAGTCCTAGAAGCATCAGATTTTTCAGAGCCTCAAGATTCCCATTCTAATGAAATATTTCCACATGTAGGTATAGTAAATCTAGAGAAGTGTTAGAATTATCAGATATGTATATACGTTTTAGATTCCAAAAACATTAGAGATGTTAGCACCCCAAGAGTCGTGATCTAATAAGAGATGACCACATGTACTTATGTACAACACATGGCCAATTTTAATACATAAGACTAATAGGCTAGGCCTAGCATCATTGTGTCAAGTTATAAAAAATACTCAATGATCCCATCAACAATAAGAAACACTTGAAAAAATATGAACACATTTCAGATGCCATGAGGGCCAAATCTAGACATGTGCACGCTTCACTCTCTACATTTATTAGCTCACATAAGTGGAACTTATTATGTTTGATACCTAGATAGGATGCA
Source organism: Torreya grandis (assembly GCA_037957365.1). Lineage (NCBI taxonomy): Eukaryota > Viridiplantae > Streptophyta > Pinopsida > Cupressales > Taxaceae > Torreya > Torreya grandis. The sequence continues at coordinate 3,126,616 of JARHVA010001002.1, read as the reverse complement.
TCACCTCCAACCAATCCAACTAAGGGATATTCACAAATATCATACGTACATATAAGCAAAAAATGTTTAAATATTTACATCGATCCAGTCAACTCATGTCTAGAAAATAATTCAAATGATGCAGGCCTCTGATAGGCTGGACCTAGCCCTGCTATGTCAAGTCATCAAAAGTAATCAATTATCCCATCAAAAATAAGAAACACTTGGAAAAATATGAACACATCTTATATTCCATGAGGGCCAAATCTAGGCATGTGCATGCTGTACTCTTTACATTTATTAGCTCACATGAGTGGAAATCATGATCTTTGATACTTAGATAGGTCCCATCACCTCCAACCTATCCAACTAAGGCCTATTCACAAATATCATACATACATATAAGCCAAAAATGTTTAATGATTGACATTAATCCCATCAACTCATGTTTGGTAAATGATTCACATGATGTGAGCCTCTGAATTTCCATTGATGTAAGATAAATGTCAGGTAGAGCCCTTTAAGGTCCCATCCGAATTGAGTGAACACTAAATGTTATCAATTTTCTATGTATGTATTCAAATTATTTAGATCCCTTTACCTTGAATTACCTTTAGATCCCAAAGTACATTCATATTAAGTCCTACACATAGGAGAGAACACAATTTAACAATGGACTCCTTGACCTCAAATCCCAAGCCAAAGTAAGAATTTTGAGATACTACTTTCTTGTAGTCCACATCATAAGGTTTAAGCTCATTACAATGAAATATGAACAAGATGATTGAAGATATATATACAATATATAATCTTGGAACCTTTGATGAGGGGGTGTACACTAGTATTCAGTTCTGGTCAACCATCTATATGAGGTGAGCAACATCATCCACATGAACAATTATTAGGTCCCTCTTCTCAATAAATCATCTTTGAGGGGAAGCAAGTCTCAGATTTAGGGGACATTATCACCTTTAATTTATCTTGAATAAACTTAATAAAGTTTGAGTTGGGGTAACTTACACATATGTCATACTTGGTCAATGTCAGGTCTATGCCACCCTATATTTATAAAGCATAGCCATCCCTTAATGGTTTTGAACAAGGTCCCTAGTGCATTTATATATTTTTTAAGCTATACATTCATCACTACAAGCATAACATCTTAAAACCACATCATCACTAATGGATACATGTGACCATTTCAAGTTTATTGAGCTTAAAAACACATCTTATACAAAATAAAACATTTACCTAAAGACCAAATTTATAAAAATATAAGAAAAATGCATACCTTTTACCCATGATCTTTCCTATCTTACTATCCCACTTACATAGCAAGGTATAAAACTCTATAGTATTGATAAGCACCAAGTGTTATCTACCTTGTTTTTGAGCTTGCAATTGTTGCATTCATGGTGCAGCTAGGACTAGTCCCATGTCAAAGACACACTCTTGAGATGAGGTGGGAATAGATGGAGTGGTTGATGGTTGTCCCATATGTGATGGAGGGGTAGATGAAAGAGTTGCACAGAATGGAGGATTAACCATATTTTCATAAGAGATCTTAATTTTAGGCAAAAATTGAACAATGTATTTGAATACATTAGGGGAATAATAAATAATTATAACAATAGAAGACTCTTGTTAGACTTTCAATTGGGACCTCGAAATGCACCTATTGAATCAGATACACTGGGTGACCTTGGAGGAAATATAAGGGACTTTATTCATCACATTTTAAGAATGTTTTTGGGACAATCCAAAGCATGATTCACATGTATGAGGCTCCATTAGATAGCAATCTTGAAATAGATATCCAAGAGATGCACTCTTACACCAAGGGCTCAATTCTTATTTCTACTTACACAAGATTATCTATCCTACATAGTCTAATTCAATGGGTTTGCCACTTAAACAAATTAGTTCAAAATTTATAAATAAAGGGGGTTGGTCAAAGATATCAAAGAAACAATAAAAGGGTAAGATAGGATTCTAGGCAAGTAGGATAATATCAATAAGAAACACAAAAATTAAGGGTAAGATAAGATTTTAGACAAGTAAGGTAGTAAGGTATATCCTCTCCCTACTATAAGAAACATGAAATTTGGTTTTTTGGCATTATTTCAAAATGACATGTACATGTTATAAAATGCATATGTGTTATGTAATGTGTATGCATTATGCAAAGTGTACGCATTATGAAATGCATATGCATTAAATAACACATACACATTATTTGAATTTAAATTCAAAACCAAGCCTCTAGGATTGGAAATGGCTTATATTTCCAAGCTAAAGGCTTGTGACTGTGCACCTACAGTCGAGATCAAGAGTTTTGATAAAAACCAAAAAATTTAAACTTCAATCACCAAATATTCTATGGATTTCAATATCAAAATTCAAAAATTTATTACCATCACGATGAACATGCTATCTTCTTTCCAAATAAATGATTTTTATGTTTTTAGGCTATTTTAAGGGTTCAAACTATATTTATTTCTAACTACACCTTTTTAGATCACTACATGCCACACATATACAAGCCCATTCATGTTTATGTAATTTATTTTTCACTGATCCAAGTGCAAAACAAATTATATCATAACAAACTAGGCCTAATTCTACACACATTAAAAAAAAAAAAATTTCATTTTCTTAGGTAGTTAGGGGGCCACACATCTGACTATCCATTTTTTTGTCAGTTTTTAGGATCTATTTAATTTAAAAATTAATAAAAAATATTCATTAAAAAAAAAAAAAAAAAAATCGTAACACACTAGAAGATCTTATCTAAATATTCACCAAAGGGTTTCAAACAATATTTAATGATGCTCAAAAAATGGTGGGCCGCACGACCATCTATCTACTATGTTAAAAAAAAAAAAATAGGAGGTCCTCTTCAAATTTTACATATTTGACTTATTTATACTTAATCATTTAAAAAAAAAATAGTTTTTAAAAAACTAGACTTGAAATGCTACAATTCATGTTTTTATACCATTTTCAAATTTTGAGTGTAGCTATCTCAAATTATCTACAGAAGTTCAAATTTATAAAATTTCAGAAAAATCATGTCCACAGGTAGGCCCTTTTTTGTCCCCCAAATGTGTGCACTTACCCTTTGTTATAACATTAGAGTTGAGAGCCAAAAATTATATCTTTTATAGTCAAAACTAAGTTCATGAGGTTTAATTTCGCTCAAATTACATCATTGATTGCACCAATTCACTCATTCACTCAATATGCTAGGAAATCTAAGCTAGTTTACCCCCAAATCACACCCTATAGTCATAGTTAGGTTCAAAGGGTTCAAATTTTCCCTAATTACGTCCATCATTGAAACAATCAACTTTTTCATTCATTCTATGATGAAATTGGGGATGGTTGAACCCTAAATCATATTCTATATAGTCTAAATTAGGTTCGTGGGATCAAACTCAGCAAAATTATATGAATATATTCATTATGACCTCTGTGTGGTGGTGTATATATTGACACACTCACCTTTAAACTAAAAAATTATAAATTATAAATGTGAATAGATAGATACATAAACATAAAAACATATAAATAGATCCATTTTTTAGTACTATGTCAAAGTAACATGTACACATTATATTGCATACAAGTTAGTGTGTACATGATTTAAAATGCATAATTTAAAAAAAAAACCATGCCTTATGGCTAAAAAATGGCTTGGATTTCCAAGCCTAAGGCATGGACCTATAAATATGCAACTGAATCCAAGTTTTTTGATAGACAAAAGAAAATCCAACTTCCATCATAAAAAACACTATGAGTTTCAATGATACATTTTGTAAAATTATTACTGCGAGGTCGAGCACAATCTTCTGTTTCCAAGTATATGTTTTTTTTAATTTTTTGACAATTTAAAATTTTATAGCTATGTTGATTTTGAACTATGGATTTTTTAAGCCATTATATGTTACACATATATATTCTTTGATCTATTTGAAAAAAAAAAATATGGTCACAAACTAGGTCGCTATTATATACACACAACAAAAATTCATTTTTTTTGAGATAGCTAGAGGGATTGCAAGATTGACTATTCATTATTTTTTAAAAAAGAATATAGGTTACAAACTAGATGAGCTTATTTAAATTTTCATTAAATGGTTTCAATTGATACTAGACGATGCTAAAAAAATGAGGGGCCACATGGCCAACTATCTACTCAGTTTTCTAAAAAAATGGAGTTCCTCTTCAAATTTAAGATATTCGACCTATTTATAATTGACCAATTTTTTTAAAAAATATTATTTTATAAACTAGAATTAAAATGATACAATTTATTTTTTTATACCATCTTCAAAATTTGAGTTTAGCCATCTCAAATAATCTACAAAAATTGAGATTTCATGATTTTTAGGGGCAAAAAATCCTTGAACAGACCACTTTTCATCATTTACCCAAACGTCTGATAATTTATCCAAAATATATTTTTTAAGGTAAAATTTGACCACAAATTTTCACAAAGTTCATATCTTTATTCTAGACAAAAGTTAGGATGTAGTCTTCTAATGATTAGTTATTTTAGTTTTCCTCAATACCCACAATTCTCTTCCATGGAAGTGATTATTGTTATTGTTATTTTGTTGGGTGGTTCTTTCCCAAATTGTAAAGCTCCAATGTTATAATAGGTGTTTAATATAAAACTTTAAATATTAAAAAATTTACTTTTCAAATTATTATTGGCATCGAAATTAAATTCCAATTATTATAAAATAGATATAGTCTCTTTCGAAAAATTAAAAATTATATGCAAAAAAAAACCAACTAATAAATATAATAAATCATTTATCATTTATCGAGAAAGATCCAACAAACATATCATGATCATATAACCAAATAACCACCCCATCAAATAACCACCCGTTAAAGAGCTCAATTATCATGATCAAATTTAAATATTTATATATAAGTAAATAAGTATTCATCCAACCTTTCACCGATTAAAAAAATTGTAAGAAATAGTTTTACTTCATTACACACATACTTATATATTAAATATAATATTTTTCTTCTAAAATTTTAAAGATTTCAATTTCAAATATAATTAATTTTTAAAAAAAATTTGGTGTCCATGTAAATATCCAAAATTTTAAAGATTTCAATTTAAAATGTAATTGAATTTCTTAAGTAAATTTAATGTTCATATAAATATATTTATATTTATAAATTATAATATACATTTTTTTTTAAAATGAAAGTTTGGTGAATTATCAATTTTATTTAAAAACTTTACAAAAATATTTATGAATGACTATATAGATATATATTCATACTTTGATATTTTTTCATTACAGAGGATTATGATAACTTTTGAAAAACAATAATAAATTGAAAATTGTTATAAATATTTTATTTTACACTAATATTTATTGTTGAATTTAATTTTTACATAAGATTGATTAAATAAAATATGATTAAAATAAAAAATATTTTGAAATTGGATCTTTGTACAAAATAAATATTTAAAATAAGTTCAAATTATTATTTAATATTATATCATTTCATTCATATAATTAAATAAATTAAATGTGAAAAAATATAATATCATATTAATTACATTGCACAACTCAACAAAAATAGTTGATTTTCTTTATTTAAAAATATGAGTATAAGTAATGTATGTTACTACATAAAGAAATTGATCCACAAGTTAGAATTACAATTTAAATAATTTTAAATACTATATGAATGTAACACCCAAATATATTTAAATTTAAAAAATATATAATAAAATACTAAGTCACACAGCAATCATACAAATGTTAATATAACCTAAATACCAAAAAATATATGAATTATTGTGTAAGTGAACTACATAGATTTTTCTAACTTGAAATAAATATCAAGGGAACAAAGGCAACACAATGGACTAATTTGTCCCTGTTTGGGTTGAGTTGAAGGAACAAAAAAATGGGTGGGTTTAAATTTGTAAATAGAAATGACGGAGGGAAGGGAGTAATTTATATTTTTAACTCGTCACTTTTACATTGATTATTGCAAAATTACATAATAATTAGTATATACATTAATTATTAAAATGATTGATTTTTATGAAATTAAATTATTATAAGCACACACTTTAACTAGGGTTGTTGTCAAGTCAAATATTGAGGGTATTAGTCTCCAACCAATTAAAAATTAATGTAGTGTAACATATACTTTACAATTTTAACCCTTATTTTAAAATTTTATAAGAAATCTTCCCCTTTTTAAATGATAGATGAATTCAATTTTTTACCTATTTTATTAGTAAAATTTCAACCACCCTTCTAAGACGTGTTTGAACTCCTTGGAAAGGTTGGTAAAGTTTCAATTTTGATCATTAGATGACACTTTTATTAATTTTGTATCTCATGTGAAGGATAAAATTAGATGTGCCTTTAATAGCTATAGGAAACTTGATTGAAAATGAAAAATGGGTACTTAGTCTCATAGTCTACAGTCCCAAATGTAATATTACACATACAATCCATTTCACATAGACCAAAATATGCCATCTCCACATGTAATACAAAAGTACAACTAGAATCAACACCCCTGGTTTACAAATCTTTTAAAATAATTTTTGTAAGCCCTGTCAATTTAACTCCTTAATTTCATGCAAATTAGTGAACATACATCCATAAAATTTGTTGACCTAAATTTGTGATAATTTTTGAGGTCAAATGCAAAATGAAACATAGTAATTATGGAAGTATGTGAGTGAGAAACTTTCAACCATGTAAGGTTATTTAAAAAAAAAAAAAAAGCTGCATGGTACATATGACATGAGGCGCATGAGAATAAGCACACTTTTAGAGGAGGAGCTATAGGGTAGAAAGAAACACATATCATGATATGGTTTCAAACATTGAAGGAGTGATATTACGAGGAAGATTAGATCAATCATGTTATTTTATTTTGAACTAAATTAATATGTAAAGTAATCTAGGGTGTTGTTAATGTATTTTTAAACAATAAATTGAATGTAAATGATTAAAATAGATGAAATTACATGATTACAAACAAGACTAAACCATGAAAATGAGAGATGGACTTAGATTTTTGATCTGTCTGATTGATTGTGTTGATAGAAGGAATGCAAGAAAAACAAAATAGGAAAAACCCAAAATATTCCCAGAAGATGGATCTAAGACCATATAAGGATAGGAACACTAGATAAGAAAAATATCCCCAACACTATTATCCATTTATAGATTACTTTTTTCCTTTATAAAAATATAATTTATGGAACAATCACATGTGATAGTGAAATTAGATCTATTTACATTGATTTTATCTTCAAAAAAATGTAGAAGATGTGCAAATAGCTCCTTGAAGTTAAAAATCCTAATAGGACATGCAATGACTGAATGACCTCTAAGCATGAATAAAATGAGTTTAGATGGGTTGAGTTGACCTCAATCACCTCCACAATGACTAAACATTCCTACATATCCAAAACTCTAAGGAGAGAAATCAAGCCCAATATAGGTCTTCCACCTAAGTGATTTATGCAATTGTGCTCCTTTGACTATATGGATGCATCTAGAATCAACTTGATTACTTGACCATACCTAGTTAGAGATGTATAAAACTCACTTGAGATGTGGCTGAGGATTTATTAAGGTTCTTAGAACCTAAATTGGGAATAATATGGATCTTTTACTCAATGTGCACTTGTGTAGATAAGACTCTAAATTAAAATTTCCAAGTTATGTAATAAATGATTTGAATGTTCATTTATGAAATTTTAAAATGGATGACCACACTCTAGGAAGCATAGAAACATGGAAGATGACATAAGGGAGGGTTTAATTTGAAATTTTGACCATTGATAGGAAGTGGATAGGAACACTTGATAGGGCTAATGACATTTACCACTATTTTCCCTATTTGGTGATCCTGTCCTCAATAAAAAACATTGGAATTTGGGTTTGAGCTAACACATATAGATGTGTCATGTTGTTTTTAGAAATCAAAACATCTCTTTATGTAACAGATGATGGTAGTAAGATAAAATATGTACTCCCTTATGCTTAGCATAGGGTGAAGTGATAAAATAGGTACTAATTAAGTGCATAAGTTAATTAAAGGTAAAAATAGGTAAAATAGGCATGATTAAGTATTTATGACCAGATTCAAGTTAATACATTTGCCTCCCAATTAGTCTAGAAATGAAATTTCTAGATTAAAGGAAAATTATACCTTAATGTGTTCGACACACATTATCTTTGAGTTGGATACTTCAATCATGAAAGGCATTGTACACTTTAGATAACCATTCAAAAAATATGAATTAGTTCTTATGCTCCTTTTAAAACTAAAAATTTAAACCTTGAATTTAAAACTTAAACTTTGAAAATTTGAAATTAACTTTTCTAAGTAAACATCATCAATGGACCATAAAATTATTAAATGTAGTCTAAACTATATGTATGTAATGTGCTCATATCCTAACAAATAACATGTTCGTGTTACACTATCTAAGATAGAGATGTTATCAAAGACATTTGTGAATAATATAAATCTCAAAATTCTATGGGTTATAGAATGATAGCACATGCATATTATCATCCGTGACTAACATGCTTTCATATTAGCAAGGATAATGAATAGATGAAATTCCAACATAATTATTATAAAAGTAGGTATTTCTTGTAAAACACTCATGAGTACTAGTGAAATGAATTTATGATATGGAAAGAATATGATATCTACTAAACATGTGATAAATAACATATTACAAAGATGTAAACTAGATTTCCAATCATGCTTAGGTCATAATTGTGGATTTTTTACAATATTTGAATGTTTTTACATTTTTAAAATATAGTTTTTGTATTTTTTGTAATATTAAAACCAAAAACATTATAAATATAAATGAATCAACGTATTTAAAATAGAAGGTAATAATTTATAAATAATTTGTAACACGTGTTAATTTGAACTCACAAGAAGTGTCAACAAGAAGATGTAGGTCAAATTTTGCTTTAAATCTATAGGTAACTCCTTGGGTGAGTACCTCTTGATAGACTCTACTAATGAGAGATTGGGTCATTCCAATTTTTGTCAAATATTGGTTAGCATAGATATTTCAATAGACCTTATCGCTAAAATTGATTTCGAAGTTGAGGAATGACATTGGTCTCAACCTTTTAATTTGAAGGTTTACCCTTTTGATGTCGTAGATGTTTTGAAAGAGGCTATTCGGCCATGGCTTGTCAAAGTTTTAATAAAAGGGTGGATAATTCTTGGTGTAAGGATTACCTTGTTACACAATCTCACTATGAAAGGAATTAATGACCATGAAAAAATTGAGAGTGAAGTTCCAAATATGACTGTGGAGGTTCTAATTTCTCATCAAAATTTACTTGAAATAAGTGAGGTGAAATTGAGATCTACGAAAATTATTAAGGTGATGAAGCATGATGTATAATGAGCCTTGGTAAATTAAAAATCTGATCTAAATTAAGGTAAATGATCTCCTATTCCAAATATGAGTTCTTATCCCTTCAATTCGATTGAAGTTTATACCCTTGTTAATCCAAATTTAGTGGATAGGGAGGATTGGACTGTTGTGTTCAAAAATAAAAAAATGTCAACATAAAAAAGGCCCTAAACCAATGAATATGATCCTTCACTCTCAAAAAAGAGATGGTGTGAGAGGGACATATCCATTTGTGAGGTTTGAGTTTGATGGTTTGTAGGTTTGTATTTTGCTTAAAACATGTTCTTATTTTACCACTAGTAGAGGTGTTTCATTAGACATTTAATATCTAAACTTTTCTTATCCTTTGTATAAAGGTAGGGTTCGTTTCAAAAATGCCAATTTACCATTATAAGAAACAAGTTTCAATGTGAATATGCACTAAGAAAGGTTTGAATGGCCAAATATAAGTAAGTTGTACCCTATGTGATGTGAATTTGAATTGTTATAATTCTATAGAAGACAAAAAAATGTACGTAGAGGACTGATTGTACATTCTCATTTTGTCAAATGTACACTTGTCAAAAGGTGTCACATGTATAAACAACATATCTTGCAAAAGAGATATTTTGCATGTAAAAAATGAGTTGCATTCTAAAACTAAGTGATCAAGATAAACATTGTAAGAATTAAGGCTATATGTATTGAAAATGTGAATTCTAAGATAAAAAGGAAAAGGACAAGATCAAGCAATTGGGACAGTAATAGTAAATGATTATATCCTGTTCTAGGTGATTCTGACTTATAGGAAAAATAATGAAATGTCAATGCAGACAATGAAAATTGAGAAAGAAATGCCATATTTTAGTAGAATTAGTGACCATTTTGAGTTGTTCAGATCTGGGAAGTAAAATGAAAGGGCCAAGAGGCTAATAAGTCAAAAAAAACAAAGGTCATAAAATGATTGATCAATTGCTCACAAGCATAAACAAATATATGAATAAGATGCAACATTCTATAAGCTTTGTGAAATCATATTTTTAATTGTTTGAATAATAGTGTGATAAGCAAAGAAACTATGTATAAAAAATGAATTTGCTAAAATAAAAGAATCTCATCAAGGGGATGTCTATGTGTAGGTTATGGAACATATGTGTTATAACCATTAATTAGATTTACATATTCATCTTGGATATTAGTCATGTCATTCTAATTCTATTTTACATTATCAATATCATGGTAATAATCATTATTTTGATCATGAATTAATATGATGCCACTCTTGTCCTCTTTTGTATCTATATACTAGAAACCAATTAAACCGTATATTGGGGTAGATGCAGGATAATGGGGGACAAAACGGGGGGGGGTATACAATGACACTTTTTTTTCCTGAAAATAACAATAATTGAACTTGGAGAGAATGTTAGAGACATTTTGAAGAGGACTTTGACAATGACATAAGAACATGAATTATGAAAATTTGAATTTAGTTTCTATATATATATATTTTCAATACCCAAATGATAAAAGTGTGTGAAATAGATGCGTTTATGACATAAATTGGTCATTTTTGTGAAAAGATAAGGAGATTGTATGTGTACGAACACATATTTTTTGAGTAAACAATTGAATTTTTTTTATGAAACTTCATATATGGATAGGTTAAATGTCAAATATTGTAGATAATATTTTTATTATATATAAATTTTTAAAATAATTTTACAAGTCAAGATAGATGAATTGAAATACAAGTGTACGAACACAACTTTTTGACCTTAACTTCATAAAAATTATTATTTTTAAATCATAGTTGAAAATGTGTAGATTGTTGAGATATAATTTTTTTTAACTTTTAATTAATATTCAAAAAGTTATAAGGGAATTTGTGACGATATGTATATTGTCCATAATGATGTATGTTATGTAGAAATTAATTAATAATTGTAAATAATAATCTAACATAAAAAAATTATATATTCTAAAACTGCACTTTCTCATCTAAAAACCCATATAATAATAATAATTTTTTAAATAATAAAAGATTCCTGATCAGATGTGTCGAGAAAGATGAAAAAGACTCATGAATTTTCTAGAAACTAAGTGCGTTGCTCCATGACTAGTTTCAAGTTAGGATCAGAACTCTCCAAGCCTGTAATCAAGGCAAATTTAGAGGGAAAATGCAAAAAAATATTGAAATGTTAAAATGGCACACATCCTTTTTAAAGGGTATATGTCCTTTTCAAAGACATGTAATTTTTTTGTTTTTTTGTAATTAGAGGTAGTTGTTTTTGTGTTTGAAGATGTGTATGTGTTTTTTATTACGGTTTTGTTTCTGTGTGTAGTCTGAGGTGTTTGTTGTTGATTTTTTGTTTGTGTTTGGTAGGATATATTTAGTAAAATAAACGTTAAGTATAAGTTTACATTTAATTTATAATTAAATGTTTTTTATTAGATTTGGTAAAATATGAGATTGAAAGGCCCCATAGCCTTGTACAAAGGAAAAACCAAAAAATAAATCTCAAATAAGACACCTCTACTAGCGGCAACTAAATGAGCGACCAAGAACCCCCTTGATGGGGTCTTCCACCAAAGAGTGAGTAGGAACAAAAATATTTACCCAAGAAACTTTTATGAAGTTTCCACCAAACTTATCTGAAACTAAAGCTCTCCCAAGAGAGCCAAGTGGGTCCAAATATCTTACATGTAGAATAACCCATACAAGACCTACTGTCCTCAACCATTGAAAGAATCAAACCTTTTCTTTTTTGTGCCCCACCGCCCGCCCCCACCCCCCTTCCCCCCTGCCCCAAATGAAGGGTCATGTTAGACTCTTGTCTTCTATCACTTTTCTTCTTCCATACTTTAGTCCATCCCCCATCATCTTCTGTAGAATATGAGGCTAGATGTATTAGAATTTAAATAGATTCTAAGGGATGATATTTATATACTATTGCAGCTACAACCAATGGTTCTGCTCTTGATTTTCCATAGAGGGTAATAACCTCCTTAGCAACAAGGGTTTCCATAGCCAGAACTGGCCCATTTATTTATGAAATTAGAGGGTCTACCTTATGTTTCCCCTTTGAGTCTTGGAGATAAATGTGGTCCATGTTAGGGGGCTCAGATTCATCTAAAGATGAATCTAAATCATCCTTATCAGATTTGAGGGCATTCACAGTGAGGTGGGTGGGGAAAAATTTTGACCACCAAGAAGATTCATTCTTTTTCCTATGAAACTTGCACTCTTTAGTGAAGTGACTTGTATTAAAATAAATTTGGTAATGAAACAATAAACCTTCATAGTCAAGAGGTTGGGACCAAGAATGTTCGCCCACTTGTAGAATAATTTTTTCAAGCAGATCCTTTGAGGTATCAACATTAACCAAAATTCTAGAAAAGCTGGTATGAAAAAAAAATATTAGTGTTTAGGTGGGTTTGCAAGAATTTACCCATGGAATTGCCTATGGCTTTGAAGCTAGGTTCAGACCAAAAATAGAAAGGGACGTAAGGAAGGTGAATCCAAATAGGACTTTCATTCAAGGGTTCAGTAAGGGGATTAAAAAGGGGGGACCAGGGTTTCATAATCAAAGGATGGAGATTCAAGCTCTAGAACTAATTTTGAATCAAATCCTTATCCTTACAATAGTAAAAAATAATAATAAAAACCTCTTAGCACTGGGGTAAATCTTGAGAGTACCTTATAAGAGGGGTTACCAATTTTTTGAGATCTAGGTGTGGAAGTCATGAAGTTTAGGCCAAAAATTTGTGAATTTGCAGATGATGCCATGGGTTATGAAGAAAGTTTGGTCAGAAAGCATTTTCTTGGTCACCTCCTCATAAAATACCACCATAATAGCAGATGGAGTAGGGTTAAGAGCCTTGGGCGTAGATCTGGGCATTGGTTAGGAGGCTAATTTGATAAAGGATTTAGGTTTTAAAATAGCCATGTTTTCCAATGCCTTGAAACTAAAACCCCTATCCATCGAGGGAATAAGATATGGATTTGGCATCTCATGCTGTATGGGAGGATTATCATACGAAAAAATTTCTTTCCCAAAATGCCATTGGACCTAGAAGATAGAGCACTAGAATGAGAAGAGTTAGATCTATCTACTGAAGACCTGCTATGAATTCTAGAAGAGCCCAGAATGGCTAGGACACTATCCTGATGAGGAGAACCATTTGGAACAGGCTATGAGGAAGAGCATGGATGAGGGTTTGACCCTAAAATATCTTGGAGTCTAGGAGTAAATGGTAAGAATTGGGTATCCTACATTGAAGCAACTGGCTAGGGTGTAAACTATGGCTTCGATCCATAAGGTGGGAAGGATTCCATAGATCCAACAAAGCTTATCAGAGAAGACTTCATAGGGGAGGGTGTATGAGGGTTCATCCCTCTAGTTATAGGTAAACTAGAAGATAAAATTGTATGTTGTGCATCCTATGCTGAGTCAAACTATAAATTTAAGTAGGCACCATCAGGGTAGGGAGAGGATTTCAAATTCACCATGGGTGGGAAAGATGCTACAACTGTAAAGCTCATGGTAGGAATTAATTGGTATTAAATGTAAACTTATACTTTAAATTTATTTTACTAAATATAACAAATTAGGGTCACTTTTAATCTTATGAAATTGATTCTATATCTGTAGGAGTTACCATTTAGATGTTAGTTTCTCAAAATCTAATCTGGTCAATACTTAGTTTTCAAAATTTTAGGATTAGAAGATAGAGTGAGAAACAAGGTTAAAAATCATGTTACATATGTAATAGATCTACACCATTGATTATGCCCCATATTTTACCTTATTGAGTATGTCCTACCTAATTTACCTACTTGTGTATACCCTACTTGATTTAATACTCGAGCCTGAAGGTGGATTATTAAATAATTTGTGGGTTTTTTAATCAATGGGTCTATCAATATGCATAAATGACTACCCTATATCATACTACGATCACTCATACATGACATATATCACATACCTATTACATATATGTATGCATTCACTCATACATGGCATCTACCTATAGTCATGATATGATAACTTATACTAGACATGAATGTAGCTAGTCACCCTAATAGACTCCATTCAAAATAAAATAAATCAAAACACCATTAAAATTCATTATAAAAATGTACCATTAACTCTAAAACAAATGCCAGATAGATATTCAATCCATGCATTATTCAATTCCAATCTCATGCATTATTCCAAAGTCACATAGAATAAAGTCATATTCTAACACTCCAAATTCACATAGGACAATCCTTCATTGACCCTCATCATCCCTAATCACTACCTCATTGACCATCATATTCACTTATCATTCTTATTCACTCCATCGATTCTCATTATCCCTAATCACTCCCTCATTGGCTATCATCGTCCTTCATTATTGCTAATCACCCCCTCATCATCCCTAGTCACTCCTTCATCATCTCTCATCATCCCCTATTGTTATTGACCATCCCTAAAAACTCTATCATCAACCCTAATCAAAATTAATCATACATAATCTCTCTCATCATCCCTAATCACACTCTCATCATCCCTAATAACTCCCTCATTAACCATCATCATTTCTTATCATCCTAGTCAATCCTTCATCATTTTTCATTGTCCCTCATCATCCTTAATCAATCCCTCATCAACCCTAATCATACTTAATTATCCCTAATCACCCCATACTCATCTATTCTCATCCCTCATTATCCATAACCATTCCCTCATTAGCCCTCATCATACCTAATCACTCCTTCATCACTAGTCACTCCCTCATCTAGTAGAGTGTGTTCCAATCTGGTAGTCAGTATAAATTTGTTTTAGACTAAATAATATCTTTTTAAGATGAATATTGAATGGTGTTTTGATTCTTTTTATTTTTATTGGAGTGTACTAGGGTGATTATTCTCATTCATGTCTACTAGATTAGATTGGGTCATGATGGATTACTTTAAGGAGATTATTGAATGTTTTACATGGTGGAAATAAGATAATATGGTCTTTGTACTATCATGGAAAAAAATCATTTTGAATGATGAGGGATGATGAAAAATGATGATAGATCAAAAATTACCTCTTTGCCCCTGCTTCATTTGAGGTGAAATCTTTCTTCTAGACATAATTATTTCCAAATGATTGAGCAAAAGGGCCAGAGAATTTAGGATCTTCTCATGTTTGTGAGTTATTCTCAAATAATAATGTGGGTCATGAGTATAAATTATTAGCATTTTTGCCATTGACTTTGTTATGGCATGTTTTCTCCTTGCATTGAAATCTTTATGCTTGTGTAGGAATTATGATAGGAAAGTCGAGAGGGGGTTGAGTTGAACTTCCAATGTTTACATCATTCTTCTATGGTGTGGTTTTCATAATGTATGTTTAGTGTTTTTCATCTAGGTTTCATTTTTAGGGTTTTGGGTCAAGGGGTTAGGGTTTAGTTTAATGTTTGGGGTTGATTATTTGGGTTCTAACATTTAGGTTTTAAGGTTCAGGGTTTATCCATTTTTAAGATTTAGGGTTTATGGCTTTAGGTTTGAGGCTTTATGGTTTTAGGTTTATGGTTTAGGGTTCAAATTTAAAGGTTTAGGTTTTAGTGATTAGGGTTTAGTGTTAAGAGTTTGGGGGTCAAGGTTTTGGGTTTTGGGTTTAGAGTTTGAGGTTCAGTGTTTAGGGTTTAAGGTTCATGATTTTAAATTTTGTGTTTAATATTGAGGGTATAGGGTTAAGGTTTTATGGTTTAGTGTTTATGATTTAGGAATTTAGACTTATGGTTTGGGCTTTAGTGTAAAGGGCTTAAATTTTAGGTTTTAGGGCTTAGGTTTTAGGGTATAAAGTCCAATGTTTAAGGTTTTAAGGTTATTTGTTTAGGGTCTAGGTTTTAGGGTTTATGTATTATTTTTTTGGGTTTAGGGATAATGTATTAGGGTTAAGTGTTCATGGTTTATGGTGTTTAAGGTTTAGGTTTAGGGTTCAACATTCAAGGTTTATGGTGTTTAGAGTTTGGGGTTTAGGGTTAATGGTTTAGGTGTAAATGGAGTGTACTAGGGTGATTAACTACGTTTGTGTTTGGTATGAGTGATTATATCATGAATACAAATGAGTGACGAAATACCTACATGTAGCACTAGGTATGGGGTAGATGTAATGCATGAATGAATGTATCATTATTATATGTATGATATAGGTTGAATGCTACATGCTAGCCATTTATGCATATTGATAGACCCATTAATTTAAAACACCACAAATTATTTATGAAATCATCTTGAATCTACCTTCAAGCCTTTTACATGAATGTCCCTAGTCACTCCTTTCTCTATATAAATTAGAATGACCCCTATCCTTTCAATATATGGCTTAGCTAATGGCCCTCTACTTTTTCTATATAGGTGATAACTCGAGATCATGGTTTATGTCTAGAGGTGTATGATTTATAAGTTTAGGGTTTAAGGTTTATGGTTGATGGTTCAAGATTCACAACTTAGGGTTTAGTATAAAGGGATTAACATTTAGGGTTCAAGTTTCAATGTTATGGTTTAGGCATTAGGATTTAGGGCTTATAATTTATATTTTATGCTTAAAGGTTTTGGATTTATGGTTTGTGTCTCAAGGGACCAAGGGTTTAGATTTTAGGGTTTAGGGATTGGTGTTTGGGGTTAGGGTTTTAGGATTAAGGTTTCACACTTAAAGTTTAAGGTTTAGGGTGTAAGGTTCATTGTTTTGGTCTTGGGGGTTTTGTTGAGGGTTTGGGGTTTGGAACTTAGTGTTTAGTATTTAGGGTTTGGGATTTAATATTTGGGGATTAGGGCATAGGGTTTAGTGTTTATGTTTTAGAGTTTATGGTTTGGGGTTTTAGGTTTAGGGTTAAGGGTTTAGGTTTTATGGATTTAGGTTTCCTGTTTAAGGTTTAGGGTTTTTGATTTAGGTTTAGAATTTTTTATTTAAGAGTTAATGTTTAAGGTTTATGACTTATGGTTTATGGTTTTAGGCTTGGGGTTAAGAGTTTAGGGTTTAGGTTTGGAGTTTAGGATTTAGTTTTTAGGGCTTATGTTTTGGCATTTAGGGTTAGGGGTTAATTTTTTAGGGCTTAGTTGTCAGGGTTTTGGGTTTATGGTTTAGGGTCTACAGATTAGGGTTTGGGGTGTAGGGCATAGGTTTTAATTTAGGGTTTATTATTCAAGGTTTACAGTTTACATCTTATAATTTAGGGTTTTAGGTATGGTGTTAGGTTTTAGTATTTAGGTTTAGTGCTCATTATTTAGGGTTTGGTGTGAAGGGTTAAGGGTTTAAGGTATATATTTTAGTGTTTAGGGTTGGTTTTTTGGGTTCTAACATTTAAGTTTTAGGTTTAAGATTTAATATTTTAAGATTTATGGTTTATTGTTTTGATTTTGAAGTTTTATGGTCATGGGTTTGTGGTTTAGGGTGCAACATTTAAGTTTTAGGGTTTAGTGCTTAGGGTTTCAGGACTAAGTTTTAGGGTTAAGAGTTTAGGGTCAAGGTTTAGGGTTTAATGTTCTTGATTTTGATTTTTTTTAGGGTTTAGTGTTAAAAATTGAGGGTATAATGTTAAGGGTTTATGGTTTAGTGATTAGGATTTAGGATTTTAGGTTTATGGTTTGGGGTTTAGGGTTAAGGGCTTACATTTAGGTTTCAGGTTTTAGGGTCTAGGGTATAAAGTATAGGGTTAAATGTTTTAAGTTTCTATGTTTAAGTTCAATAGTTTAGGGTTTATGGATTATTGTTTTAGGTTTAGGGATAATGTATTAGGGTTAAGGGTTTAAGGTTTAGGGCTTAGGGTCTAGGGTTTAGGTATATTATTTAGTGTTCATGGTTCAAGGTTTATGACTTAGGGTTTGGGGTTTAGGGTTTAGGTTTCAATGTTTAGGGTTTAAGGTTTAGAGTTTAAGGTTAGGGGTTTGGGGCTTGATATTAATAGTTTATGTGGAAATGGAGTGTACTAGGGTGATTAACTACATTCATGTCCAATATGAGTGACCATATCATGACCACAAGAAGATGTCATGTACGAGTGACTAAATACCTACATGTAGTACCATGTATGTAGTAGATGTAATATAAGAATGATTGTATCATATGTTATAGGTTTTATGTTGTAGGCTATTCATTTATGCATATTGATAGACCCATTAATTAAAGTTCATTTTCTAAGTTGAGAACAAGGTTGTTAAGAAGATTCCAAGGCAAAGATAACAAACTCTAAGTATATTACATTTGAAAAAATGTGATCAAATTAAAATCTATAAAAAATAAGGAACTAAAGGTTAAAAAAACCTTAAAAGGTGAATAACTTCATGATTGCAAGTAGAGTTGATAGTTTGCCAAGATAGAAGAGGGGTTTATGCAGTCAAAATAATCATTTTTTTGTGAATAAAAGGTATGTTGTTCCTTGATTTTTTATATTCAAAAATTTCTTGAATGTGTGAATGAAATCCAAATTTATGTTTAAATAATTTATACTTGATCCAAGTTCATGTCATTGAAACCTTCTAAAGCCTATTTTCTTTGTATTTATAGGCACTTGGAGTCTCTTGTATCACATAGAAAAAGTTGGATGAGTTTGTTTAGAAGATTGGAGAAGTTTAGGGAGGTATTAAAGACATTGTTACAAGTTTTATTTCTTGAAATAGAATTTAATTTGTATGAATAATCAATTTGAAGCTATTAGGCTCTATGTGTAGAGTCAAACCTTAAAATAGGGTTTTTGATATAAAAAGAACCATAACTTGCATTTGAACTAGTAGAGTCTCCTAAAAATCATAGGGAAGTTATTATCTAAGGTTTATAAAGTATTATAATAAGTATCATGTTAAAATTCACCTTGTTCTTAAAAATACATATGACTATTTTTAGATCTGCCTGTAGATAGTCATATGAAAGCCCAATCAAGAGAAACTTCAAGTGTTTTACTCTGTTGATTGAGTATAAACCTATTATGAAGGTTAAATTTTATGGGTAAACACTATATAATACTTAAAATAAAATTGATTCAAAGCATTTGGTAGTTAATCCAAGTCAATATCCTTCCAAGTAAGCAGATTAGGCCATCCAAACCTAAAGAGTGGAGTTTCCATTGAATTCTAATTATTAAGAAAACAATAAAGGAAATTCATTTCTTATCCTCATATATAGTATCCAAAAATATTAATAAATATTTATAATAATCCTTTGATGAGCGTAGATTAATAACAACTTTTCAATACCAAACACGCCTATACATAATATTAAAAAAGTGCTTAGGACTTAGTCAACTTTCTGGGTACTTTGGTGATCTAATTGGTATTTTCAGATTGTGTAAGGATACATATGAGTCATGTATCATTATTCTGATATTTTCATTGAGTTTTTGAATTGAATGAGTCCAAAAAGTAAGGTAGTTATAGACCTCTTTGTATCAAGTCCTTAAGAGGTAGAATTTGGCCTAATAGGCCTATAAAAAGTAGAGTTATTGTCATCTAAGTTTTGAGTTGATGTTATTCATACACTAATAATATTGAGTCAAATAATTGGTAAAACCCTCATAGTATTTTTCAAAGAAGTGAAGATGTACAATTGAGTGCTTTAGGAGTCAAAGAAGGTTTTTGCTTGAAGATAGATTACTATCTTGGGATTGGGTACCCTATTTTAAGTCATTAAAAGTGTATTTTGATCTACATACAGAGGCTAAAAATTCAAGAGATAATACTAAAGAATAAGGTCATTAGTCTTTCAATACCAATACTCAGAAGACCTTTTATGATAGATCAAGAGATAGTTTATGGTTGGGAAGAGACCTAATTACAAGTAAGATTATATAGGACCTTGAAGTTAAATAGGTTGAGTAAGTGGAACACTTACTTTGACACCAGTAGGGAATAGTAAATATCAATAAATGGCTTGTGTATTTAGGTAGGGCATACTCCTTGAGATCAAGGTATGGCTCAATTATTTAATTAGGTAGAGCATACTCAAATAGATAAGTAGATAGGGAATACTTAAGTAGGTAAAGTAGGCATGTAATATTCAATGGTATAGATATATTACATATGTAACATGATTTGAAACCTTATTTCTCATTCTATCTTCTGATCCTCAAATTTTAAAAACTAAGTATTGACCAAAATGGAATTAAAAAAACTAACTTCTAAATGGTAACTGTTACATCTCTATAACCAATTTTAGAAGATTTAGAGTGGCCCTAATTTGTTATACTTAAAATTTATTTTAGTAAATATATGCTTGCAATATATCCTTTTAAAACACTAAACATGCCAAAAAAAATTGTAGTCTAAACGCTGTGCATCTTTTGTAGTCTAAAAGTCGTGCATCTTTTGTAGTCCAAAGCACGTATGCCCTTTAGGGTTGAGGCTGACCCTTACCTATTTTACATTAGTTAAAAAAAAAGGGAATACACCCTTTACAAAAAATGCTTTGTATTTTTTATTATGTCATGCTTTTTTTCTTCCAGCTTTGTGCATCCACCCATTGGATTTATCTTCTTAAAATTATGCTTATTTTGAGTATGTGTATCATTGGTAGCATTTTGCATCTCATTTTGAACTAGAAAATAATCATTTAGATATTTTTGAACATGAAGAACATAAGTAATTAGGGTTTTGATTTAGATTGTAGTGGTAGGTAGAAAGTATTTGTTTATCATACTAAGAGAGGTGGATGAAATGAAAGTGATTGGTTTAGAAGGTATCAAATGGATGTCATAAGAAACCTTCAAGCAAGGTTGCTTAAGCAATTAGAACTAGTTTGACAAGTTATGGATAAATTGATATATCTTTATTTATGCTACATGAGTCAGGTATTTAGACTATCAGTATGACATATAATAGTAAGATATCAATGATTTCTAGATCCAAACTAGTAGATTGATGAGGAATTGATGATTGGTAAATTTTGAGTTAGTGAATTGATAAAATAATGATGGGTGCTAATATCAAATCTGACAGAATGATGGGATGATAAGAAAATTAATTCTAAGTTTGAAAATAGTTAGAGTGATTGGTGCTAGTAATATGGTGATATAGGTAGTGATCAGTATGGCATAGAATAACAAGGTGTCAATCGCTGATGGGTTCAAACTAGTAAAGTGATAATAAATCAATGATTGCCAAATTTTGAGTTAGTGATATGATAAGACAAAAATGGGTGCTAATATCAAATATAGTAGGGTAATGGGTTGACAAGAAGATGAATGTCAAGTTTGAAAATTGATAGGGTGATAGATGCTAACAATATGTCAATACAAATCATGACAAGATGGTTGGAGGTGATAACAATGTGGATATTATGTAGTGAAAGGGACTAGATCTAGTAACTTAATTGTCTTGCTTGAGGTGATGGCATGGATATGATGAAATAGTGTAAGTGTTTTAAGGGTTCATGTGAGGTGGATTTAAGTGATACGATCAGAGGAGTATGGTATCTCAGCAATGGTTTTATGTTTCAAAATTAAGTGGGTGACTAGATAGGTAATGATGAATGTAGGATGGTACTCAATTTATGAAAATTGAGGGAATGGGACAAGCACTAGGTTTTTCTAAGGTTAAAACTAGTGTTTTTATTTTTTATGTGGTTTTATGCCTTTTGGCTCATAAACAATACTGGTTTTTACAACACTCACACAATTCACACACAAATCACAAGCCTAAATTTAGTGACTAACATAGGAGTGTAACCCGATGACTACACCATCTAATGACTTATTGAATGAGGATATAGGATGGTGATCCATTATGGAATCTCCTACAACCTCTCAACATTGTTTGCACATAACATTCACTATGGGATTTGATACTAACTCTAGCATCAAATCACTTATTATGGTTTAAGGACTTATTCTAGGTTTATACAAGTTCATTATGGACGTCTTTGATATACGTTAGGTATGATGGGGCCAAAATCCATGGAGGATATTGTCTAACTGCTTTGTATTTTGGTGCCAAAGTGATCCTCACTCCATGGAATCCTTTATGGGAAATTTATCTTTAGCGCCTAATGATAATTATCCTGATATTTATACTCTGTTAGAACATGAAGTGTGGTGTAGTGTGTGGTGATGAAATCCATGTCACCAACCCCTATGGACTAATGTAAAGTATGTGGATGTCACTTCCATGGTCATATTACACCCTATAAAAGAAAATTAAGAGGGTTTATTAATGGTTTTTGGTCCTCCAAGAATTGCCATAAGGACACAAGGAGGATAACATACACCATTGTAGCCCTCAAGTCACACTCAGGCAAGTGAAAAGATTTATTAACCAATTAATTTATGTATGGCGAACAAAAAAGAAAAAGATGGAATAAAAATCAAAGTTTAAAACCACCACTTTGATGGGCATCCTATAAGAAATCAAATTAGAATTTTTAGATTTATGGCCTTGGACCTATCGAACTTGTATGTATATGTGTTAGTAATTTGATAAGTAAAATCAAGTGAGACAAAATTGCCACCAAATTTCCCCCTATGAAAATTTAAAAAAAATGTTAGTCCAATAAGCCTTAATAAAAACACTAAAAAAAACATTGGTTTTGCACTACAAATTTTTGAATGAGAGGCTGGGACACGAGGGTCTAGGGGTGATATCCCCAATAGGGTCAAGGGGTAGTGCCCCCTATGGGGTTAAGGTATAGTTCCCCTTTCAGGATTAAGGTGTAGCACCCTTTTTGGGGTTGAGGGGAAATGCTTGCAACACCAAAAGGAATTTGAGACTTATAGGATGCTCATAATAACTCAAAATTTGCCAAAATGGTCTAAAAATGCATTAAAAAAAGAAAGACAATTTTGGAGACAAACAAAAGGCTATTTAAAAATTCAAGTTAAGCGAAATCCAATCTTCTATAAAATGATAACAATAAATTCTTTATTTAAAATGACTTCTACAAAACTATGACTATATACACTCAAAATTATTATTATTATTATTTTTAAAATTTTAACTAGACTTATTAAGATAAATTTTTATCATATTACAAAAATAAGACTATATTATAAAATCAAAAATTTATGAACTTTAATAAAAAAATGTTTTTACAACACATGTTAAGTGCCAAATCAATTGGATGTGGTAGAAGTCTCTAGATGGCCATGGAAGTTGCAAATCCCATGAGTCTTTTTAACATGATAGGTTCAAGGTTCTAAATCCCAAAATTTCAAACAAGTCGATCAAAATCACAAGATTTACACAAAATTGATATTGCAAAAAGATGAGAAAACCATATATTTTAGAATCATCTGTCAGAACAAACCTGGGAGTTGTGATCTTAAAAAAATATTACACACAACTCTAAAAACTAGAAACCAAAAACTTATCAAATAGTGACACATTAGTGATTTTATACAAAAATCTACTGAGAATGATTGATAGGATGTACCTATTTGACCAAGTGAACCAACACATTTCACAACTTATACCATAAGGATCTTATATAAATAATAATTAATTTGATATACACAATAGAAACTAATTAAAACCCTTTGAATGCCTATCGACTGACTATATATGACTGTGGTATTGGAATCAATGTGATTACTTAACTAGAATTTGATGAAAGGCAAGATTGGTGATAAAGAATCCACTTTAGGCATCATGTATCATGCATATCATTAGATGAGAACCTACATAGGCATCACATAGACCATAATAAGTTAATAAAAGGTGCTATGACTAGATAAAAGAAGATTATACTAGTTTCCAATACTTTCGATAAAATTGCAACTGTGGTATTTTTGATCTTGCAACAAGATGGGAAAATGATCAATGCTTGTGACAAATCCTATTCAAGATCATAGCAATATATAAAATAAATTTATGGATAAAAATATACCTACACAAAAACTAGAAGATTCATATTTATTAGACCACTTGATCAAAAATTCAATATATGGACATTTTGGGGATACAGAGAAAAAACACAAGTAGATCTAAAAAATTGTAGACGAATGCAATATAGAAATTACCAATTGTGATATATTCATCTTAATAGATAGTGATTAATCTTTGTTTGATCCAATACCATAACTAATCAAAGGCAATATTATGACTATGAAAAGTGATTTTGTTCAAATAATATAGACAAAGAGGATAATTAATGGCCAGCGGTGAAAAATTGAAACTAATCAATAACATAGTTCTTAGACACAATTTCACCACTTCATAGTTATAGCTATTAATATCAAACCCGCAAATTACCTGGAGACATAAATTTTGAGATTTTTTAGCCACTAATCCTTCTTCAATCTGACCTATGAGCTAATTATAAACATTCAAAGCATGAAAGTGTCAAATCAAAAGGAGAGATCCCATTGTGGTCTCCAAATATATGATCAAGCATTTGGAAACTTAAATTTAACATACAAATAGCTATTCAAATCTATCCAAATCCAAGAGTCATCAAAATAAAAGGAGAAGGAGAGCAATCAACATATAATGGAAAGATCTTGCCATCATCTTCCTTCCAAGACTCGGTAATGTTGTTTAAAGACCAAATTAACAAAGCAAATCCTTGAAATTGGATATGGGATTGTAAAATGTGCTCAAGACTATAATGGCAATAGATACTTGGGAGATGATCTTAACAACATAAACACATTCCAACTATAGATTGACTTGAACACTTAGGTCATCTTAAATTTATAAAGGTCTTGGAGGGGAAAATAGAAGGGAAATTTCCCTATTAAATTTCAAATGGAGGATGGATATAGAATGGAGAAAGTTATAGAGATTATAATTATCTAGACTCTCTTTGGGATGCATGTGATTATAAAGTGGAGGAAATATTAAGGATTTTAAAATTTTAAAAATAAGAATATTTATTTATTATGGGATTTTATGAATTAATTAATTTAGAAGGTGAGAGGAGTGAGGCTAACATGTATAAAGGGGAAATAGGGGATAAATGGGAATAAATTAAATTGATTAATTAGGCAAGATGTATGAAATATTAGATGAAATTAGGAGAGTTAAGTTGACAAGCCCAACTAGATGCATACATGTTAATTCCTAATAATGGACCCAAGAGTTTGGTACTTGTATATTTTTTCCTAGAAATCACCATGTAAAAAGGCACTTTTGATGTCCATTAGATAGACTTCCTAGACTTTCGGCCAAGGAGTGTACTATCCTAATTAAATTCACTTTTCAATTGGAGAAAACATTTTATGGTAATTAACACCTTTAACATATGAATTTTTTTTTGCTACAATTCAAGATTTGTACCTATTAATGCACCCATATGATGCATACTTAGTGTGGTACACCCTTTTTCACCTCATTAGTTATATTCATTTTAGAAGTGGATCTAATTCCTAAGTTATATTTTTATTAATAGAGTGAAGTTCTTCTAGCATCGTTACATGTCATTCAAGATGCTTACATGCCTCATGGCAATTCTCTAAGTATTGAACGATTGTCAAGTCTGCAAGACCAAATTGATGTTCTGATTTAGTCTTATGTAGATATCTAAGATCCCCTGCCCTTGTATTAGCCCATTTTCAAACCATATAGAAACATAATATTTGAGGTTATGGTGGTTATGCACATATATTTTAAAATAATTTTAGCACTAACAATGAAATAAAGTCTTCTCCAAGTAGTAGATGAATTAGTTCCCCTTTGTAACTCATCATTTAAATTTTGATGTAATTTATAATGAGATTCATCAAAATTATATCGTTCATCAAAATAAAAAACACCAGTTGTAACTAGATCAATAAAAAGTAATAGAGTAAGAAGAGGAGAGGATGTTGGCTTGTAAACCCAGGATTATTCATCAAATAATAAGAGGAACACAATTTTGGGAAATTGATCCCCTTGAACTTAATTATGACCAAATATTGTGATTTAGGACTCAATTTTCCCCAATTGAGTCCCTGATTAAACCAATTACTCATTTAATTCATTCAGGGGTGTGATTTAAGCCAATTAAAGACCATGACCCTAGTTTCAATCATATAATATGATTTGGTGTTCAATTTTCCCAAATTTAATTTCATATTAAACAAATTACTCATTCAAATCAATGAGAAATAAAATTTTGGCCAACTGATCCCTATTAACCTGATTATGACCATAAAATGTGATTTTGGGTTCGATTTTCCTCAATTGAGTGCATAATTAAATATTTTTTACTCTTTTTTATCAATGAGGGACAAAACCTTGGAAAATAAATCCCCTAGAACCTAATTGAAAACACATAATATGATATGGGGCTCAATTAACACTACTTAAGTACCTAGTTGAACCAATTACTCAATTAAGTCAATAAGGAAGGATATTTGGGTCAATCAAGCACTATGAGCATAATTGCAGCCACATAATGTGATTTTGGTCTCAATTTTCCCCAATCAAGTCCATGATTAAACCAATCACTTAATTGGTTCAATGAGTGATCTAATTTGGGCTAATTAAGCCTTGTGATCCTACCTACGGCCATATAATGTTATTTGATGCTCATTTTTTCCTAATTGAGTCCCTTATTGAACCAATTACATAATTGGTTCAATGCAAGATGCAATTTGGGCCAATCAAGCCCTATGAGCCTAATTATGATGACATAATGTGATTTGGGGATCAATTTTGATAATTGAGTCTTTGATTGGATTAGTTAGTCATTTAGTTCCATGATGAATGCAATTTTAAGAAATTGATCCCCATGATCCTAAATTACACCACATAATGTGATTTTGGACTCAATTTTCCCTAATTGATTCCATAATTGAACCAATTAGTCATTTGGTTTAGTGAGGCATGCAATTTGGGGGAATTAAGCCCTATGAAACTAATTGTGACCCCATAATATGAGTTGGGGATAAATTTTACCTAATTGTCTCCCTAATTGAATTAATTAATCATTTATTCCAATGAAAGAAGAAATTTGGGGAAATAAATCCAGGTGAACGTAAATGTAACATATAATGTGATTTGGGATCAATTAGCCCAGATTAAGTATCTTATTGAATTAATTACTTAATTGATTCAATGAATGATGTAATTTTTTCCAATCAAGCCACATGAAGCTAATTGTGACCACATAATGTGATTTTGGGATCACGTTTCCTTGATTGAGTTTATACTTAACTAATTACTCAATTGGTGCAATGAGAGCTAAAATTAGGCCAATCACACCTCTTGAAACTAATTGCAACCATATAAAATGATTTTAGACTCAATTTTCTCAATTCAGTCCTTGATTGAACTAGTTACTTGATTAGTTCAATGAGATGTAATTTAGGCCAATCAAGCTCTGTGATCTTAAATGCGACCACAAAATTTGATTTGGGGCTCAACTTTCCCCAATTGAGTTCCTAATTGAACTAATAACTTAAATTTATCAATGACATATACAATATTTCAAATTGAGTCCTTGATTGGAAATATTAGCCATTTGCTTCAATGAGGGATATAATTTAGGTTAATTGAGACCCATGAACCTAATTGTGACTGCATAATATGATTTGGAGCTCAAATTTCCCAAGTGAGACTCATATCAAACTAATTATTCATTTAGTAAATTGATAGATTTAGTTTGTTTCAATCATGATTTTTGAACCTAATTACAACCATAAAATGTGATTTGGAGCTCAATCTATCCAAACTAAGTCCATGATTGAACTAATTACACATTTGGTTCAATGATGGGCATAATTTTGGACAATCAATCCTTAGAAGACTAATTGTATCTAGATAATGTCATTAAGAACTCTACTTTCCCTAATTAAGATCCACATTTAACCATTTACTCATTTGGTTTTAAAAGGGATGTAATTTGGGTAAATCATGCATTATGAACCTTATTATGAGTACATAATATGATTACAGGCTCAATTTTCCATGATGGTGTTAAATAATGTCATTTAATAATGAAATAATTAAAATTGGTAATAAATATATGTCAAATTCCCATAATTATACATATATCAAATTGATTACATATAATCATAATCTAATTTAAAAAAAAATAGCTCAAATAATGACATGTGATCATTAAATAATGCCAATTTTTTCTCCATATCCTCTCAATGGTCACTATATTTGTAGTCACTCAAATTCGGTAATGAATACTTGATATTGTAATTTTTGTTCCACTTTTACTATAATTAACTTGAGCACTTAATCTAGATAGTTTTCTCCACCTCACTCTATTCTAGGTACCTATATGGACCTATCCCTTTCTAATTTGTTATATTACGCCTGTTGAAATTTTATTTATTTCTAAAACTTCTCTAAGCATCTCTATAGACATCCTAAATCCAAAAAACATTAACATTAACTTTTACGACAAAATTGTGTAGTATGGATCAATAATTACAGCCAGTCTTGACCCTTATAGGTTGACTTGGTAACATTTATTTTAAAATTTTTTAACCCTCCCTTACAGGTTGTTCCACATTTTTAGGATAGATAGTGTTGGGTTTTTCCATATTTGATTGATATATAGGCACATCTAAGTCACCTATTCTATCACTTAGAAATTTCACTATTGAGGCACACTTATACTATTTCACACTGAGCAAAGCTTCCCTATTGTTTAAAAATATAATTATAACCATTTGAATCAACCTTTTATAGATTCAAGAGCCTATTTTATCCAAGTCAAGTAAATAATTATCAATTTTTCAATTGGTCTTTAGATTCATACATGTAGCAAAAGGAGCACAATTGCACAAAACACTCTAAGAGGGAGAAATATGTGGTCTTGATTTTAGTCTTTGGAGTATTGGATATTTCAGAAGCATTCAATTGATGAGGGTCATTGTATCCTCTTAATTAAATCAACTTCAATATAGGTGATGTCATATCAATCTGGGATGTATCCAAAAGTTGTATACTAGAGGGTAGCTAACAATATTTTCTAATGGAAATGAATTGGTTTTAACAATTAACTTAAAACTTGGTATTCAAAATTTTAAAATCAACTCAAAACTTAATCCATGCTATGCTACCTACATTATTAAGATATTTGTAATAGTAAGACACCCACGTCTAAAATCTAGGATAAAATCATTATTAGCCACATCTGAAATAATCAAAGGTTAATCTCATAAGTCATACTTAAAAATTGTAAAACATACAAATTTTATGAACACTCCATATATTGCACACTCATTACATGAGCATCAAATCTTGAACCTAGAGTTAAATTTGATGACACAAGGGTGTTCGGGACTTCACTTATGTAGTCATTAACTTAAGGGTTATTAAATTTCATAGAAAAAATATGGAAGATATATATTTATTTTTAATTAAAATAAATTTCATTAATATGTAAAAATAGAATACAAGCGATAAATATAGACTTTTTTACCATATTTTAATACGATGTAAAAAACTTCCACCTATATTAGAAGACCTTTGAAAATAACTTCTATAGATATATGTCTAAGTTCTTAATGTATATTTATGCTCTCCCACACTTATTTTGACTCTTTAAAAAGTTCAATAGCTCTTATTTTTTAGAACCACACTAAATAGCCAAAATAATAATAAATTAAATTAAAAAAAAAACACTATAATCCCCCCACTACACTAGTTCATGCACATCCATATCTACACTTTAAGAGTGTTTATGGGCATTAAATTATGGCACCAAATATCTACTCAAGTCAAGATGGACATTTAAAACTAAAGTTTCTAGGCTATTATCCCACCATGAATAGAGGCACTTGTAATCTATTTTGCATCAATAAAAATTGTTTTTTTGCATGTTATAGAATATTTAGTTTTGTTTTTCTCTCCTTTGTCTCTTCTTTCAGTCTTGTATCAAATGTAGTTGATCAACTCAAGTTATTGGCATACGTTTATCAGTGCTTGATTCAGTTGTGAGATCATAACCATAGTTTCTTTTTATTTCTACTATTGGGTTCACAAAAATTGTGTGCATAGCACTGTGATGGTAGTTATTTTATATCTTTAGCACACAAGTACTATCATCTCAAAAATCCTTAGTTGTAGGGTTAATGTGAGCTTGTCTACTAGTTGTGTGCTGAAAATGGGTTGATTTATTCTATGTAAAATCTTAGTATTGTGTTTATTCTTCCCCAGCCTCCCCACCCCACCCCCCCCGCCTAATTTATGCATAACATATTCATGGATTATAGAGGCTAATATTAGGATATTCTTTCTCATCAAAAAGAAAACAAACTATCTTGCAGTCTCTGGTTGGAATTTTTTTCTATTTTATTTTATGTCTATTATTTTACTGTAGGTCATAATCATTTCTTGGAGATTAAATTAAAGTTTTGTAAAATCATTTAATATTTTGAGAGTCTCACAAAGAGGTTTCATCCTCATACATTAATAAAAAAAAAATGTTGAAGTTTGTTTGTGCCATTACCCCAAAGCAGTGTTTGTCCTATTGAAGAAGAAAGGTGGTGATCATAAAATGAAGTTTATAAAAAGGCTACTGCCAGAATGAAAAAAAGGTTCGCTATTTTTAGCTTTCAAATGTTTTGAGGTCACAAAGTTGCCCCTAATAATTACATAATGACCCATCCAATCATAAAAATAAGGTTGAAAATAAGGAGATTGTAGTATTAAGGAAAGATATCGATCATAACATATAGTAGCAGTATCATCCAATCTCAAATTATGTTGTATACTAGTAAGAAATAAGAGTTTTGGGAAGTTAAGATGAAAACCTTATTTTATTCTCAGGATGTTTGGGTTTTAGTAAAAAATGGGTTTATAGATCCTATAGATCAAACTGCATATTAGGCAGTAACTCAAACTTAAAATGATGAACTTAAGGAAAAGAAATAGAAAGATGATAAACTCCTATTTTTTATTGAACAAGCTATGGATGATTCTATGTTTCCTAGGATTGTCACAAAAATTAGGTCTAAACAAGCTTAAAAAATCATATAAAATTCATACTAGGGAACAACTAAAGTAAAAGTAGCAAAATTAAAAACACTAAGAAGGAATTTAGTTCTAGTGACATATGGTTTTTAGATAGTGGATGTAGTAATCAAATGACAAAAAATAGAGAGTTATTTGCTAGCTTGGATGAATTTATAAGATTTGAAGTAAAATTAAAAAATGATAGCAAAGTATCTGTAACTGGGAAAGGTGTTATAAACATTTTGATTAAGAATGGAGAAAAGAGATATATTCCTAATGTTTTCTTTATACCTAGTTTAAAACACAATTTGTTTAGCATTGTTTAATTAGTGCAAAAAGGGTATAAATTTCTCTTTAACAATGATGTATGCACAATTATGTATAAAAATCTTAGTGACATGTTAATTTCAAGAGTCAAAATGCCCAGAAACTGAATGTTTCCCCTCTAAATTCACTACATCTAAGGAACAAAGGAAGTCAACTTCAAGACAATGTACTTAAACCAAACATGGATTTGGCACTTGAGGTATGGTCATCTTCATTTTGGAGGTTTTGATTTATTACAGAATAAAAATATGGTGAAAGGATTACCAACCATAGAGTATCTAACTAGTTCATGTGGAAGTTGTATATTAAAAAAATAAAATAGAGAAAGTTTTACAATAAAAAGTTCATATAGAGCAAGGACAACATTAGAATTAATTCACATTGATATATGTGGGCCAATACAGACTCCATATTTAGGTGGAAACATATATTTCATAACATTTTTTGATGATTTCAGTAGGAAGACTTGGATATACTTTCTCAAGCAAAAGTCTGAAGTCTTCGATAAATTCAAAGAGTTTAAAGCTTTGGTGGAAAAATAAAGTGGGCTATACATCAAGGTACTCAAATATGATAGAGGTGATTAATTTAGTTCTAATAAATTTCTAGATTTTCAGAAATATCATGGAATCAATAAATAATTTACAATAAAGTACACACCACAACATAATGGTGTAGCAAAGAAGAAGAATAGAACCATAATGGAGATGGCAAGGACCTTGTTGAAGGCCAATAACTCATCTAATAAATTATGGGCATAAGTAGTAGCTTGTGAAGTATACATTCTGAGCAAGAGTCCTACAAAGAGTGTGAAGGACAAAATTACATAAGAAGCATGGAATGGTAAGAAACCCAACGTATCTCATTTTATAATTTTTGGATGTATTGCTTATTCACTAGTGTCATCTGAATTGAGAAGAAAATTAGATGATAAAAGTGAGAAATTCATCTTTATTGGTTATAATGAAAAATTAAAAGCTTATTGATTGTATAATCCCATTGAAAAGAAATTGATTATAAGTAGAGATGTTGAATTCAAACAAGAAGAATCATGGGATGAAATGTTGACAAAATAGTCATAGGTGGAGCACCAATACCTCATAGTGAAAAAAACTAGAAGAACAAGGTGGTTACTCAAATTAAAAAACACCAAGTACTCCACAAAGAAATTTTGTAAAAGCAAACCATTGAGTTATTCATATCATCCTACTCCTAATTTAAGTGATGAGTTAGATTCTACACTTGCCTCATTAAGATCAAGGAATAGAGATAAGAAAAAAAAAACATAAAAGAGATATATGATCAAGGAGAAGAGAATGTAGATTTGTATTTAAATTTTATTTTTTTATTCTTTTATGATCCTATATATTTTAAATAAGAAGTGAAATAAGGTAATTGGATCAACATAATGGATGAAGAAATAGACTCTATTAAAAGAAATCAAACATGGGAGGTAGTGGATCTACCTGAAGGTAAAGATGGTATAGAAGTCAAATGAGTTTATAAGACTAAATTTAATGCTAGAGGAAAAATTGTAAAACATAAAGTAAGGTTAGTTGCAAAAGGATTTTCACAACAGTATGGGATTGATTATAATAAAACATTTTCCCCAGTTGCTAGACTTGATATAGTTAGAACTATTTTTGCAATAGTTGCACAAAATAATTGGAAAGTATATCAAATGGATGTAAAATCAACCTTTTTGAATAGTTTTTTTGATGAATAAGTATATGTTCAACAACCACCTAGTTATGAGTTGTATGGACATGAAAATAAAGTTTGTAAATTGAAAAGGGCATTTTATGGTTAGAAACAAGCCCTTGGGGCTTGGTATAGCAGGATTGTTTCATATTTGATAAGCAATGAATTCAATAGAAGTAGCATTGAGCCCACATTATATATAAAGACTAATGAGCAAGGTCGAATCTTGATTGTGTGTCTCTGTGTTAAAGGTTTGATTTTCATTGGAAATTTGTCTAGTAAACATGTTTAAGTCAACCATGATGAAATAATTTGAAATGATAGATTTAGGCATGATGAGATACTTTTTAGGCATTGAAGTCATTCGATCTGATAAATGTATATTCATTTGTCAATCTAAGTATGTCAAGGATGTGTTGAGAAGATTCAAAATGTTGAATTGTAATCTAGTATCAACTCTAGCTGCAACAAGAACAAAACTTAGCAAAGAGGATAAGGGCTCAAAAGTTGATCCAGCTATGTTTAAAAAACATGTTGGAATTCTAATGTATCTCACATCTACTAGGTTGGATATTTTGTATGGTGTTAGTTTGATTTCAAGATTCATGGATTCACCTCAGGATTCTCATTGGAAAGTTGGAAAACAGACAATGAGATATGTTACAAGAACAATATATGAAATTTTATATTCTAAAAAGAATTATTTTGGTTTGATTGGTTATACTGATAGTGATTTTCTTGGTAACATAGATGATAGGAAGAGCACTTTCGGACATGTTTTTTTTTTTAATTTTTTTATCAAGAATTGTGTTATAGGCATCAAAGGAGCAACATATAGTGATAATTTTATCAGTCAAAGCAAAATATGTATTCGTAACTACCACAACATGTCAAGTAATATGGATGCGTCGAGTTTTGTCAGATTTATTGCATAATCAAGGGGAACTGACACCAATCCTTTGTGATAAGAAGTTATTAATTTCATTATCAAAGAATTATATCTTTCACAAGAGGAACAAGCACATTGATACGAAGTACCACTTCATCAGAGAATTGGTTAACGATGGAGCAATTTATCTTGAGTTTTACAAATCCGAAGATCAATTAGTAAACATTTTCACTAAATCAATGCCAAAAGACAACTTTAAGCATTTGCGACAAACTTTAGACATTGTTGATATTGAATTAGTTAATGGTAAAAATTAAGAGGGAGTGTTGGTAGGCATTAATTTCCGCCGCCGAATATCTATTCAAGTCAAAATAAACATTTAAAATTGAAGTTTTTAAACTCTCCTCCCACCACCATTCGAAATAGTTCTCCCACCATCTTCCAATCCATTTTTAACGTCATGTACCTTGAATGTGAAGGTTTCTAGACAGTTCGAAGACCTTTATTTAATCTATTTTGTCCAAATGAGTTTCAACAATATCCCGTGATTAAATAAGAAAAGACACTTCACACACTTACTTGATGGTCTTCTACAAAATTCATCTCAAGCCCTAAAATTCATCTGCCTTTCCTGAATGAGTTGTGTATCCATTGCTACACAAATGGGAGAACCAGTGGCCCAAGTAAAAGTGGAGAGAATTTCTACAGTCGCTCCGACTGTTCCATCCCTCAGACAACGGATGTTCCTTTCCAACCTCGATCTCCTTTGGCTACCCGTAAAAAATCCTCAGAGGCTTCTCTTCTACAAAGTGATTTTGACGCCAAAAGAGAAGTCTTCAATGCTAGAGAGGCTAAAGAGAAGCCTCTCCTCAGTTTTGGTGTATTTCTATCCATTCGCAGGCCGATTGGACATTGGAGAATCTGGCAGGCCGGAGATCGATTGCAACGACAGCGGAGTGGAATTTATCGAAGCATCAATCAATATACCTTTCGATGACCTGGAAAAAGAGGAGTTTCAGCATAAGCCCTTTTTCGAAAGCCTTGTCGAAATGGCGCATCCTTCGCAGCAGCTTCCCGAAAATTACAATACACCTCTTCTCTCGATTCAGGTAAATACTTTTAATTTTACTGGACTGGAAAAGTCTATTTTATGGATACAAAATTTGAAACATATTTGATATTTATCCACTGACATACATGGGTGTTGCAGGTCACAGACTTTGATAGAGGGGGAATTTGCATAGGATGTGCATTTAATCATGTTGTAGCAGACGGAAATTCATTTTGGCATTTCATGAAATCGTGGGCCGAATGCAGCAGAGGCCTGCCTGTTTCGAAACCTCCGTACCACATGAGAACAATCTTCAACCGAGAACAGAAGCCACCCATGGCCATATCTTACAAGCCCCATGAAATAGTAAACGATCGGATCAGTGGAGCACATATTTACAAGTTTATGCCAGAACCAGAGCCAGATTACAGGAAAGCAATTAGCATGGCCAGGAACTCTGAGAAGGTTGAAGAGTTTTTGGTGGATCACAAAACAGAAGTGATATACTCAACGTTCTGTTTTACAAAAGAGATGATCGCAGGGTTGAAAGAACGAAGCGGGGCTTCTACTTCGTTTGTTGCAGTCGCCGCACAGTTTTGGAGATGCGTAATAAAAGCACGGGAGATCGCAGAGGAAGAGACCGTTCATTTTATAGTTTTGGGTGATTGCAGAGGTCGTGTGAAGCCGCCTTTGCCTCCAACATATTTTGGAAACTGCATATCTTTGGGTTTTGCCAAAACTACAGCCAAGAAATTGGTGAATGAGGACGTCTGC
The DNA here is from genome assembly GCA_037957365.1 of Torreya grandis. Taxonomy (NCBI): domain Eukaryota; kingdom Viridiplantae; phylum Streptophyta; class Pinopsida; order Cupressales; family Taxaceae; genus Torreya; species Torreya grandis. The sequence goes on along the minus strand of JARHVA010001002.1, from coordinate 3,090,585 downwards.
TTCGCTGCCGGTGTTATCCAGGAGCTTATCAACATCTCCACTGCAGATGAGCAGCTTTATAATATGATAGAGTGGTTTAAATCTCATGAGAGGGATGTTGTGGGTTTAATTTGTGAAGTCGGGTGCCACTATATTACTAATGTCATTAGCTCTCACAGATTCCCAGTGTATGAGATCGATTATGGATGGGGGAGGGCGTTGAATATGCAGGTTGCATACATGAATGAAATTGGAGCCATGTTTTTGGATGGCCCAAAGGATGGAGGAGGAAACATTCGTGTCTCCACCCGCCTTCCTCACCACCAGATGGTTGTTTTAAATCGACTTCTCTTTCTAGATATTGATTGAATTCAGTTTATCTGTAACTTCCTATTTCTCATTTCTGTGAAATAGTTTTTTATTTTTATTTTTTCAGCTTTTATTGTGTGGCCGACGGGCTGCGACCCATAATTATAGTGTTTTGATATTTTTTCAGCTTCTTAGTCGACATCAATAAAAGTTTAGGTTAAGATGAAATAGGAGTCTGTGAAGTAAATTTTAATATAAAGATAAGTGATTTTCACAGCTCCTTTTTTTTTCGAAATTAAAATTGAAATCATACATTAGGCAATTGATTTTTATTAGAGCTTATCAGCACTGAATATCACATCATTGAGGAGAGATGAACATTTACAAATTTAAAGGCATGGGTACCATGGATTCAAGTTCAATGCGGTGTCTAATTCAAAATGGCTTCCACATACTTCATTTTCAATCAATTTTCTTCTAGCTGTAAAGGCGTGTTTAATCTGCTTCACAGAAGATACAAAGTTGATAAATATAATTAAAAATAAAAAATAAAAAATAAAAAATAAAAAATAAAAAATAAAAATTTGAATTCATTTTTCATTTAAGGAAAAAAACAAGTTTTACAAAATTTTAAAACAAGTGATATAATTAAAAAATGTCACACCATCTTAAGGTGTTAAATAATTAGAGATTAATAGTTTTCAATATTCTAAAAAACAACAAATTAAATTAAAGTGTAAATTTTAATTTCGTGATAATCAAATAAGTTATTGGTTAATATATATATTTTTTATTATTTAATTTTATAATAATTAATATAAATATGAAGAATTATAATTATAAATTAAGCTTTTCTTTCATTTTTCTTAATTTTAAATTATAATTAATGTATTTTTATGTTTTTATTTTCTTCTTAATCTATATTTCAAGTAAGAAAAATCTATGTATTCTATTTATATATTAGTATAGATATCTTAAATATATTTATTTAAAAGATGTGGATCTCCGTTTTTATTGAGCTTGTGACAAAGATTAAAAATGCTTGCACAATATATCTTAACATTTGAAATATATATATAATTTAATTCTCATTTAATTAACATTTATGTATGGATTTTAAAATTATATTAAATTTTTAAATAAAATAAAAAAAAAGCCTACTAATAATATTAAATTTATATTAAAATAATTCATACAAAATATTTTAGGTATATCATATATATCTTAATATTTAGATATGAAAATAATCAATCTAATATATCTTAACTACATATATTTAATGTTTTATAATATCTACATATTATATTAAAATTAAAATACATGCTAAAAGAATAAAATATATTAGATGTATTCTTTATAACTTCTATGCATATTTTAATTAAATAATTTTTTCTAAACTTTTCTTTATCGTGAATCTCTATACTTACAGATGTATAGAGATTATAAGAATTCTTAATAGATATCATGAATCAGTTCAAAAATCCAGCAATGGATTAATTCGCCACTTGTAATAATTTAGCAGTAACCTAAGGTTAATAAGTATTTGTATGATTATTTTATAAGTTATTTTAACTATATTCATATCATTAGTTATATAAAAATATTTGATATGTATTTGAGTTGCATTGTGGGATAATAATTATTAAATATATTATTTTTTTAAAAATTATATTATATTAGATGTGTGATTTTGTATGATAAAATAAAAATTTATGTAAAGATTTATTTTTATAGTTGATGGTTGTAATTGAAAAGGACAATATCATTGTAATGTTATTGCAATTAAGAAAGACAATACGTTAATGGTGATAATAAGTCAAAGACTAATAGTTCTAAGAGTCATACTAAAAGAGTTTTTTTTTTTTAAAGGGGTAAAAATAATATTAATAAGTAAAGAAAAGCATTACAAGAAGAACGGGGGGCAAAAACCCCCAGAAGAAAGCAGCAAAAACTGAAAAACTAGGCACACACCCAACTAGACAATATTATGAATCTCCCTATCAGCGTCGAGAATTCTTTCCAAATCAGACTGCAATGTTAGGGAGAGAGACCCTCAATCTTCCATGTTTCCACCATCCAAATGGTCTGACGCCCATTTAGCCAAAAAATTCGCTGCCCTGTTCTATTCACGCAAAATGTGAGCAAAAGTAACGCTATTCATAAGCGAGCAAATCCGCAAAATTTGTTGCACGATCAGAGATAGTTGCCAATTGACATCCACCACTTTCCTCTTAATGAGTAGGTTAATTAAGACTTGAGAGTCCGATTCGTAGATAATCCTACACTAACTTAACGCCTGGGCCTTCTCAAGGGCATAAAGAATGGCCTGGCCTTCCATCATGTTAATGGTTTGTAGCCCCTCAGGAACCACAAAAAGAAAAATCACCGTACCTTTAGAATCCCTTCCTATCCCTCCAGTACCCGTGGGTCCCGGATTACCTCGGGAAGAACCATCCGTATTGATCTTGAGAATCCCACTAGGAGACGTTGCCACTGACCAGTCCTGAGAATCTGCTCTTTGACCTATTTGCTCCTCCTAACACACACTGACTTACCAGTTAACTGCTGGAATCCAAGTCGCACCACCACCTGAGCGTCCTGGTTAGTCAAAGGAAGGCAGATCGCGCTCTTGGCTTGGATGGTTTCATAGATCATCCCCACCACTTTCTGCCATACTTGCTGCACCATGACCCTCACCCCCCAGAAAATTTGCCTATTTCTCTCAAGCCAAATCTGCCAGAATAGAAAAATGGGGCCGCCCAGCCATATGCCCTGCAGGAAGGGCGTCCTTGAGGGGGATTCTCTCATTCCATTCCAAAAATCGACCACAAATTGAGCATGAAAACATGGGCGCTGCCAAACATCCCACCAATAATGCCAGAGTTGCAAGGCAAAGGGGCATCGCAAAAAAAGGTGTGTTGAATCCTCCTCGGCCGCTCCGCACATAACACATACTAAAGGGCCTTGGAAACCTCTCTTCCAGAGATTGTCCCAAGTCAAACACCTATTCCAAGTCAGCATCCAAGCAAAATAATTGCATTTAGGCCATGTGAATTTATTCCAGACCTGTCTCCACCAATGCACTTCCCCCCTGCCCAATCTTTGAAGAAGTAAAGCTTAATATCCAAATGAAACTGTGTAAGCTCCCTTGGGATTGGGAGACCAAGCTAGCTCATCCTCCTCTTGAAGAGGACTACAATGACGCCTGGAAAGGATGCTCAACAACTCCTTATTCTCTTCCTGTGTCTCATTAACAAGCCAAGTTTCAGGAGCTTTCCAGCGAGCTACCTCCACCTGTCCTTGTGTAATGTAAACTTTGAAGTCACTCACCCGAGACCAGCCAGTATCAAGAAATCTCTGGCAAAGGTTCAACAAATTTGGAAACTGAGAAATGATGGGAGGATAACCATCCCAAGAGTCAGACCAAAAGAGAGCCTTGGGTCCCTGTTTACAAATCTAGAATAAGCCGTCCTTGATGAGAGCAGCCCCTTTTTTGAGAGTACCCCATATTGCCGAACCTTTTCCAATAAGCGGATAGCGAGGAATGTCCCTCTGAGTGGTTCTGGAGTAGTACTTCTGTGAGAGAATTTTGGCCCAAGCTTTGTCTTGTTCGATGCACCATCACCAATAAAGTTTAGCCGCCAAATCAATACCATTTAAGTCCGTCTGCCTCAGATCGAGCCCGCCATATTGTTTGGGGTTGCAGACAATCTCCCATCTAATAAAGCTCCATTTAGTGGAGTTCAAACTCCCAGTCCATAAGAATTGTATGGTAATCGAATCAAACTTCTTAACGATTTCCATCGGGGCAACCTGGAGCATACACTTGTAAATAGATAAAGCCTGCACCACAGATTGGATAAGTTGTACTCGGCCCGCAAAAGATAACCCCCTGTGTGTCCAATGATTCACTTTCACCTGAAATTTCTCCAAAATAGTCTACCAAGATTCTTTGGATGTACGTCCAGCCGAGATAGGGATACCCAAGTAAATCAAGGGGGGAGTCCCAATCTGAAAATGCAGAGTCCTTGCTATCCACTGCTAAATAGGGCCTGGAGTGTTGAAGAAGAAGATGGATGACTTATCTTCATTAACCTTTTGTCTCGAGGCCATTAGATAAACATTTAACACCCTGTGTAAATTATCAACTTCAGTCATTGTGGCCATGCCCATAAGGGCAGTGTTATCAACAAATTGTAGGTGTGATTGCGCCGGCAATTCCCCTCCCCATCACCATCCTTGAATATGTCCTTCCTCTCTGTGCCTGCTGATCAACCTCCCCAAACCTTCAACAAGGAGAAGAAAAAGGTACGGAGATAGAGGATCACCTTGTCGCAGCCCTCTTGTAGCACCAAAAAGCTTCGTGTGTTCTCCATTGATAACCACTGAGAAAGAAGCCAAGGAAATGCAGTTCATGACCCATTGAGTCTATTCGTCCGCAAAGCCAAAAGCACTACAAACCTTTCGCATGAATGACTATCTGACCCTATCAAAGGCTTTGGCCATGTCCAATTTAATGAACATCACCTTATCTTTTGAGCTGGCCATGGAGTGAATGGACTCAACAACAATAACAATACCGTCTAGGATTTGCCTGCCTTCCACAAAACCACTCTGCTCTTCTGAGATCACAACACTCAGCCCTCTTTTTAACCTATCTGCAATGATTTTAGATATAATTTTGTAAACAACATTGCAAAGGGATATAGGGCGGAATTGACTTAGCCTATCAACACTTTCGTATTTGGGTATGAGAGCAAGATATGTCGCATTTGTAGCCTTAAGCATTTACTTATTCCGCCGAGATTTTTGGACAACAACTAAAAGGTCAAGTTTGATGATATCCTAGAATTCTTGGTAAAATTCAGCTGGGAAGCCGTTAGGTCCAGCCGCTTTCCCTTTTTTCATCTGAATAATGGTTTCCTCAAGCTCTCCAAGTGTGATTGGTTTCATTAAATTTTCATTCATTTCACGTGTCACCAACGACAGAATGCAGAAGAGAACCTGAGCTTCTTCCGGTGATTCCCCGTTAGCATCTTCCCTGAAGAGAGTACAGAAGTACTACACTACCTCCTCTGAAATTACTGGAAAGGAGTTAAGCCGCTCACCTCTTTCATTGACTAGGGCTGAAATAGAATTGCCATGTCTCCTAGCTTTGGATGAATTGAAGAAAAAGGATGTATTTTTGTCCCCCTCCTGAAGCCATTCGACCCGACCTTTCTGCTTCCAAAAAATTTCCTCTCGTAGCTCGCATTCCTCCAGGTCTTTCACAGCCTGTGTTTCTTCTTGCAGTAAGTCTTCAGTCAGTCCTTCTTCCCTTATTATTCTCGTGATACCATCAAGCTTGGTTTGTGCAACAGCCTTAGCATAGAAAATGTTTCCAAAACTTTGGTGATTCCACCGCTTGAGCTTGTACTTCACATATTGCAGTGTTTTGGCAAAAATGTACATTGCTGTACCATGGGCAGGCCTATCCCAACGCCACCAATTGGCAACACACTCATGTAGAGATTGATCTCGCAGCCACATGAGTTGAAATCTGAAGGAAGGAGAGCGCGGGTGATACTGTGAGACACTATTAAGCTTGATGGGCCAATGGTCCGATCCTCTCCAGTCCAAAATTTCAGACCTCGTAGACCACATACCTCCAACCCAAAAAGCTGAGACCAGAAAATGGTCAAGTCTCTCAGCTATGCAATGTTTCCCACTCCTGCGGTTGTTCCAGGTAAACTATCCATTATTGGGCCTGACGTCAACTAAATTCAAAATTTTAATGTAGTTGTGCATTAGCAAAGCAGATGGGTCCAGCCTTGACGTGCCACCACTCTTTTCAATCAAATAAAAAATAACATTAAAATCACCTGCCATAATCCAAGGGTGGAAGGGGGCCAGGCTACGGACAAAACTTATGTGGCCCCATAATGAATTTTTACTCCGCCAATCATTGGGAGCATAGATATTGGAGAAGAGAATGACTTCTCCCGTCTCAAAGCTAGAATCAATCATAGTCATGGAGTACTTAGAAGTTAGCCAGCCTATGAGACCAATCTTTTGTGGGTTCCAAAGACAAGCTAGTCCTCCTGAGTATCCGGTAGCGCCAATGCATTGACATTCTCTTTGCCTGCACAACTTGGGCGCTAGTCTAGACATGTCTTCAACTGAAAGCTTAGTCTCTCGCAAGAAAAGGACATCCAGCCTATGACTTTTAATCAGGTTGTGAACATCATTTTGTCTGGGGCTGTTGTTCAAACCCTTTACATTCCAAGATATTATAATCATTTCAGAGGGTTAAAAAAGTGTGCATCCAGAGTCTTTACTGACCCCGACTCCACCAAAGTCTCTCCCATTAGCTTGATCTTTTCCAGGTCCTTTTTTCTACCAGGCTTGCCAGATTTCTCTCCCCCTCCTTTCTTAAGGTCTTTTTGCAGAAGTCTGAGATGAGGAGAAGATTTACTGCGTCTGGTTGCCCCTGAGTCCCCAATTTTCTCGGTAAGGGGCATATTTCTGTCTTCTTTAAGGGGAGCAACTGAGGAAGTCATTTATTTCAAAATTATCAGCTGCTGGTCCATATCCATATGACAATCTCCAGCATCCTGTGTTTCAATTAAAGCCCCTGAAGCATTGGTCTCTTGAGCTGGTCCCTCAATCCCCTGGTCCAAAATCATCAACTCGGGATTCACCTGCTACTGATTAAGGTCGTCCAATATTTCAAATCTATTGAGCAAGTCATCTAATTCTCTTTCCTTCAAGGACCATTTTTGGCCTCTATTTTTATATCGGCCTTTATCCGGCATAAAACCATTAGTTTTAGGCACCTCACCTGGAATCGAACCCCTTTCCTTGTCAGTACCAGAAGGAGTGCGAGTAGATTGAGCTGGCTGACGTGCAGTGGATTTTGAGGTGGGACACCATCGCTGCAAATGTCCATAAGCATGACATAGACAACAATAGAAAGGGAGGGTTTCATAATCTAGCTGTTGTACCCATGAAAAAGAGCCCACACTCATTTCAACAACATCTGGTAATGGCTTACTAAGATTAATTTCAACACAAATGCGGGCATAAGTCATTACCTTTTTTCCCAGGAGTGACATTGAGGAACCGATTGGCCTTCCCAGCAAGGATGCAAGCAATTGGAGAGTGTCTTCTCGGCAACATTCTACCAAAAAGTGGGGCAGATGCACCCACATCGGGACACAGTTTGGTAGTTCCTCTGAAGGTATGAAACCGGCATGCCAGGGCTTGATAAACAGTCCCACTTGATTATGAAAGTAAGGACCTCCAGCAAAAAATCTTTGACAATCTATTATATAGGTAAAAGTGACCATGAAATAGCTATTGCCCAACAATGTAATATCCATTTCTCCTTCCGGTGCCCACGTCCTCTGAGCCCATGCTTCCAGGAATAACAATGATGTCCTAAGCCCCAGAAACTTGCAGTACAGGGAGTGATTGGAATAGTATTCAATGTCTTCAGCAATCATTTCCATTGGTATAACCAGCTTGGGCCTCTCCTTGCATTTTCCAGACAACCGTTGACTTTGGGGATGCGCATACTTGGTTGCTCAAGAGCAGCAAATGAACCTAAACCTTGCAAAAGTGGAGCCTTCCCACTACTGCGTGCTCCCTGGGACGCCTGCTGCAATCCAAGAGCTTCCCTGTAGCTGTGCCCTGCTTTTTGCCCTATCACACCCTGCCCTGTCGCGCCCTCCTGCTCGCCTTCATCCATCGCACCTTCCTGTCCGAAGGAAATTATTAAGAGAAAGAGTCGTTAGAATTCTTTCGAGTTATACTAAAAGGGTTACTATTCATTTTAACAATCAAATTATTTGATTATTTAGATATAAAGACATAAATTTAATAATAATAATGATGATAATATTCTCATTTATTTTGTGCAAAGATTCAATTTCAAAATAATTTTTATTTGAAACATATTTTGTTTGATCAATCTTGTTTAAAAGTTGCATTTTAAATCTTTCAATTTATGATATTTTTTAATTCAAAAATACTCTTCAATAGCTAAGATAATCATATTTAAATATAAAAACATCAAAGAGTAAATATATACTTTTATAATCATTTAAAAGTTTCTTATAATTTGATCAAACTTTCTCCTTTCATTTCATACTATTTTCAAAAAAAAATTTGTATATTTTAATTACAAAACATAAATATATTTAGATACAATCATCATATTTAATTAAAGAATTCAAACTAATATTCAAATTAGAAAAAAAATTATTTAACAAACACATAAAATACAATTATCATATAACTCTACTTTTAATCTCCAAAAGGTTTGAGAGAAAAATAATTGTTGCTGGGAGAAAAATTAAGATCACTCCAAATTTATCGTTGTTAATAATAAATAGTGTTTAATCACGGATCAGTTCCTTCTAGCTCTACCATTAACACTCAACCAGGCCTAGACCGTGACAGGCTGTAGTCTGTTTTATTAAGATTGTAATAAAATTTAAACACGCAATTTAAAGGTGCTAAGACACTTAAAAAACAGTTATAAGTTATTAAGATTTATCACGGATCTTTTTTCTATTATATATTATGCATTATGGGTTGCTTAATTTTTGTAAAAAATATTTAAATATTTTATTGATGGGTCATTAATTTTTTGAATAATTAATATTAAAAATATGATTTTTTTAAAATAGATGTACAATACAATTAAAAATAAAATGTACATCATATTACACAAAATGAATATCATATTTAAAAAAATGAATATCTTTTTTATTAAAATAAATATTATATTCATAAAAATGAATATTTTTTTATTAATACAAATATCAATTTTATTAATACAAATATTTTAAAGGTGTAAACATTTTAAAAACATCAACTCTAATAAATATTTTGAGACCCTCAATTGCACTTTTTTACCTCTTATTGTAAGGTACATAAGATAAAAGTCATAACATCTAGTCCACTTAATTTTTTTTACATCCCATCAGATTCAAAATTCAAATATTTAGCTCCAACAAATAACTCCACCAACCTCCATTCATTGGCGTAAACGGTAAAATTGAATGCCAATACAAATCTAAGCCTCGTCATTCATAGACAATTCAAAATTCAAGTTATCTTCTATAAATCAAACAAAATTGTAGAAAATTAATTTTTTATTTGTAGAGAGAGTTTGATTTGCAAATAGTGTCAAAATTGAATTAAATTGCAAGCATAATTCAACATTACAAGAATAACATATTCATATGATCATGTTGCAGGTTAAAAGTCTGCAGTTTGAAGATTGACACACCAGTAAATGTTTTTTGTTTTTTTAAAAACCAAAATATTTTCTAAATTCAAGTTCACATGTTATTCATTCATAATTATAAACATTTCAAATGTATAATGACCTAGATGTTGTTCACATATTTTCTATTCAATCTACTCTGTTATTTATATATGTAACATATTTTTGTCTGGTTGAGCTCGGGATGAAAGACATAGGGCTCATTATTGTGGAAGCCACAATCATTTTCCACATGGATTGATAACTTTTTCTTCATTAATGTGAAATTTTAATGTTAGCATATGCACCACCAACAAACATTCCTAGTTATTTATATTTTCGCATGGCTATTATGGTTATTGTGCCTTGTATGTTCATGTTTCTTATTGTGTGTCTTATGCATTCTTATATTGGTGTGATTTATTTTTTCATGGTTATATTTGTGTTCCTTCACATCTGAGTAAATATTTACTGTTACATTAATGGAGTGATGGAACTTTACATCAAAAAGCATCTCTCCCTACCTTTTTGAAAGATTTCTTCCCCTCAAACAACCATGCAACCTACCTAAAATTTCTTGACCATGCAATGTTTTACAAAGGAATTTTAGTTGGTAGAATGGAAGGATAAAAATTATTGTTATTATATCTTCTATGTTTTTATCATGTAATCATATATAACTAAACCTTTAGTGGTATGATAATGGAGTGATGAAATGCTACACAAAAGTGTGTTTCCTATAATTAAATCCACAACTATGTTATTTTTATTTTTATTTTTTGATACTTTTTATTGTTACTTTAGTGACCATGTTGGAAGACACTTGTTGGATAGATGTAACACTACCCATTTCTAAACCCACATTGTCTACATGTTTTCATTTAAATCTGGCTCCAAATTTGATTGTATTTTAATAGAATCCTTCGAGTTTTTCTGAATTCATGTCATTATATGCTTCATTTTTGTGTTGCATTTTTATTTCTCTACATTTCATTAGCTGAAAGACGTATCATTCACTAGTATGTGGATGCAATCCCTAAAGGTTTCCATACACATACTAGTAACTATGATTGCCTTTATATCAAAATTAAGGTTTTCATTCACATAGTAGAGAATGTTACTATTTTGTTATCAAACCAAACTGTATTATCTTTGTATCTAATTTAAGGTTTCCATTTATTTGCATTGGACAACCTGTAAACATTTGATGTGTTAGTGAAAATTTAATGGAATGTGGATGGAAGTCTTGTAAGATTTACATTAATGTAGGAGTATAAGATATTATTTTTTAATAAAAAATTATTCTTTCTTTCCCATTACAGTAAATTTTGACTCAAATGTATCAAACAAAACCCTCTTATGTATTTTTTTATTGTGTTATTAATATGTTCCTATCAATTAATATTGTTTTGTTATTCATTCACATTTTTTACGTTGTAAATATGCTAATGTTGATGGAAGACCTAAAGGTGCTTCAATACATTGAACATTGAGAGCCAACCTAAAATACTGGATATCATTAAAGACTCCTTATTTACAAGGTGTATTTCAATGCTCTTACTAGTGAACAACCATATGTTATTCTGCTTTTCATATGTTCATGTCAATTAATGTTGATGTATTATTCATTCACATTTTTTAAAGCCATAATTTGTTACTCCTCTCAACCAGTCTGGTGGACTCATCTAGAATGCAAACTTAAACCACCATGTTTAAAATTCTGACCAATAATAACTTTTAAATGAATACATTAATTTAGTTGTGGTTTAAATTTTATGAAATTGGGCATGGCATGAAACTACTATGGATCATTAATATGAAATAAAGTGCCATGTTGGATGATAAGTGTGTCCACAACAATTAACATTTGTTGGTATGTGGATGTAAGCCATGTAAGTTTTCATATGCATACCAGTAAATGATTATCTTTATATCAAATTTAATAATGTCATTAACATACCAGTAAATGTTTAGTCAGATTTATCAAACAAAATCATTCTCTCAACTCATATTACTATGCTTTTCATATTTTCTTCTAATTTATTGTAAATATGTTATTCATTCACAATTTCAATTATATAAACATTATTTTCCATAGTTGTTATTCTTATGTTTTCTATTCTATTTTCAATTAAATATATAATTTATTGATTGTTATTGTTCAACATGAGGAATGCAAAGAAGATGATGCAATATGTTTGAAGATGGCCACGTGTAAATATGAAGAACAAAGTATTCAAAATTCTTGAAGATGTTAATGAAGTTGAGCAACCCACTTCAAAGTAGATAGACAAACCACCTGCTAACTAGGAGAAGAAGGAAGCCAACATAAATGTTACTATCAAAGTGCATGTGTTGTTGCAGATTGAGTGGATAGTGAAAAAACATAAGCCTTTGAAACTATTGATGATGATTTAAAACATGAAAACATTTTTAGAATTACATTATTCGATTATGTTGTTGATGATTGTATTTTTGATGCATTTCAAGTATTATTTCATTTATATTACACAATATTAATGCTATGAACTAGGATCATTGATTATTTTATGGATTCTTTGAACAATGGGGATGCATAAGAAACATACTTATATGCACACTAATTACACCTAGATATATTATATGATTTACATCAAATACATGATAGAATCACATACATTCATTGAGTGAGAGTTTATGCAAATAAACTTACAGATCAAGGTAAGGATGGTCTTTGGGGTGACATATTTTGTATTCAATGGTTATGCAAATGGTTGAACATACTTATTTTTATTTGGAAATAAAAATGCATTCCATTGTATTTGATATTTTTCATGATATAAACCCAAGCCATAGACATTTTGAATTATTGTTTTACAAAAAAATATGTAGTCACAACTTAGTTTCCAATACAAAGTTATCAAATATTTTCAAAAATACTTATTTGTATTGGAATGGCATTTTTAATGAACTAGAAGCATATGGAATGTATAAAATAATCACTTTAGGCTCAAGCTATGGTGAAAGATTATTCAATGCTATTGGTTTGTTAGTTGAACATAAGTTCAATGGTCATGATCTTCATCAATATATGGCCCAATATTTTTGCAATAAAATTGTTGTGACAAATAAAAATGCAATGACTTATTTAGGATTTTGTGAACAAAAGATAAAAAATAAAAGCCTAGAATGTTTTTTGACTATAAAATGTACATTAAAAAAATTGGAATGCCATATCAAGAAAGTTAACTTGAAGTTAATGGCTTTTGATATTCATGGATTTCAAACATTATACAAAACAACATTTGATTACGTTCAGCAAGAACTAAAAACATTTCAAAATTATTTTGCAATTATTCTTAGCCACATAAAACATACCACATTATCTAATTCGAGACATATACACTTCATATTCATTATGAGTCATAACAAATAATTTACAGAGATCAGATTATGTATAAAATGTTAACGAATGTTTTTAGAGGCTTGCCATGTGCCAATAATTTTAAATGTTTTGAAACAAGAATAAGATATTTTGTAATTTGAAAACAATATACAATGGAACCTTCTATTACAGAAACATCCCAACGCATAAACAATTTTCATATTTCATTATGCTCTTTAAAATAAAACATATGTAACCAAAGAAACAAAAGTTATACAATAGAAACATGTAATGGATAAAATGAAAAAAATGACAACACACATAGACCTTGAAAATCATTGTCATCAATGAAAGCAATGATACGCTATCATAAAAATCAATAGTTGACATGCACACAACATGATTGCCAAAGTATCAAAATAATAAATAACTATCTGAAATCAATCAAAGACATGCCCTTTCATGATTGCATAGTTTTTGAACAACGACACTTAAAAAAAAAATCGTTCTAGTTGACATCGACATTGTTAAAGCATTTCATTATACTTTCATAGATACAACATTTTAAAAAAATTGCATTGGACAAAAAAATATATAAATATTTCAAAATATCTCTTGAAAATATAAAAGTATTGACATTTATTATTCCTTTCAATATTAGAATAAATGAAAAAAATGTTATTTCAAAGTAATTAAAATTTTTAGAAGAAATATTGGTTGCTTTGAGAATGCCATTTGTAAAAATATGATATTAAAAATTGGCTATAAACACTCACAGTATGGCATCATAGGAACAATTAAAAAATTTATAATAGATTTTGATTAGATCCAAAAAAACATTCCCTAGATAAATGAATGGGACAAAAACAATTGCAATCAAGATAAAAAGCAAGTTGGAATACAAAAATGCATATTTAACAAGAAATGTAAGCCCTGCATATCATGAAAGTATTGTCATAACTTTATCAATCATCATTATATAGGCAAGAAAATAATACTATTGATGAAGCTTGGAAAAATAGATTAGATAAAAAAGAAAAAAATATTACCGATGTTGTGCCTATTGAGGATAACTAATTTTTAAAAATGAAAATGAATAAGAACCTATTACTGAATATTTGGTGCATGCTTTTACTGATGTACAATTGATATATGATATGTAAGATGAGATCATTGAAATTTATGCATTATAAAGATTCAAACCATGTTCATATATATATACTCAACTAATAATCATATATTATTATTTTAGTTGATGATCACAATAGATACTCCTCCATCTATACGGGCAAATATAGACATGCATTATTGTTACAATTTCATATATACAGCCACTCACCGATGTATGTTAACTTGTAATTTTTAATTATTAATATATATTTGATTTAATAAATTTAATCTATACTTATGCAAATATAACCTACGTGAATGTATTATGTACACATAGCTATACAATGACATCTAATAGTCTTGTTCAAATGAACACATGACACCTAATCATATTATTTCTCCTTTCACAATCTTGTGCATAAAACTCACCCTATAATTGACCCTATTAAGAATCGAAAGAAAATTGAGAATGACCACAATATTATAGTAAATGCATGTTTATCAGGTTTTGTATCAATTTAAAATTAATTTCTGAACTTGGTTACATGTTTAGTATGTAAATTTTTTAATTGTATTTTTATATGAATAGGTTCAGCTATAGGAGAGCTACGAGTGTAAAAGAACTCACAGTTAAATCTTGGAAGAATCTAGGTCATTTAAAGGATATACATATACGAGTAAGACATCTGAAAGAGAGTCTTATTGGGTAAGTGCACAAAGTTGGGGGATAAAAATTGGCCTACCCGTGGACATAATTTTTCTAAAATTTTATAAATCTAAACTTCTATAGATAATTTGAGATATCTACACTCTAAATTTGAAGATGGTGTAATAACATAAAATGTAGAATTTTAAGTCTAGTTTCCAAAACACTAATAAAAAAATGGTTAAGTATAACTAGATCAAATATCTAAAATTTGAAGAGCAACTCTTGTATTATTTTCTAAGAAAATAAAGTAGATAGATGACTGTGTGGTGCACCATTTTTTGAGTAGCGTCTAATATTATTTGAAACCCTTTGGGAAAAATTTAGAAAAGATTTTCTAGTTTGTGACCTATATTGTTTTATATTTTTTCAATGATTACATTTTTTAATGAAATTTGTAAGTAAATAGATCCTAAAAATTGGCAAAAAATGGATAGCCATCTGTGTGACGCACCTAACTACCTCAAAAAAAATGAAAATTAATTTTTTTTGGAATGTGTGTAGAATTAGGCCTATTTTGTGACCATATAACTTGTTTTTCACTTGGATCAATAAAAAACAAATTACATGAACATGTATATGTATGTATTTTTACATCATGTAGTGGCCTAAAAATGGTATAGTTAGAAATCAATACAGCTTGAAACCTTAAATTGGTCCAAAAATTATAAAATCATATTTTTAAAAAGAGGAGAGCATTGCCATTGTGATGGTATTAACTTTTTTAATTTTCACATTGAAACATATAGTGTATTTGAAGATCAAAGTTGAATTTTATTGAATTTTTTCACAACTCTTGGACTCGACTGTAGATCAATAGAGCCAAGCCTTAGGCTTAGGAATCCAAGCCATTTCCGAGCTAAAAGGCATGGGATTCGAATTTAAATTTAAATAGCACAATTATGTTGATGTATAATGCAATCATGTTAATAGATAATGCAATTATGTTATTTTAAAAGTATTAACACAATGACATAATTATTATTTTGCACATAAAGGTAGTGAACATGTAGACGTAGCGATTATTGGTTAACAAATAAAACAATCACATTATCAATAAGTATAAGTTTACATTTATATTGTTACATTTATTTCCTTATACTTTAAATTTATTTTATTAAATATAAGAAATTAGGGTCACTATGCATTTGATAGATTTGGTCTCACCATTACACACTTTATGATGTGGAAAATAGTTTTTGAAAATCTAATATGGTCAGTACTTAAGCATTTTCAAGGTTTAGGAATTAAAACTAGAGATTTTGGCACATAACATTTTTAATTGATATCCATTTTTGGTAAATATATAGTATTTTTTAAGGTTTTTTTTGCCTTTTAATTTGAATTCTAGAATTTATATGAGTCCTAGGTTTGTCAAAATTGAAATTTGAAAACTACTCACTTTGAAATTGATCTAAAGTAGTGTGATTGAGGTGGTGTAAGTCATATTGATGACTTGCACACATTAAACAACTACTTTATATTAATTTCACTTGTCCATCATCCCTCCCTCATCCTTGATCACTTCCTTCTCATCCTTCATTACCCCTAATCACTCTCTCATCATTTCTCATTGTCCTTAATCACTCTCCCATTTACCCTCACTATCCTTAATAATCTCGAATCACTCCCTTATCATCCACAATCACTCCTCCATTGACCCTCACTATCCCTCAACATCCCTAATCACTCCCTCCCTATATTCCATTATCTCTAATCACTCTTTCCTCATCCCTCATCATACCCAATTGCTTCCTCATCCCTATTCAATCCCTCCTCATCCCTAATCACTCCCTCATTGACCTTCATTATCTCTCATCATCTCTAATCACTTGGGTTTATCATCCCTAAACACTTCTTCTTTGAATATCACCATCCCTCATCATCCATAATCATGCCCTTCTTATCCTTCATAATCCCTAATCAATCTTTCTTCATCCCTCATCATAGGTAATCACTCCCTCATTGAACCTCACCATCCCTAATCGCTCCCACATCATTTGACGTAAGTATATACCTTAAAAATATTTTTGATTCTAGTCGTATGTTGTTTAATCCATTATAATATAAATTAAATCTTTTCTATGACTTGTTATGTTAACAATACCTATTTGTGATCGCCAATTTTATTATTGAATAAATTACAATGATTTTTCAAATTTATAGTCAAGTAACATATTTAATAACACAAAATAGAGTTTGAATTTTATTTTATCAAATTATATTTTTTGTGCAGATGACTAGATGACACTTTATTGGTTCCACCTTTGGTAGCTTGGTTCAATAAATAAAAATTAAACACAAATCTCTTGTATAATTTTCTAATTATGAGAAGATTTGAATCAGATGCAAATTTATTTAGTGTTACCCATTCTTCTATGAATTGAAGCTTGGTCAAGTTCACACATGCAACTTTGTGCATGTAATTTATCCCAAATATTTTATCTCTTGCATGAAAAATAAACATTTATTCATGTTATCATAAAAATATGTTTTTGAAAAATGTGAAAGACTAGTTTAGCATGGTGTAGATATTCATCCCATGCTTTCTAAAGATTAAGATGTCATCAAGGTATATTAAAAAAATGACATAGGTAAAGGGCCTGAGGATGTCATTCAACATCTCAATGAATGAATTATCTAAATGAGTTACTCTAAAAGGCATAACCAACTAGTCAATTAATCTTTTCTTTATTTTTAAGACTATATTACAAATGTCTAGAGGTTCAACATGAATATGATGATACCCAAACATAAGCTCAATTTTGGAAAAGACTTCTACACCATGGATATGGAATAAAAATGCATTAATATTTAGATGAGAAAAATAATTCTTCACTTTAATCTTGTTAAGATATTTTTAATTGATTCATAACTTTGGCACAAGCGAAATTGGGCTTCTACAAAGCAATGATTTGGGTATGCTGTGTCCATTATCCATGATTTCATGGATCTAACACTTGATCTATTAATTTTATAGAAATTATATGTTGTATAAAGAGGTTTGAGGTAGAATAATCAATGGATCAAATCAATAGTATTGTTTATTGTACAGTATGTAGGAAATTATTTAGGTGACTAAAAGATATCCTTGTATTCATCTAGTTTATGGTTTAATTATTTTATCATTGTTATTATTAGATAAACCACACTATGATATGGTGACATAAAGATGTTATTAAATTTACTTCTTACCATCAAGAGTATACTTCTTACTAGAGATGACAAGATTCTTGCACTTTTTGACACTAATGATTGAAAGCTTATGAACTAATTATGATATATGGTATTTTAGATCATGAAAATCTATCACAAAATTTCAAGGATTTACTTCATAGAATACATGTCAATGGTAAACATATGGTTGACAACTTGTAAAACATTACACACCTCTAATGGTGAGATGTCGCAAAATATTACATCTTTAAAAAGTTTGATTTTGTACACTAAGTGATAATACTAGGTAATCCATTTATCAAGGCCTACACTAGACCATACACTAGTGTATGGTTATGGATGATGTGTAAATTTCAAGTTCAATTTCTGAAAATATGTTTTAGGAGAAAATAAATTATTTTGACTTCTATTGGAAATGATGAAGTGTATTGGCTTACCATTGATCTCAATATTTTTATTTCATATAATTTCTTGTTGGGAGAAGTAGAGATACTTTTAGTACCAGCCATATCATTGGGTTCATAATATATTATCTACTTACCTTTTTATAGTGATAGATAACTTATACCCACTTCTCAAGATGTGCAAGTAGAGAGCTCATAGTGTGACACTCTTCATTGGATTGAATATTAAAGTTATAAATTAAGCACCACTTTCCAATCTTGGACTACTTATTTTGATCATTTGAAAATTATTTTTCACTCTCTAGTATGATGACTCACTTAATAGACATACAAATAGAAGTTCTTCAATGTAATTATTCAGATCATAAAATGTCTTCATATGGAAAGCAATTTATTGGTTTTAGGAAATCACATAGCTTGGTGATCCTCATGTATTTACTACCCATTTTTGGTTCTATGGTGGTTTTACTTGTTTCTCTTTTTCTGGTGGATTTTTGATTGTAAATTACATCATTTCTAATAGGCCCATATTTTTTAATAGGTGTTAAATTTTTATGTTTCAAAATTTCCTCCACATCATTTTGATCACTATGTCTTATATTTTATGCAAGTACTCAACTCTCCACTTGTATCTCCTAACATTGGTAAACCTCAACAGAATACCACCATTAAGGTATTGGATGGAATGATTATTGATGAGGAGGGATGAGTAGGAAGTGAGTATAGATGATGAGGGATTCAATAGGGATGATGAGGGATGGTGAGGGTCAATGAGGGAGTGATTAAGGAGGATGAGGGAGTGATTAGGGATGATGAGGGATGGTGAGGGTTAATGATAGAGTGATTAGGGGCAATGATGGATGAAGAATGAGTGATTATAAATGATGAGGTATGATGAATCAGGTATTAGGGATGATGATGGATTGTTAGGTTCAATGAGGGAGTG
This sequence comes from Torreya grandis, assembly GCA_037957365.1. NCBI lineage: Eukaryota > Viridiplantae > Streptophyta > Pinopsida > Cupressales > Taxaceae > Torreya > Torreya grandis. The sequence continues at coordinate 3,071,337 of JARHVA010001002.1, read as the reverse complement.
ATTAGGGATGATGAGGGAGCGATTATAAATGATGAGGAATGGTGATGTTCAATAAGGGAGTGATTAGGGATGATGAGGGATGGTGAGAGATTATGAGGGAGTGATTAGAGATGATGAGGGAGTGATTAAAGATGATGAGGGATGGTGAGGGTCAATAGGGAGTGATGAGGGATGAGGAGTGAGTGATTAGGGATGATGAGGGATAATAAGGGTATATGAGGGAGTAATCAAGGATGAGGAGAGAGTGATTAGAGATGACTAGGGATAATAAGGGTCAATGAAGGAGTAATTCATTATAATGAGGAATGATAAGAGAGTGATTAGGGGTAATAAGGTATGATTAGGAAGTGATCAAGGATGAGGGAGGGATGATGAATAAGTGAAATTAACACAAAGTGGTAATTTGATGTGTGCAGGTCATCAATGTGACCTTTGCTACCCCAATGACATCACTTTGCATCAATTTCAAATTGAGTGGTTTGTAAACCTCAATTTTGAAAAACCTAAGACTCTTAGAAATGCTAGGAATCAATTTTGAAGGCACAAAAAACTAAAAAATGACTATATGTTTAACAAAAATAGACATCAATTGCCAAAATTATGTCCTAAAATCCCTATATTTAATACTTAGACCCTAAAAATACCTAAGTACTAACTAGATTGGATTTTAAAAACTATTTTCTACATCATAATGCATGAAACTATGAGACCAACTCTATTATATGCAAAGTGACCCTAATTTTTTATATTTAATTGAATAAATTTAAAGTACAAGGAAATAAATGTAAACTTATAGTTCACATGTAAGCTTCTAGCCAAAGTTACCTTTATGTGCAACTCAACATGCTTTTATGTGAAAAATAATAGAAATGTAATCGTGTTATCAACCAATATTCACTCCATCTACATGTTCACTAATTTAATGTGCAAAACAACAGTAACACAATCACATTATTATTTTTGAAATAATTCAATCGCATTATCTATTAACATGATCGTGTTATGGTTTGGTAATTTTTGAGTCATAATTTAAATAGCATGATCATATTATGTCAATAATATGGTCATATTATTTAATAACATGATCATGTTATGTTAATAGAATAGTTACATTATTTAATAATACAATCACATTACTAAAAATGTCCATAGAATTATCCCCCAATTTTGTGCACTTACCCTATTCAAAAAAGGAAAAGAGGGAAGAATTTTTATGAGTAGGACATTTATTAGATGATGTAGTTTTTTGTATGCCTATATGTCATTGACCTGACATTATATTATGTTCATATTTTGTATGTCTTTATGCCTTACACACACACACACACACACACACACACACACACACAAATAGATACACACACATCTCTCTCTCTCTCTGTGTGTGTGTGTGTGTGTGTGTGTGTGTGTGTGTGTGTGTGTGTGTGTGTGTGTGTGTGTTCACATTTTTTGGTGATCATCTTTCTAATTATAATTTAGCCCACATTATTATTTTAAAACTAAGATTGATGGTTGTATGACCATATTTAAATACTATTGTCTTTAATATTTCCTTCATGTATTAATTGAAACTAACTTCCAATCATTCAATATGTGTTGTAAATAAAACTATATGGCAAAAAATAGTATAATGTTTGAGACTTACAATCCTTCAATCACTATTATTTTTCAATCCATGTTTAGTATCAAATTATATGGTTTTCACATGTAGGACAAAATAAATATATCTTTACAGTTAGAGTATATGGTCAATGGTACATAGTTCAATATTAGAGTCCATAGTCTCTGAGTACAAGTATGTGAACTATGAATGAGAAAGAATCATATATTAGTGTGAAGTGCTTATCATGTTTGGGCTACAACATTTAATGATTTTATTTTTGATCCGTAATTTTAATGGGGTAATATCCTTGGATACTTATGGATAATATTGTCATCCTTATCAACTTTGTTGATGAAATTTCATGATTTGGTTGGTTTGTCGATGGATATGATGCTTTGATATGATGTGCCAAGATTTATATATATCTTTACATTTTTTGATTATCTACAGACTTAAATATTTGAGATTTAAACCTTTGATAAGATTTGTGATATATTTAATATATACCATCCTTGTTTGCATTATGGATGGTCCAAATGTTTGATATGATGTTGTCATTATTCCAGTGTGGATACTCTTGCTACACTAGCTTATTGCCATTTGGATTTAGTGGATGATATTTGGAGATAGCATTCTTTGATATTTTATGGATGGTTTAAAATTTTATAGTATTTGACACTTGGAGACACCATATGAGGGATTGGTTTTGGATGATATTTAATGCATTGGAGATGATCAATGTAGAATGTTATAAAACTACAATCAAATCTTCATTATCATACAAATTTTTGAGTCTTTTATTATGGAGCTCACTTGAAATAGTCATGATGAAATTTTTTATGAAATAATTATTATTTTATATGCTCATATGATCATGCACTTATTATTCACATTTTTTAAGCCACTAAATGTGGCATGAAGGGAGATGATGTGTGCCAGTTTGCACTCCAAGATTGTAAATAGATGTGCATTATTTTATTTTGATATAAGATTCTAGTGTAATTTGATTCTTGATATTAGGAGGTTAAAGCATTTTGATGGGAATTTCCTTAGTTGTATTAATCTTCTTGGATTGTTGTGCTTCAAACTCTTGGAGATGTGGTTTGACCCGTCATTTTTAAGTTGTTTTTGTGAAGCATTAATGACCCTTTAATCCATTATTTTTGATTATTCAATTTTTTTAGGTCATGAGGTGAGCTTAGTTTTATTTAATCTAGATCATAGTTAGTCCTTGTGTTTGACTTTTATAGCTCATAACTACTATCTTAGGCTTTTGGTTCTAGGAATTTTGAAGATGCTAATATTGATATTATAATATTAGATTTTGTTGAGTGTTGTGGTTCGTAATATAGGAGATTGAGTTAGATACATCAATTATAATTCATTCTTGTAGGGCATTGAAGAAACTTTGACTGATTTTGTTAAAGTGTTGATCAATCTAGCTCTGAGACTTCAATGTTCTCCCAATTTAAAAATATTGATTAATGACTATCCAGTCAAGAGACAAGTTCTTGTCTTCTGATTGACATTTCTACCTTTGAGACATCCACTTAAAAATCAATCATTTATATAAAATATGGATAGTAAAATTACATGCGATCTCATGACCATGACCTCTAAATCCACTTGGATGCATGTTTTTATAGTTGCTTAGGAGCATATAAATAGTGACAATAAATGTTTTCAATATTGAATTGCAATTAGAGATCTCCAACTTTGGTGCTTCATGTCTAAAAATTAACATTTCCATCACATCAGAGGCAGCGTATAAAATTTAGGATTAAGTTTTTGGAATCTGATGATGCTAAGCAAAGAGATGGAGTACCTATTATAGCCTCAAGAATACCCTTCTTAATACAAGAAAATTGTTATTTTATAGGTGAACTTATGATGCATGTAAACCAAAACCATAAGTAATTTACATGAATCAAAAGAATCTTCATGTGCATGTTTAATCCATTTAATTTCACCCCATATCATGTGGATCTAACATTGGATACAAATTTATGGTAGACACTATAGTAATCGATATTGTAATGTAATTTGTATGCAATCAATAGACAAGTTCTTATCTTATAGCTAACATTTCCACCTCCATGACTTCCACTTACAAATATAAAGCTTTCGTCATATATGAATAAGTAAATGACATGTTATTCCATGAACATGACTTCCAAATCCACCTAGACATGTGTTTTAAATGTTGCTCAAGAGCACAAAAACACTGACAGTAAATGTTGTCAATATTGAAGTGGAAGTTGGAGATTTCCACCTCTAATGCTTCATGGTTGAAACCTAACATTAAAACCATGTGAAGGATGGAAGATGATTTATATAACCATGTTCTTGGCCTTCAATCATGCCTGTTAAGAGACAGACTAAATAATCCAGCATCAAGAACACCCTTCTCAATACAAGAAAATTATAGTTTTTAGGATAACTTCAAATGCATGTAAAAAAATCATAATTCATTTACATGAACCTGAATAACCCTCACATGAATTTATGATCCATGATATTTTACCCTAGTGCTTGAGGATCAAACGTTTGAGATGAATATGTGGCAAATGTCATAGTAATCAGTGATGCAATTAATTTTTATGTAGTTCAGTTACAAGTTCTTGTCATTCAACTGACATTTCCTCCTCTATGAATTTTCCACCCTTTTTTTGTATGATTAACATTGTAACATGTCTTTTTTATATTAATATATATAGGCGCTTCTCGATAAAAGAAAAAAAATAATATTGAATCAAGACTACATAGAGAGAGTTGTTATAAAGCTTAGTTTTAATTTAAAGTACATATAGCTATTTTTATAGTGTTGGATTTTATATTTTCAAGGGACTAGCTACAATGTTTAGCTTAATGATGTGTTTATGATTAAGTTTTGACATGTTCTTATAGGTGTAGGGTAGATTTTTTAATTTTATTATTATTGTCATTTTTGAAAGATAACAAAACTTAACAATATTTGAACAACATAATGATTGTTTAATATTTATTGGTTTGTTTTCAAACATTGATGACTTAATGCAGACACATAGATGTTTAATATTTTTATTTGTAAAAAGAACTTATCAATATAAATATACATAAATTTCTAATAAGATATTAATAATAATTTATTTATAAAATATTTAAAAAAAAAATCATAACACATTAAATATACTAATCATTTTATTAACATTTAATTTTTTTATAACACATTAGATATACTAATCATTTTATTAATATTTAAACTTTTAAGTATACAATATACACATTTAGATACTTCTCAACAATCCTACAATTTTAAATTATGGAGAATATCCCCCTCTTCCCTTTTTTGATAGATAATGGGGTTGAATGGGTCCCCTGCCCATTAAAAATCGTAACAAAATCAATTCCTGCATCTAAAATTTAATCTCTCATAATCCAAAGGTTGATTCTAGATTCTGTTACCAACTTTGACCTTGATAACTTCTGGTAATTTTTTGGAAAAATATAAGATAATGCACATCCAAAAAAAGGTAGTATGCATGCAAGATTTAGTATTAGAATCAAGAGAAATAAAATACCCAAGAGAATTGCCAATGGCTTAAAGTGAAGAAGCCTGCCAAAATTGCAAAGGCAAATGAGGCAACTTGACCCAAACTAGTGTTGCAACAAAGGAATTTGAAACAAGGTTAAAAGTAGGGAACCATAGTTCCATGAAATGAAAGGCATTATCCCAAATCGAAGGACCATAATATAATAACCTGTCTTTATCAGTGGTGGAAGAGTAAACAATGATGAAGAATCCCTTGGCATAGGGGTGAATAGTGAAAGTGCCATTCATAATAGGTTTCTAATGCTTGGAAATCCAAGTATGCAAATTGACTATGCTTAGCCATAATTTTTAAAATTGGCAAATCACTTCCATTGAAGAGTACCAAGCCTCCTCCTTCAAAACTAAGCTACCTAACTCCACCAAAGGAACATCAGGTATGTTCATTCATGAATTATTTTGATTAGAATGAGGAACTGAAAATCCCATCAGAGAAACCCTCAATGTAGAAGAAGGCACATTTGAGCCAATAACGACCTTCAGGTCCCTCCAAATAATAATTAAAAAACTAGAACCCATTGTAAAGTTGAAGAAATAGGGGATAGAAAGTGAGAAACTTAGGTCACACTAAAGACCCAAAACAAGCTTAGAAAGATACATGGATATGCAAATACATGGCTGAGAAGAACAGAGAACCACACCCATACAATGCTATTGACAATAATAGTCTTGGTGATGCAAAGAGGAAGAAGATAGAGCATTGCGTAGGCTAAACATCGTGCCTTAATGTGCTTACAACAGACTCTTAGTCTCCATCGATTGTCATTGGTTCACTACATTACCTGAATTGTACCCAATTTGAAATATTGATTAAGAAAAGGGCCATTATAAACATATAATTAAAAAACATGTTGGGTACTGACATTTTTATAACCAAAATGCGTAAACCAGTGGTGAATAGTATCCCTAGCCATGGATCGTGGACTTACCTCATCACATTGAACATAGGATTCAAGCCATATGCCAACTCTCATCGCATTGAATATTGAGCTGGTAGCCCATTATATTGTGGATAATTTTCATGAATAGGTATATGTGAATCCATCCAACCTTTCACTGATAAAAAGATGTAAGAAATTGTTTTACTTCATTACACATATATGTTAAATAAAATATTTTTCTTCTCATTTTTATAGACTTCAATTTTAAGATGCATTTGAATCCCTTTGAAAAATTTAAGGGGTAAATTTGACGCCCATATAAATACATTTAGATTTTTTATTTTTTATATACAATAATTTTTTTGGAAAATATATAAATTAAAGGGGAAAGTTTGGTGGATTATCAATTTTTTTAAAGGTTTATAAAAATATTTATGAATGACTAGAAATATATATTTACTCTTTGATGTTTTTTCTTTAAATATGACTATCATTATCTTTGAAGAGCAATATTAATTTGAAAACTGTTATAAATATTTTATTTAATATGAGTATTTGTTGTGAATTTAATCTTTACATGGAATTGATCGAATAAGGTATAATTAAAATAAAAAATTAATTTAAAATTTCATTTTTGTAAAAAATAAATGAGATAATTTTCATTATTATTTATGAGACATATTTGTAGTAAATAAATGAGATAAATTTTTATTATTATTTAGAGATACATTTGTACAAGATAAATGAAAATAATTTTTATTATTATTTATGAGACATGATATACCACAAGTATTTTGAGTTGTACAATTGTTAATTCACAACACTCAAAATAAGTTAAAATTATTATTAATATTATATCTTTCCATTCAAACAATCAAATAAATTAAATGTTAAAAAGTACAAGATAATATTAAATACAATACATTGCACATTCAAAAATCTATCAATTGATTTTGTATATGTGATAATATGACTACAAGTAATACATGTGACGAGATAAAAATTATGATCTACAAGTTATAAATATAATTTAAATAATATTAAAAACCACAACGGTGTAGCACTTAGAGGTATTTAAATTCTAAATGTGTATAATAAAATACTAAGTCACACAACAATCATACAAATGCTAATCAAACCTAACTACAAAAATATATGAACCACCACATAAGTGCATTACATAGATTTTTCTACCATAAAATAAATATCAAGGGGACAAAGGCAACAAAATGGACTAATTTGTTCCTATTTGAATTGAGTCAAGGAATAAAAAGATGAATAGATTGAAATTTGTAAATAAGAATGGCAGAGGGAAGAGGGTAATTTATATTTGTAATACATCACATTCATATTCACATTCATTGTTTTAAATTAAATAACAACCAATATATACATTAATTATTAAAAGGATTGATTGTTTTAAAATTAAATTATTATGAGTATACACTTCAAATAGGGTTATTATTGAGTCAAATATTAAGGGTATTAGTCTTCAACCAATATATAACTTAACATAGTGTTGTTGGTGCCCAAATACGTAGGGCACCTTTATAAGGAGTCCACAATGGCACATTGAAAACTACGTGGCAGCGGGAGTAGTAACAAATGAAAACAAAATGAATCTCAAAACATGCAGCTGAGCTGGGCATTGATGTTGAGGAAGGCCACGTAGAAAAAAAACTACAATATTGTTTTAGTAGAGGTGTTGAAAAATCCATTTAGGATTGAAAGGGATTGCAATGTTCTTTTGCCCATGTAAGCATTCTGATCAAATAAAAATTCTAACAGAACAAAGAGAAATGCATGGAAGGGCTGGTGGAGCTTTGTATTCAATTTGCAAGTTGATCGTGGAAATTGCTAAATGTGCTCTAAATGTCTGTCAAGAGTTTGGGCGTTAAAACACAAATTATAAAGCATGTTCCAACTTCTGTTGGAGGTTCGAAGCTCAGAAAGTAGCTGCAAAGAGGTCTAGCATTTCTATTGAAATTCTAGAGTTTGAAACACAAATTGCATTTGGGGATAGAGAAGTCTGCGAGGTTTTTCATGAGAAGAGTGTAAAAAGTAAACATCTAAATGATAAGTTGTAATGTGATTCGATGGTTCTTAAACCTGAACTGCAAAAAAGATAAGCACAATAAAATTTTGGTGGTTGACTTGAAATTTAAAAATTGTTTTCACACCTCTGGATCCTGTGAAAGACATGAGGAGCATGGTAGTGCATGGATGAAAGGGGAGATGACAAAGCAATTTGTAAGTTTAGTAAATTGCAAATTGTTCATTGGTCTCCGAATCCTGCTAGGTATAGAGGAAAGAATAGGTGGGAAAAATTAATTGCATTGAAGGTAGGTGAATAATTTGAATGCCCCATTGGCTGCCATGAAGGGCACGTACCATCTGTAGACTACCTCGATAACAACCATTCTAAATGATTGTGCATCCATCTAAATTTCAAACATGATTTGGTACAAGGCTTCTCTCTGTGCTCGTGTCGTGGTCTGTGTCTTCAGCATCTACATGTAATTCATTACTAACCCTTTGGTGTGAGACTGCTTCATTTTGACTGGAAGTTTCAAAATGGTTTTCTATTGGTTTCCCTTCTCATGCAATATTAGAATCCTACGGTTACAGAAATACCAGTGCCCTGCATTAATTCTAAAGTGAAATTTTAGAGATTCTTTGCCCACTATAACTCTATAATGTTACCTACTATCTATTATATTGCTTTGCATTCTACAGATGATATCGATAATTTTATCGATTCAATGATTCAATAGGCCTAGGATCTTATTTGAAAGCGCTAAGATTGGGATGAAATACGACCCTTCTTCAATAAAAAGGAAGCTGTGAGTTCATAACAGAAGTCAAGATGTTAAGTCATTTGCATCACCAAAATTATGTTAGCTTAATTGGTATCGATATTGAAAAAGCATAATCATTGTTGGGTCTATTAGATTTTTCCTAATGATAGTGTAGAATCTCATCTTCATGGTGTGGACAGAGAAATTTTTCTGTTTGACTAGGATGCCCATATAAAGGTAGCACACAGTGTAGCTAGAAGGCTTTTGAAATATATGCAGATCTGAGGAAGCCTAGCATAACATGAGCATTGAGGATTTAAATGGCACATTGATCAAGAACCCAAGTGCTATGGTAGATTTAGATATTTGGTATAAATGGTTTTGTAGGTCCAAGGGGCATTGGCTTTTATGAAGCTTTCAAACGCCATAGTGACCAAAGGGTTTTCACATCAGAAATTAATAGAATTTATCTAGAAGCATTCTAGAAAAAGATTATTGACATGGTGGATAAGCATGAATTGCCTAGTGGTATCCAACACCAAAATAAATGGATCGATGCTAGCATTGCATATAAAAGAGGCTTAAAAAACCATGGCAATGCTTCAATAGGACACCCAATACCAACATTTCAAACAGAGATGGATTATTTTGCATGGAAAGTAAATAAAATAATGGCCACAAGGAAAGAGTCAAGTTTTTGGGAAAAATCTTTTGGAGGGTACTCTACTTAGCCAGGCTGAAAATGGAGTTAAATTGAAAAATCCAAAAAAATTGCAAGTTCTAGAAATTACAGATGAGACCCCAAACTTCTTAGGAAATTTGTGTGGGAAAAGTAATTTGCAAATTGTAGTCAACTTTCCCAACCCCGTAAATCAAAGTAGGTAAGAGAAAAGTCAACTCAAGGAGCTTCAGGGAGAATTGTAAGAAAAATGTAAATTTACAATTTTGCACTTATGCAAATTGCACTTGGATCTCCCATTTCCACCAGTCAACACTGGTCAACATGGGGTGCCATTGTAAATGAGAACTTTCAAGGCCATTTTCAATTTTGAAAATATTGAAAATTACAAATTACATTTGAAGTTCCCATTTTCCTAAAGGATGCTTTTCAGTGAAATGGGAACCCCAAGTGCAATTTTGTAATTTTATAAAATTAAAAATTACGTTTGGAGTTCTGAATTCCCTAAAAGGATCTTTTGAGGGAAATGGGAACCTCAACTACAATTTATAATTTTTAAAAATTGTAAATTGCATTTGGAGTTCTAGATTCCCTAAGGAGAACTACAAGTGCAAATTGCGATTTTGTAATTTGTAAATTTTAAATTTGCAAAAGGGGCTAGGGTTTCCCCAAAAGGTCAAAAGGAAAAAACAATGCATTATGAATTAAAAAATATGGAGGAAACCCTAAAAGGGAAAATTTGCTAAAAGTAAATGTGAAAATTGCAAAGTGTGAAAAAGTAAATTTGTAAAAGTGCAAAAAGTAAAGGCGGAAAAATAAAAAAATAGAAAAACAAGTTAGAGACAAAAAGTAAAAAGTTGAAAATAACCTAAGTATTGCATTTTATCATGTTTTATTTGTCCAAGCTCTTCCATGGGAGAGATATTGTAGATTTACAAGGCCAAAGTGGGCCATTGCAAGAAGATCACCCAAATAGCCATGGATCTAGAATATTCTCATGCCATCATTGTAAGAGCAGGTTGTTCCATGGCATGCATAAAGTGAAAGGTACTTATCCAAGATGTTCTAGCTATGCTAACAAGTGGTCAAGGACATCTCTAGGTAGTTACACATGAGGACAAAGTTTGTTTGGCCTCCACCATTAATTTTTTACCTTCTGACTCATATAAAAGGCATCTCCAACCAAGAAATCAAAGGATTTGCTCCAAATATTGATCATTTCTTGTAGAGGCAGTTAGAACAATGATTTTTTGTGAAAATGGATGAAGATTCCAAGTATGGTAAAATTTTTTTCTAGTTGGGAGCATCTTGGTGGAACTTTAAGGTGTTGACTACAATTTTGAAAATTACAAAATGCAACCCCCATTCTCAGATTGCAAAAGAAAGGGGGGAAAATGTATAAATATAAGGCTTATTTTCTATTTAGGTTGTTGTTAGTTGTTCATTTTCTCTAAGTCTAGGCTCTTTCAAGAAATTTTGGGATCTATTGCTATGTGTAGACATTGTCTCCCTTGCTAAGGTGGTTTCAGCTGTACAACCATTATCAAGCTTTGAAAGAATTTGTAATATGTCTCCCTTGTTCAACATGGATAAATATCACCACACTTGTCTCCATGGTAGCATTTTAAAAAACTGTTGTATGTAATATCTCTTTTTCAAGTTAATGAAAATGTTTGTGGTTCTTTGCTATTTCATGTTGATAAAGTGTACTAATGTGTTTTTCAAGTTATGTTGATTGGACATTTGGATTTGTGTTCATTACTAGTTATCATTTTGAGCATGGATCTAGGTTATAAACCCTTTCTACATTATTTTTTAAAGACGTTGAATAAATTTTTAGGGCACCTTGGGTTTATGGATTTGACAGGGAAAAGTGTTTGAAATTTTAGATGCAGTGGATGCTCTAGTATTTCAAGGATCATTTGGTATTTCCCATTATCTTGTATTTGAATTTTACCTACATTTTTGCTAAGGAATGATGTTATGAATATTTGAAATTACCCCTATTATTTGAAAACCATCAACTCACCACTCTTCTTTATAAACTACCTAACTATCCTACCCTGCAAATAATACACCTTTTGCATATAGTTATTTTCCTTGTAAAATGCATAAATTTTTTCCTATATAACTTGTGTTTGCATTGTGTGCTTCAAATCCTAGCACTGTAATTTTCCATTTTACCCCTATTGTTGAAGATTCTTTAAAATGAAGATTACAGTCATATACCCATTTGTCTTTAGTATCTTGTATGTGACCTAAAGCATTTGTTCATCTCGTGTTACAACTGTTCCTGGGTGGAGTGAACAAGTTTGGTTGTTCCCCGATCACATTTGTGTTCCCTTGTGCCAAAAATCCCCATGGAGGTTGAATTGTAGAATATATCCATGTGAGTAAGCTATCCCTTAGGTCCTCTCACCTTGGTTTATGTAGATCCAAAAGTAGCAGAGAGTTAAACATACCCTTTGTCAGTGCCTCTCAGCCATTTTTTCGATTCAGTTCATTATTTATGCCAAAACCATCCCTGAATATAATGATACATCAATGGGTTTTTCATCTTAGTTTGTCATTTTATTCAAGTGTGTAAGGCCAAGTGAGAGAGTTGTATAACTAGGAACCAATACTCAATTGGCACTATTTTCAAGGACATAAAAGACACCCATGGCACTTGTGTTATCGGGGACTCTTGCAAAAATATGTAAGTAATTCAAGTTTTAAAGTTCTCTTCCTATCATTGTGGTATATTGACTATATTTGGTTTGTCAACGTCACCAACACTCAACTGGAACCATTGTTAGGGATAATTCTTATCACCCATTTTATCAGGGACTCTTGCAGGGAGTTTTAAGTATTGTATGTCATGAATTTCTCTACTATTATTTTCTACATTCAGACTATCTTCGCTGTCAATGCCACAATACTCCACTGGGGATGTGCCATGAATTAAGAGATTTAACAAATTAAAATTTGCTATGTTTTTTGCAAAGAGCTGTTAAAATTAAATGTTGGAAGGTGTTCCCTTTTAAATATAATTTTGGAAATTTAAGTGTCTTTTCCTTATATCTCATCATTAAATTTGGTAAATTTCATTTTTAGCATGAATCAAAATCAATGTGTTAGCTATTATATTCTAGAATTTTGATTCTAGTGGTGACTCCAATTTTATCACCTAGTTTCAAGGAAGATCAATACGTATTTTGAATATTTTTATTCATTTAAGATTTAAGTATTTTATTGTTTGCAAAGCTAGAAGGATTTAGATCATCCTTCAAAGGTGACTTATCAAAATAACTTGTCTCACCCCTAAGTTTGCATCAAAAATGAGGGAGACAATTTAGGAGGCCTATTGAAGGGCAAATTTCAGCTGATAAAGAGTGCCTTGACCACTACGATTATGATAATCTTGTAAGTAAGTTCTGAGATGGAGGTATATATTTTATGATCAACCTTCAAGAAGGTATACCTATCTACTCTGCCAAATGAGATTTTTAACCAGTTTTGGGTTTTTGAACTCATAGGTCCATGAAATTACATAGATTCACTTGGAAACCACCTGGAATATGTAATAAGACTCTCTCAAGATCATGTATAACCTATTTTTCAAATTAAATTATCATGTGTGGGTGCTTAGGAGGCCCAAAATGGCCATTGAGTATTTTTATATCTCTCTTAGTCATTCTGAAACTTTTAGTCCTATTAACTATCCAACTCCTTCTCAACTAGTTGAATCCCTTCCTATGCTTGATCGTATAAGTCCACCTTATTCACCCCCTCATATCCCTTTGCCATTTGTTCTTGAAACTCTCATTAAGCCAATCATGAGGCATAGGGACCAAGATGAAAATGAACATCCTACATTCTGCATTCCCAGATTTAGGCCTATCAACTTTGATGAAATAGAAGGCCATCCCAATGAAGTCTTGAATGAAGTAAGGAACCACCTTCCAAAGTTTCAAAGGAAAAATGCAGTGAGTGGTGATAAACACTTGAGGTATTTTCACAATATCATTGAGGATTGTGAGGTTGAGCATGAGGATGTGTGTATCAAGTTATTTGTGCACACACTAGAAGAAGACACATGAGAGTGGTTCAATTCTCTTCCCTGTGGATGTATTGATTCATGGGAAGAAATGAAGAATGTTTTTAAAATTTAGTATGGTGATAGAGTTGATATAATATTCCTTTTGGATGTGTTTGAAAACATCAAGAAGAATCCTAATGAGTGTGTGCATGACTTTAATACAAGGTTCAACAAAGTAACAATGTGGCTACCTGAGAACATAAGGGCTAGTGATACAATGTGCTTGATAAGTACTTTGGTGTATTTGATAAGAAGGATACATACCACTTGAGGGATAAGGGTCCCAAAATCTTGTAGTTGGCATTCAATATGGCCATCTAAATTGAGAATAATATAGGGGTTGTGGGAAAGCTCTTGAACAAGTGGGCCAATGTAAAGTTGGTCAATCCTAAAAAATGCAGTCCACTAAGATATCCAACCTTGAGGAGATGGTTAAAACTTTAGCCTCCGCTATCAAATAAATTTCATACAAGTTAGCTAGAGTAGAGAAGAGGATCCCTCATGTGTCTACTAGTCAAGAGAGGGATTCAAATTTAAATCAAGCACAAAGGGGGGTTGCTTTCCATCATAGAGACAATGATAGAGGGAAAAGGCCTGTAGATGAAATAATAGATAGAAATCAGAATAGAGGGGCTAGAAAAGAAGTGACTAATACATTAAACACCAAGGTGAATTTAGTAAGTTGTGACATTGATATTGATTAGTATGACTTGTAATTCCTTCCATATCCTCCATGTGATACAACTGAACTGATTGAAAAAGATGCAGATGAACTTGAGTTTGCATCATCTAATGATGAGGTTATGACGTTCAATAAGCAAGATGTTTTCCTCCAAAGAATTGATAAGTGTTGCTACTATTGATTAATTTTGGAGTGCAGTATAAAAGATATGTGTTCTAACTTGTGAATTTGCTTGTGAGGTTAATATGGCATACGCATATGAGTTACCCATTCATGATTTCAACTTCTTACGATCAATGATTATTAAAAAATATGATGGGGAATTCTCTTAGTTGAGGATAGATAGCTATTAATTAATGCATCAGTTACCCAAGAGAAAGAATATCACTTGAGAAGCAAGTATCAAGGTGGTGCTCCTCAAGACACTACACCTGTAATTATAGAGATAGGGCATGCAAGTAAGGAAGTGAATAAAACAACAAAAGTCCCTAATGATTTCAAACTAGCACCCATTTCCCAAGTTGATAAACCAAGAGGTGTTCCTACCAAAAATAGAGTGCCCATCTTGTCTAGTATCCCTAAGGGTGAGAATGAAATTAAAACGAACCCACCCTTAAAGGCTATTGCTAAACATTAAAATCCATCCTAGCCTACTCCAATTTAAATTTTAAGTGATTTTAACCCAGTTGAAAGTGTTGTCACCCTTCCACCTAATACGCCTCTTCCTCAATATATCATATGTGATATGGCCCAAGTGTTGAACCAACTAAAAATCATCATGCCACTTGTTAAATTATTAAGAATACCTAAGCATATGAAGAGGGATTTTGAATATTTATAATTTAGTAAGAAGTCAGCTAAAAATGAAATTAATTTACCCCAAACACCCCCAAAAAGTGATGAAGAATTAAAAGAGGTTGTTGAACCCACTCTATAAGTCTATTTGGGGATTGCATTGATAGAAAGTCAACTGAATGTATATCTATTTCAGACAACCCTACTGATCAATGGTCTGATTGTCCACAACTGCATGTTTGATTTTGGATATTCTTATAATGTTATGCCCCTAGGCGTATTAAATGAACTCAAAGTTACGATTGCATTAGATTTTGGCAAGTATTATGGCATGGATTCATGAGAAATTATAGTTGTTGGCTAGGTCAAGGGGTTGGTAGTACAGTTGGTAGTGCATCCAGGCAAGTATTTGAATATGGGCATGGTAGTTGTGGACTGCCCACCTAAGTAGGGGATGTTTTTATCATATAAATGTGCTACTATCATGGGTAGAAGTGTACAGATGGACCTTTCTTATGCCACCATTCATTTGGAGGGTAAAATGGTCAAAATTTATAGAAAGTCGAAGATGATACATGTAATTGAAGATCCAAAACATGCTGTCACTGAAGTGATGTAAATGAATGTTGACTTGGGTAGATTTTTTGGGAATATTGATGTTTTTGAACAACCTATTATTCTTGATATTGAACTTGAGAGCAAAAGTGCAGTTTGGAAATTGGCATTTTATGAGGTTTGTTCCAATCTTGGAAGTAAAATTGGGGTTATATTTTATACCACTAAGGATGAATATTTTTATTTTTCTTTCAAGAAGTACTTCGAGTGCATGAATGACATTACTGATCCTTAGGCACTCCTACTTGGTAATCACCTGATTGCAACCAAAAAGTAAGCTTATTTATAGCTATTGAAAAGGTACTAAGATATTTTGGCTTGGTCTTATCTAGATTTGAGATCATGCATAAAAGATTTGTTTCAACATGTCATCTTATCACAACCTAGCAACATTATCTTCAGGAATGTGTAGAGATTGGTTTACTTCATCTTGGACACTAATCTATTGGAAAAGTTAATAAGATTAAGGGATGGAATGATTCTGGAGCTACTAATTCATGGTAAACATCTAAAACATTTCCTTAACTGAGTTTGTGACTATGTACATATTGTATACTATATAGTTTTGTTGCTTTATTTCTTTGTTGCTTTATTGCCCCTTTGTTTTAGGCTTTGCTTGTACAGTTCCTTTCATGTTTTTGGTCATGTGTTCATTTTTAGATCTTCTTGATCTTTTTTTTTAAGTCTACCTTGTTTGAATGAAATTCCATGGTGTTTTCTAGAATTTCTAAGTCTTGACTCTGTGACCTAATGGATTGGTACCTGGTCTTGTGTTCTGGGATTCTTTACACACCCACAGGGGGTATGCATCCTGAGTGAGAGCCAATGTTGGTGCCAAAATATGTAGGGAACTATGTAAGGGGTCCATGGTGGCACACTGAAAACTACATGGTAGAGGGATTAGTAATAAATGAAAACATAATAAGTCTCAAAACATGTAGTTGTGCTGGGCATTGAGGTTGAGGAAGGCCATGTAGAAAACAAAACTACAATGATGTTTTAGTAGAGGTGTTGTAAAATCCATGTAGGATTAAAAGGGAATGCAATTTTCTTTTGCCCATGTTAGCAATAGAAACATACCACATATGTATTCTGATTAAATGACAATTCTCATAGAATAAAGAAAAATGCATGGAAGGGCTAGTAGAGCTTTGGAATCAATCTATAGGTTGATCATGGCAATTGCCAATTATGATCCAAATGTTCACCAAGAGTTAGGGTGTTAAAAAAAAAATTACAAAGCGCGTTCTAAAGTCTATCTAGGGTTTGAAGGTCAAAAAATAGCTGTAAAATAGGTCTAGCATTTCTACCAGAAGTTTAGAGTTTGAAACACAAATTGCATTTGGGGATAGAGAAGTCTGTGAGATTTTTCATGAGAAGAACAAGTGTAAAAAGAAAACATTAAAATGACAAGTTGTAATCTACTTTGATGGTTCTAAAACCCAAAATGCAAAAAACACAAGCATGATAGAACTTTGGTGATTTATTGCAGGTTAACTTGCTTGAAATTTGCAAATTTTTTTCCCAGGAAAGACACGAGGAACATGGTAGTGCATGGAAAAAAGGTGAGACAACAAAGCAATTTCCAATTTTGGTAAATTGAAAACTTTTCATTGGTCTCTAGATCCCATGAGGTATAGAGGAAAGAATAGGTGGGAAAAAGTCATTACATGGAAGGTAGGTGAATAGTTTTAATGCCCCATTAGCTATCATGAAAGGCATGTACCATCTGTAAACTTTCTTAATAGTAACCATTATTTAGTACAAGCAAAAAGAGATTGATTTTGCATCCATATAAATTTCAAACATGATTTGATATAAGGCTTCTCTCCATGCCTGTGCCATGTCTATGTCTTTAGCATATACATGCAATGCATTACTAACCCCTTGGTGTGGGACTGTTTCATTTCAAATGGTTTTATATTGATTTCATTCTCATGCAATATTATAATCTTGTGGTTGTAGAAATACCAGTGCCCTGCATTAATTCTAAAGTGAAATTTAAATGATTTTTTTGCCCATTGTAACTCTATAATGTTCCCTATTGTCTATTATATTGCCTTGCATTCTAAAAATAATATCAATAATTTTATTAATTCAATGATTCAGTAGGCCTAGGATCTTGTTTGATAATGTTAAGGTTAGGACGAAATAAGACCCTTATTGAACAAAAAAGAAGCCATGAGTTCATAAAAAAGTTGAGATGTTAAGTCATTTATATCACCAAAATTATGTTAGGTTAATTGGTATATGTAGTGAAAAGGCATAATCATTATTGGGTCTATTTTTCTTAGTGACAGTGTAGAATCTCATCTTCATGGTGTGGACATAGAAATTACTCCACTTGCTTGGGATGCGCATAAAAACGTAGCACGTGGTATAGCTAGAAGGATTTTACAATATATGTATATCTAAGGAAGCCTAGCATAATATGAACATTGAGGATTTAAATGGCATGTTGAATAAGAACCCAAGTGCTACAATAGATTTGAATATTTGGTATAAAGGGTTTTATAGGGCTAAGCGGTATTGGCTGTTATGAAGCTTTAAAATTCCATAGTGACCAGAGGTTTTCAAATCATAAATTAATAAAATTTATCTAGAAGCATTATGGAAAAAATATTATTGACATGGTGGAGAAACATGTTTTGCCTAGTTGTATCCAACACCAAAATAAATGGATTGATGCTAGCATTGTATATAAAAGAAGCTTAAAAAACCTTGGAAATGCTCCAATAGGACACCCAATATCAACATTTCAAATAGAGATGGATTATTTTGAATAGAGAGTAAATAAAATAATGGCCATAAGGAAAGAGTCAAGTTTATAGAAAAAATCTTCTGTAGGGTACTCTACTCAGCTAGGCTAGAAATGGAGTTAAATTGAAAAATCCAAAAAAATTGTAAGTTATAAAAATTGTAGATGAGACCCCAAACACCCTAGGAAATTTGTGTGGGAAAGGAAATTTACAAAATGTAATTTTTAAATTATAGTCAACTCTCCCAATATTTCTAGTCAAAGTAGGTGAGATAAAAGTCAACTCAAGGAACTTCAGGGAGAATTGGAGGAGAAATGCAATTTTCAATTTTACACTTGTGCAAATTGAAAATTGCACTTGGATATCCCATTTTTTCTAGTTAATGATGATCAACATGGGCTCCTAGTGTAAATGACAACTTTCAAGGCCATTTGCAAATTTGTAAAATTGTAAATTGTAATTGCAGTTCCTATTTCCCTAAAGGATGCTTTTCAGGGAAACAAGAACCCCAAGTGCAATTTGTAATTTTACAAAATTGGAAATTACATTTGGAGTTCCAAATTACCTAAAAGGAGATTTTGAGGGAAATGGGAATCCCAACTACAATTTGTAAATTTTCAAAATTACAAATTGTATTTGGAGTTCCAGATTCCCTAAGGGGAACTACAAGTGCAAATTGCAATTTTGTAATTTGCAAATTATAAATTTGTAAAAGGGACCGAGATTTCCCCAAAAGGTCGAAAGGTGAAAATAATGCATTATGCATTATCAAAAATATGGAGGAAACCCTTAAATGGCAAATTTTCAAAAAGTTAATGTGAAAAATGTAAAGTGTGAAAAATCAAATTTGCAAAAGGCAAAAGTTCAAATAGCAAAGATAGAAAAAGCAAAAAAAGGAAAAACAAGTTGGAACCAAAAAGTAAAAAGTTCAAAATAACCTAATTATTACATTTTCTCATGTTTTGTTTGGATTATGGAGGAAACCCTTAAATGGAAAATTTGCAAAAAGTAAATGTGAAAAATGTCAAGTGTGAAAAATCAAATTTGCAAAAGGCAAAAGTTCAAAAAGCAAAGGTAGAAAAAGCAAAAAATGGAAAAACAAGTTGGAACCAAAAATTAAAAAGTTCAAAATAACCTAATTATTACATTTTCTCATGTTTTGTTTATCCAAGCTCCTTCATGGGAGAGATATTATAGGTTTTTTAGGCCAAAGTGGGCCATTAAAGGAAGATCATTTGAATAGCCATATATCCACATTATTACCATGCCATCATTGCAAGACCAAGTTATTCCATGGCATGCATAAAGGGAAAGGTAGCTATCTAGGAGGTTCCATTTGTGCTAGCAAGTGGTCAAGGGCATCTCCTAGTAGTTACACATGAGGACAAAGTTTATTTGGCCTCCACCACGATTTTTCACCTTCCAGCTCATATAAAAGGCATCTCCAACCAATAAATCAAAGGATTTGCTCCAAATATTCATCATTACTTGTAGAGGTAGTTAGGGAAATGATTTTTCATGTAAATGGATGAAGATTTTAGGCAAAGTAAAGGGTTTTTCAAGCTAGGAACATCTTGGCAGAACTTTGGGTTGTTGATTACAATTTTGAAAATTGCAAAATGCAACCCTCATTCCCAGATTACAAAGGAAAGGGGGAAAACATATAAATATAAGGATTGTATCCTATTAAAGTTATTGTTGGTTATTCATTTTATCTAATTCTAGGATTTTTTGAGAAATTTAGGGATTCATTGCTATGTGTAGACATTGTCTCCCTTGCTAAGGTGGTCATAGTTGTACATCCATTAACAAGCTTTGAGAGCATCTTTAATATGTCTCCCTTATCCAACATGGAGAAATATCACCATGCTTGTCCCCATGAAAATATTTTGAAACACTGATGTATGTAATATCTCATTTAAGTTAATGAAAATGACTATGGTTCTTTGCTACTTCTGTTGATGAAGTGCAATGATGTGTCATGCAAGTTATGTTGATTGGACATTTGGGTTTGTATTCATTAGGCTTAGGGGTTTAAAGTTTAGGTTTGGTGTTGAGGGATCAAGGTTTGAGTTATAGGGTTTATGGTTTATGGTTTGGGTTTAAGATTTAGGGTTTATGGTTTAGGTTCAGGCTTTAGGGTTTAAAGATTAAGTCTTAGGTTTTGAAAATTATGGTTTGGAGCTTAATGTTTGGAATTTAGGGTTTTATGCTTAGGTTTTAGGGTTTGATTTTAGGTTTTTTGTTTGAGTTTAAGGTTTGGGGAGGATGCCTAAAGATTTAGGGTTTTGGGTTTTAGGGTAAGGATTAAGGTTTTATGTTTTTGGGTTTTGGGTTTAGGTGTTAGTGTTTAATATTTAGGATTTAGGGTGTAGGGTTGATGGTTCAATGTTCATAATTTACGGTTTATGGTTCATGTTTTGGTGTTATGGCTTAGGGATTTGAATTTAGGTCTTACAATTTAGATTTTATGCTTTAAGGTTTATGATATGGGGTTTGGGGTTGGGGATTAGGGTTCATGGTTTAGGATTTGTTTTATAGGACTTATAGTTTGGGGTTTAGAGTTTGGAGTTTAGGATTATTTTTTTGTTTATGGGTTAGGGGTTAGTGTTTAGGTTTTATGATTTGGGTTTATTCTTGAAGGTTTATGTTTTAGGCTTTAGGAATTCAAGTTTGGGATTTAGATTTTGTGGATCAAGGTTTATGGATTAGGGTTTATGGTTTAAACTTTGGGGTTTTGAGTTTTGTGGGTAGGGTCAGGGGTTTGGTGCTCAGGGTTTAATGTTTTAGTTTTAAATTTTTGGGGCCATATTTTAAGGTTTAATTTTTAGTGTTTTGGGGATGGTGTTTCAATTTAGGGTTTTGGGTTTCTAGTTTCACACTTAAGGTTTAGGGTTTAAGGTCTAAGGTTTAAGGTTATTATCTTAGGTGTTTGGAGTTTGGAACTCAGGGTTTACTATTTGATGTTTGGGGCTTAAGGATTATAGTTTAGGATTTGGGGTTTAGGAGTTAATGATTAGGGTTTGTGATTTATGGTTTAAGGTTTTAGGCTTGGGGTTAAGGGTTTAGGGGTTAAGTGTTAGGGTTTAGGTTTGGTGTTTACAATTTAGAGTTTACGATTTGTGTTTTGTTGTTTAATGTGAGGGGCCAAGGGTTTAGGGCTTATTTTTTGGGATTTTGGGTTCATGGTTAGGGGTTTAAATTTTAGGGATTAGGGTTTGAGGTGTAGGGCCTAGGTTTTATAATTTAGGGTTTGGGATTTAAATCTTGTGATTTAGGGTTTTGGATTTGGTTAGGGTTTTATGGTTTGGGGCTTAGAGTCTAGGGTTTGGGGTTTAGGTTTGAAGGTTTAGGATTTAGGGTATAATGTTTAGGTTCAATGTGAACATGGTTTAGGTTTCATTTTTTAGGTATTAGGGTTCAAGGTTTATAGTTTAGTATTTAGGGTTGATTATTTGGGTTATAACATTTAGTTTTTAAGGTTTAGGGTTTATGGTTTTAGGATTTAGGGTCTATGGTTTTGGGTTTAAGGTTTTATTCTTTTGGGTTTGTGGTTTAGGGTTCAAGTTTTAAGGTTTAGGGTTTGGGGTTTAGGTTTTAAGGTTTAATATTTAGGGTTTAATGTTTAGGTTTAGTGTGAACATGGTTTAGGGTTCATTTTTTAGGTATTGGGTTAAGGGTTTAGGGTTCAAGGTTTATAGTTTAGTGTTTAGGATTGATTGTTTGGGTTATAACATTTAGTTTTTAAGGTTAAGGGTTTATGGTTTTAGGATTTAGGGTCTATGGTTTTGGGTTTAAGGTTTTAAGCTTTTGGTTTTGTGGTTTAGGGTTCAAGTTTTAAGGTTTAGGGTTTAGTGCTTAGGGATTAGGGTTAAAAGTTTAGGGGTCAAGGTCTTGGGTTTAGGGTTCAATGTTTAGGGTTTAAGGTTCATGGTTTTGAATTTTATGTTTAGGGTTTAATGTTTAAGACTAAGGGTTTAGGGTTAATGGTTTATGGTTTAGTGTTTAGGATTTAAAATTTTAGGTTTATGGTTTGGTGTTTAGGGTTAAGGGCTTACAATTTTGGGTTTAGGGTTCAAGGTTTAGGGCTTAGGGTTTATAGTTTAGATTTTAATCTTTAGGTTTAGTGTTTGGGGATCAAGGTTTGAGGTATAAGGTTTAGGGTTTATGGTTTGGGTTTAGGGTTTAGGTTTTGGAGTTTAGGATTTAGGCTTTAGGGATTAAAAATTAGGTTTTGAAAATTATGGGTTGGAGCTTAGTGTTTAGCATTTAGGGTTTTGTGATTAGGTTTTAGGGTTTGATTTTAGGGATTTGGGCTTAGGTTTAATTATTTAAGGTTTTGTGTTGAGTTTAAGGTTTAGGGAGGATGCCTAAATATTTAGGGTTTTTGGTTTAGGGGTAAGGATTAAGGGTTTAGGTTTCTGGGTTTTGGGTTTAGGTGTTAGGATTTAATGTTTAATATTTATGATTTAGGGTTGATGGTTCAATGTTCACAATTTAGGGTTTAAGGTTCAAGTTTTTGTGTTATGGCTTAGGGATTTGAATTTAGGTCTTCTAATTTAGATTTTATGCTTTAAGGTTAATGATATGGGGTTTGGGGTTGGGGATTATGGTTCATGGTTTAGGATTTGTTTTATAAGACTAAGAGTTTGGGATCTAGGGTTTGAAGTTTAAGATTATTTTTTAGTTTATGGGTTAGGGGTCAGTGTTTAGGTTTTATGATTTGCATTTATGGTTTATAGTTTATGCTTTAGGATTTAAGGCTTTAAGTTTGGGATTTAAGGTTTGTTGTTTAGGGTTTAGGGTTTTGAGTTTTGTGATTAGGGTCATGGGTTTGGTGCTTAGGGTTTAATGTTTTAGTTTTAAAGTTTTGGGGTCATGTTTTAGGGTTTAATTTTTAGTGTTATGGGTTATGGGTTTCACACTTAAGGTTTAGGGTCTAAGGTTTAAGGTTATTATCTTGGGGGTTATGGTTGAGGGTTTGACATTTAAAACTTAGTGTTTAGTATTTAATGTTGGGGGCTTAGGGATTAAAATTTAGGATTTGGGGTTTAGGAGTTAATGATTAGGGTTTATGACTTATGGTTTATGGTTTTAGACTTGGGGTTAAGGGTTTAGGGGTTAAGTGTTAGGGTTTAGGGTTTGGGTTTAAAGTTTAGGATTTAGAGTGTAGGACTTGTGTTTTGGCATTTAAGGTTAGGAGGCAAGGGTTTAGGGCTTAGTTTTTTGAGGTTTTGGGTTTAGAGTTAGGGGTTTAGAGTTTGGGGATTAGGGTTTGGGATATAGGGCCTATATTTTATAATTTAAGGTTTGGGGTTTACATATTTTAATTTAGAGTTTTGGGTTTGGTGTGAAGTTTTAGTGTTTAGGGTTTAAGGTTTTATGGTTTGAGGCTTAGAGTTTAGGTTTTAAGGTTTAGGATTTAGGGTTTAGGGTTTAATGTTTAGGTTTAGTGTGAACATGGTTTAGAGTTCATATTTTAGATTTTGGGTTAATGGTTTAAGGTTTAAGGTTTATAGTTTAGTGTTTAGGGTTGATTGTTTGGGTTTTGACATTTAGGTTTTAATGTTTGGGGTTGGGTTTATGGTTTTATGATTTAGGGTCTATGATTTTGGGTTAAAGGTTTTATGCTTTTGGGTTTGTGGTTTAGTTTTCAAATTTCATGGTTTAGGGTTTAGTGCTTAGGGATTAGGGTTTATGGTTAATATTTTAGGGGTAAAGGTTTTGGGTTTTGTGTTTAGGGTTTAGTGTTTAGGGTTTAAGGTTTATGGTTTTGAATTTTATGTTTAGGATTTAATGTTTAAGACTGAGGGTTTAGGGTTAATGGTTTATGGTTTAGTGTTTAGGATTTAAGATTTTAGGTTTGTGGTTTGGGGTTTAGGGTTAAGGGCTTACAGTTTTGGGTTTAGGGTTTAAGGTCTAAGGTATAAAGTCTAGGGTTTAAGGTTTAAAGGTTCTATGTTTAGGGATTAGGGTTTTCGGATAATGTATTAGTGTTTAGGGTTCAAGGTTTAGGGTTTATAATTTAGCTTTTAACCTATAGATTTGATGTTTAGGGATCAAGGTTTGAGGTATAAGGTTTAGGGTTTAGGTTTTGGAGTTTAGGCTTTAGGTTTTAGGGATTAAGACTAAGGTTTTGAAAATTATGGTTTGGAGTTTAGTGTTTAGCATTTAGAGTTTTGTGATTAGGTTTTAGGGTTTAATTTTAGGGATTTGGGTTAAGGTTTAATTGTTTAAGGTTTGGGGAGGATGGCTAAAGATTTAGGGTTTTAGATTTTGGGGTAAGGATTGAGGGTTTAGGTGTTAGGGTTTAGTGTTTAATATATAAGATTTAGGGTTTAAGTTTGATGGTTCAATGTTTACAGTTTAGGGTTTAGGGTTCAATTTTTTAGTGTTATGGCTTAGGGATTTGAATTTAGGTCTTATAATTTATATTTTATGCTTTAAGGTTTATGATATGGGGTTTGGGGTTGGGGATTATGGTTCATAGTTTAGGGCTTATGGTTTAGGATTTGTTTTATAAGATTTAGAGTTTGAGGTTTAGGGTTTGGAGTTTAGGATTATTTTTTAGTTTATGGGTTAGGGGTTAGTGTTTAGGTTTTATAATTTGGATTTAAGGTTGAAGATTTATGTTTTAGGCTTTAGTGCTTCAGGTTTGAGATTTAGGGTTTGTGGTTCAAGATTTAGGGATTAGGGTTTGTGGTTTAAGGTTTAGGGTTTTGAGTTTTGTTTTAGTTTTAAAGTTTTGGGGTCATATTTTAGGGATTAATTTTTAGTGTTTGGGGTTTGGTGTTTTAGGTTAGGGTTTTGGATTTGTCATTTCACACTTAAGGTTTAAGGTCTAAGGTTTAAGTTTATTATCTTAAGAGTTATGGTTGAGGGTTTGGGGTTTAAAACTTAGGGTTTAATATTTAATGTTTGGGTCTTAGGGATTATGGTTTAGCATTTGGGGTTTAGGAGTTAATGATTAGGGTTTATGACTTATATTTTATGGTTTTAGGCTTGGGGTTAAGGGTTTAGGGGTTAAGTATTAGGGTTTAGGGTTTGGGTTTGGAATTTAGGATTTAGAGTTTAGGGCTTGTGTTTTGAAATTTAAGGTTAGGGTCTAAGGATTTAGGGCTTAGTTTTTGGATTTTGGGTTTAGAGTTATGGGTTTAGGGTTTGGGGATTAGGGTTTGGGTTGTAGGGCCTAGGTTTTTTAATTTAAGGTTTGGGGTTTACATCTTGTGATTTAGGGTTTTGGTTTGGTGTCAAGTTTTTATGTTTAGGGTTTTATAGTTTGGGGCTTAGAGTTTAGGGTTTGGGGTTTAGGTTTTAAGGTTTAGGATTTAGGGTTTAATGTTTAGGTTTAGTGTGAACATGGTAATGGTTTATATTTTAGGTTTTGGGTTAAGGGTTTAGGGTTCAAGGTTTATAGTTTAGTGTTTGGGGTTGATTGCTTAGGTTCTAGAATTTATGTTTTAAGGTTTAGGGTTTTGGGATTTAAGGTCTATGGTTTTGGGTTTATGGTTTAGGGTTCAATTTTTAAGGTTTAGGGTTCAATTTTTAAGGTTTAGGGTTTAGTGCTTAGGGATTAGGGTTAAGAGTTTAGGGGTTAAGGTTTAGGGTTTAGGGTTTGGGGTTTAGTGTTTAGAGTTTAAGGTTCATGGTTTTAAATTTTATGTTGAAGATTCAATGGTTAAGACTGAGGGTTTAGGGTTAATGGTTTATGGATTAGTGTTTAGGATTTAGGATTTTAGGTTTATGGTTTGGGGTTTAAGGTTAATGGCATACAATTTTGGTTTTAAGGTATAAAGTCTAAGTTTCAAGGTTATATGTTTAGGGTCTAGGGACTAGGGTTTTGGGATAATGTATTAGGTTTAAGGGTTTAAGGTTTATGGCTTAGGGTTTATAGTTTATATTTTAATCTTTAGGTTTGGTGTTTAGGGATCAAGGTTTTAGGTATAGGTTTTATGGTTTGGGTTTAGAGTTTAGGCTTTAAGTTTTGGAGTTTAGGTATTAGGGTATAGATTAAGGGTTTAGGTTTTTGGGTTCAAGGTTTAGGGTTTAGGGTGTGGAGTTTAGGGTTTGGTGTTTATGGTTCAGGTTTAATTTATGTCCCAGTGTTTTAGGGTGTATAGCTTAGGGTTTAGGGTTTATTATTTTATGGTTTAGGGTTTATGGTTGAGGGTGTGGTGTTTGGGGTTAGGGTTTGATCAACTTCTATAGTTAGCAATAATTATAACAAATCATTGAAAAAGAGTAGGGGATGGCTCATAGTTAGTGATATTATACAACTCCTATAATTGATCCATAGTTGTGAAAAGATGAGGAGACTACATGTCTATGAACACACATTTTTTTAGTCAACAAATAAATTGTATAAAATTTCTTTTATAGATAGGTGAAATGTAGAAGATTGTTGAGAATTATATATATATATATATATATATATATATATATATATATATATATATATATATATATATATGTATATATATATAGACACACACACACACACACACACACACACACACACACACACACACACACACACACACACAAGTCAAGCCAACTAAAAAATTAAAACTTTAAGTATATGAACACAACTTTTTGACCTTAACTTCATGAAAATCATTTTCTTAAAGCACAGCTAACGATGTGTAGATTGTTGAGATATAAATTTTATATTTTTTTTGATTAATGGTAAAAAAATTATAATGTTATTTTTCGTGATATGTATATAGTCCATAATGAGGTATGTTGTGTAAAAATTAAATAATAATTAAAAATAATAGTTTAACATCAAAAAAATTTATATATTCAAAAACTATATTTTCTCCTCTACAAACAGAATTTTTTTTTGAGTAATAAAAAATCCCTAATCAGATGTGTCACCAAAGATAAAAAAGACACATAAATTAAAAAAAACTCATATGGGCAAGTCCATGATAAGGATTAAGTCATGTTTGGTCCCTTGAGGCCTAAAACCAAGCCAAATTTAGAGGGAAAACATAAAAGTGAAATCTTAAAAATTGAGATTGGTTTTAGGCTTGGGGGTTTTGATTTTTATAAATGGAGATCCTTTTCACTATATGATTTTTGTGGCCTTATTTAATTTTTTCATCTTTATATCTTAGTGGTTATAAAGCCTTTATCTTTATTAACTTTAGTTTCTTTTCCATTATCTCATCAATTATTATCCATAGCTAGTTCACTTAAAATTCAACCTTCCAAATCATATTAGGCTAGGTATCCATGTGACCAATGTGCCACATAATCACCTATACATAAATTGACTCTCATTGTTCATATATTGTTGAGATCTATGTCTACTACAAACAAGCTTGTTGGATTTACCGATTGTACCACATCAACTCAGATAATAACCTAATGGACTCAATGTAAATATTTCCCAACTCATATCCTCGTCAGTATGTAAATAAAATTATCCATTTAGAAAACCCTT
Organism: Torreya grandis; assembly: GCA_037957365.1. Lineage (NCBI taxonomy): Eukaryota > Viridiplantae > Streptophyta > Pinopsida > Cupressales > Taxaceae > Torreya > Torreya grandis. Next base: position 3,043,407 of record JARHVA010001002.1, on the reverse strand, counting down.
GTTTCTTACAAATCAACTAAATTCATAATGGTACCTCTATGGCTTGAAGAGATAGAAATAAAAGTATACTAATCAAATGCTATTCATAATAACAATAATCACTTTTTCTTTCTCTGTGATCTAATAAAATATCATAAATGGATATATAAAATAAAGCATGATATTAATTATCGAAAAATAAAATATTAACAGGGTCAACCCTAAGTATGAAAAACCAAGGTGAGGCTAAGCGATCTGTTACAAACTTATTATGTAAAAGAATCCATCTAAAATAATATTTTTTGAGTTTAACACAAAAATACCACAACACTTTAAACCTTTCAATCCATCTCCTAAAGGGATCACAAATATTCCACTTGTTTTCCAAACCAAAGTAAACTTTTAAAGAGAAGGTTTATCTATAAGTCACTTCATGTAGAGGAGGCCCCTTCAACTACTTTACATTATCCCAAAACTCAACATCTCCATCCATTATAATATTGGGGACATGGGCTTAATGGATGTTAGGAGAATCATATAAGACCTAGCTTGAGACTTAGGGAGATTATACATTACCTTTACCTCTGTGCAATTCATCCACCTCCCAAGTCTATAGAATTCCTAAAGAAATATGAATACCCTTGTTGAATAAATAAAAATTATATTCCACCATGAATATCTACACCTGTGACAGTTAGTGTCAAACTTAGAAAAGATGGTGGTGTTTAACTACAAAATATGTTACCTATTCCCAAGCTTTCCAAAGAGATTGAAGAATGAAGGATCTAGTTAGTTTGATGAAGAAAGAGCCAAATATTAAGTCTATCATATAGATCCCTTTCCACTTCTTATATCCCTTTTGAGTTCTATTGACAATATTAAAATGTTCGCTACCTATAAGAGCTCTCAAGATCCACTTCACAGTGAGAGCAACCCTATGTAGCTTAAGGTTCTTAAGTTGAATTCCTCCCAAAACCTTAGGCATATAAAAAAAATCCCACTGAATTGCATTCCTTTTTTTGCCCCCTACACCATCATACCTTAATAATTCCCTAATAATTTTGTGCATTTTATCAACGTTATAATTGAGGAACATCCAGTAGAATGAGTAGTATAAAGAGAATGACGAGAAGAATTTTTCACAGACTTGAATTATATCAGGAAAATAGATAAGGTGCCCTTTCCACTTAGTGAGTTTTAATAAAATTTAGGAATAATTATGTGTTTCAAGATTTAGTAAGGGGATTACTAATTTCAATAAAAAATACATATTTGCTTCTTTATAGGTAGTAGTAATATGACGGTGTTAAGGGAAGAACTGAGGAAGTTTTTGGACTCTGTTTCTATCAATGTGGACATTGAATACATGAAACAGACAATCAATTTTATAGAGTGGCCATAGAACCTTCCTAGATTGATGCTTATGATGCAGGGTTTGATGATGATGAATTTGTTCCTAAGTGGGAAAAAAGCCATTGCAACATACAAGGTAGATTTGTTAGGACCACTCTTTGGGGTGAAATAAACCATAAGGTAAGAGTACAAGGTAAAAATTGAAAAATGATGGAGTGCAATGGGAAATTCCACAACATTCTTTGAATAATACCTTAGCTATAAAATCTAAACCTAGAGTAAGAAAAAAGAGTTGCATGACCTATAGGGGCAACTCAACATAACATCCACTAGTTTTGTCTCTTATATAATTACAAAAAAAAAAACAAGTGTAGAGGATTTTTATTTTTGAATAAGTGGAGGATTATCACTCATTTTTGATTAGTAAGATGGATAAGGTGGAATGAAAGACTAAAAAAATGAATTATAATGGAAAAAAATTAAGGCTACACTAGCTGGTAGGGCATTATGAAAGCACGCAAAGAATATATTACATTGGAACATATGATTTTGAAATCCAAGGCTATACAATTGAAATGGGAGATATTACCTAAAAGTATGGTGGATAATAATGAGAATCATCTACTTAATTAGGGGTAAATATTGTAATAAGGTGTTTTGAGAAGGAGTGCAACTATCTTATAGATCCAATTACGATGAGAGTGATGGGACTTTGATATCTTAAGTCAGATGTCTACTTTTTTGATTATTGAGTGTGGTAGCCCCCATAAACACACTATAATAAATTATTTATTTTAGGTTGATTTGATAGGATTATTTATGGTTGTCTCAAAGTTGAGACATTGGATAAAAATCAAGATAAATGTTGAAAGGATTATTGAGAAGAAGATAGAGCTATAAATGTTCGCTACCTATCTAGCCTTGATGTATTGCTAGAATACATCTCTAGGTCAACATGACAAAGTATTCTAATTTCCTAAGCAATGTGGTAAGGTTTATAACTTAATGAAAATAGAAGAAACATTGCATGAAAAAGAGGCATGTCCTAAAATACATGTCGATTGTTTTTTAATAAGTCACTCAAGTTGGTAATTATACCACAATATTTTAAAAGGTATGGGATATATAAGTTGATTAGATGTAATTGAAGAGAATTATATGTAATATAGAGCAATAAATGAAAGTAAGAGAGTATATGAGATAAAGAGTACTGTAATAGAGTCTGTACATGCATTGATTAAAGAGTATTTCAGAATGTAACAAATGTTATATATATATATACACACACTTTGTATTGTACATATGAATGTATAGATTATAAAACTACTTAAAAATTTATTGAATGCATTTTTAATAAGGAATAAAATATAATACTAACTTATAAGTAACATTAGTTGTAACTGAAGTAATATGAATCTATAGTAATCTGTACCAAGAAAAAAATTAATTTCAACACAGAACAATGTATTTGAGAACAATACAATACTATGTTGTATAATTCTCTATTATGCACACATTAAATTGCATAATGGAGTCCCTTGATTTAATACCTAGGGGAGTTTTTTAAAATAATAACTAAAGGTTGGAGAAGGTGGTTGTATGCACATGCAAGAAAAATGTTACATGTATATTAATAAATTCCACTCTAAAATATTCTAATTATTAAACCACCTAAACTAAATTTAACTTAATGTTATTATAGTTTTAAAAAAGAAAATTTTATGCTAGTTAACAAAATATTATTTCTATCTTAGCATGAATACACCAACACCCTCCTTTAAGTGTGAGTTAAGGAGAGATTAAAGATAAAATAAATGAGATAGATCCTCAAAAAGAGGGAAGGAAAGACTTATGATGAATCTACCTCCCCCATCCCCAACTATAACTTCCTCCACCTTAATTATCAACCACAACTAAAAATAGTGAGGTGATGCTAAAGGCTTAGTGAATATTTTTGTAACATTTTTTGCATTTTGTCACATATTCCAAGATAAGGACAACATTGTGGATGAGTTGCCATATGAAGTATAAATGGATCGTTATGTGCTTTGTGTGTCAGTGCTCTAGAATATTGAAATAAATTGGATCACACTTTGGTTATCACACTAAAGAGTAGTGGGATTATCCAGTTGAAAACTAAACTTGGAAATGAACTGTTGAAGACACAGTGCCTCCTAACTATATAGAACAATGAATCGATACTATGCCTCAGTGGTTGCTAATGTAATAGTAGTTTTATTATTTAAATACCATGCAACTGAACCATAATTAATGCAATAGATAATATAAAGGTGGACTTGTGAGTATCAACATTGTCAGCCTTATTTGAGTTGGTGAAGCCTACAATTTGAGAGGTTCCCTATAATGTGTATTGTATCTTAAATGTCAAAGTGGCATGAATGTCTCTTAAAATATGTTTAGATACTCATCAATGTCTCTCTTGAGGTTTTTGGAGTAAATTGAAAAAAAAACCAATCGTAAAGGAGATGCCAGGATGGTTGTGTGTTAGGTAAAAGATACTTCCCACCAATATACAGTACAAAGTGGAATGAAATTAGTTGTAGTGATATTGGAATACAATAAAAATCTTAAATAGAAAGGTGTGGGTGTAGGTTTGCAATCAAACATACCAAAATGATGAAAAAGATCATGAGAATACTTATGTTGAAAAATGGATATCCCATTAGGGGAGCAGATGAATTGTAGGACCAAAAAGTAGTTCAAAAGACCTAAGTCTATCATGTCAAAGTTATCCATCAAACTATGTTGAACATTTTGAAAAAGAGAAGGGGAATGTCTTCCATAAATCAAGTCACCAACATAGAGGACAATTAGAAAAATTTCATCCCATTTCTTCTGAATGTAGACTTTAGGGTCCAAATGGAAATGTATAAAACTAGAAGAGCTTGTTTGAAGAGTATTTTACAAATATAGGTGGATACTCCATACAACTTTCTTCTCTAAGATCACTATGCATAAACACACTCTTGAAACCTATTAGGTACATGATCCATCTCTATGATGCATCGAGATAAAGTACAAGCTGAATAGAGTCCATCTTTGAAATGAGGGTAAAGGTTTTAGAGGAATCAATGCCTTTAGCCTTTGAAAACCCCTTAGCCACTATTCGATACTTATACTCGTCATCAGATTCATAAAATTCATACTTGGTCTTATAGTACCACTTAAAATGCATAATTTTTCTTCCCTCAAAAAGTGGTAACAAATCCAATTTTTTTTGCTTCATCAGAGAAAAACACTCTACTTCCACTACATCATCCCACTCGAGTCTACTATCTTATCCTTAAAACTCTATGGACAATTTAAAATAACATTACTCAAAATATTTGATGCTATATGTATAAGAATGGGTACAAAAGGGGTGATAAGGATTACTTGCTAAAGGACTAACCACATTTACAGTAGTGTGGGCTCACTAGGGCTAAGGTTGAGGAATAAGAAGTGAAGGTTTTGGTGTAGGAATAACATTAACAATATAATTATCATCAAGTATCAAGTAATCCTAAAAATTAGATGAATAATAAGGAGTTAGTGAGGGAGAATTTATACATATGGGATCTAAGGGCTGAATTTCTCATCAACCTTGACATCTGCCAAAATAGAACATCATGAGTGACTAGGTAAAATAAGTGATAATCTTTTACATCCTCATAGTAGTTTAAAAAATGAGTGGTTGGATATTTTTCTCCATGATTGAGTTTTTATTCTATAATGAATGTTCAAGACTCATTCCCAAACACTTAGAATAAAAATACATTGGGCTTGATATGGGACAAAGCCTCTTCAAATGTCATGTTATGCACAACCTTGGGGGGTATGCAGTTATATATTTAATTAGCACAATAAACTAATTTAGACCAAAATTTAGGTGTTATGTTCTTGGAAAGAGTCATTCAATTTTAGGTCCAAGGATTTTAGGTTTTAGGGATTACAACATTTGGGTGTCATTTTCCAAGTGTTGGGTTTCATATTTTAGGACTTAGAAGATTTTTTATATCAATTATTTTCATGTTCTAAGGATTTTCAGGTTTAATTTTTATGTTTTATAGGATTTAAGTTTGAAGTGTTCCATTTTTTGAGTTTGGAATTTATTGATGTAGCCATGGTTAGAGGTCTCAATTAAGATATGTCTTTTATCATACAACCTATACATGTGAAATGAAAATTCACACAATAATAATATAATTTTATTGATTCAAAGAGATATTACACAACATTAGACCAATCTCCAATAATAAAAAATAACATTTATCAAATACACAATCATAAACATAACTCACTGTCTTATTAACATTATCCCAATGTCACAATGTGGTTCCATACAACTCAACTCCACTAGCCCTTCTCAAATCTACACTCATAACTAATTGCAATACTCCTTGCAACTACACTTAAGAGTCTTTTCTCAAATGTGGAATCAAATTCCTTTCTCTATTGGAGGGGACATGTTTATATAGACATAATCCACCCATTTACATTAATTATCTTTAACAACCAACTAAGGCCGCACATATTAAATGCTTGTGACACATCAAGATGCACTACAATCATTAAATACATAAATTTTTTGATGGTAATACATCCTTGGATAACACATCACATAATTGATGGATCATAACACATCACACACCCATTTACCCATTCCAAATATCATCACAAGCCTCTCCTAGACATATTACCACTTATTAATGCAAGGTATCCAAATGGCCAACAATAAGAAGTATGAAATAAATATACATAGAGGCAAAGATTAGAATTAAATTTGCTGAAATTATGAAATTAACTAAAGATAACCCTAGAAAAAGGACTCAACATAGATTACTACAGAGCATTTATGGTAAAAAAACCATCTTACGTAAGGAACCTATAAAATAAAAATAAACTATAGAAAAAGTGGAAATAAAATAGAACATGTTGTGATTAAGACAAAAATCCTTATGCTTACAAGCATACCACAAACCACCAAACAACTAAAGATATTATATCACTTTATTAAAACTAACTACACATGTTTTTGTTGATGTAATATTCAACATGACAAGGATGCTCCTTCATCATAAACCTTATGTAATAAAATATGTTAGCACATGCTCCCACACTTAGGCTAAATGAGAAACCCACTCTTTTTACCCTATCCAAAGGTCTTGGCAAGTAGTTTCACTTTGCGAGATGAATATTACCCTCCAATTTATTTGAGTAAAAAACTAACCTCCTCCAAAATATTTTCACTTCACCATTGCACTAGCTTCCCTTCCACTTGAGTCAATGTCCTTTATCTTTTCTAAACAATCTACTCTTAAACTCCTTTTTTGCAATACTACCCACTAAAACAATTTTGTGTTCTTGGTTTTGTATTACCACTCACTTTCCTTTGTGGTACTATTATATATCTTTGCAGTCTACCCCTACACGTATTCCTTGATAGTGCACATAATTAAATGAATTTGGTGTGTATGCTCTTTATTCTCTATTTTTAGAAGATTTAAGATAGTGCAAAAGATAACAACAAATATGTTCTAAGCATATCTCATATATAACCCTAATAGCTAATGTTTGACGCAAGGAAGATTCAAAATATATTTAAAATGAATTACCAACAAGGACTAAATTTGATGATCAATCTAAACTATCATTATTATTTTTTGACGGTAGATTATTTATTCAATATTATCCTTCAAATATTAGTATAATTCATAGTAAAAGTAAGAAATATTGAATATAATATATATTTACATTTTCTATATTCATTTATCATTTTTATTATTCTACCTAAAATTTCACCTTACATTTATTACTATTTTTTTATTAAAAAAAATGAGTATATTTTACACATTGCCATTGTAAAAGGATTCAAATTGAAATTATGGGTGCTTTCAAAATTATACTCTTTAGGATTTCAAAAAAGTTGTGCTTGCATAGACATCTATATTTTTATTACTTGACAAAGCCAGAATGTTTCTCTTTCACAATTTTGTTTAGTTTGAGAATCATTGTGCAATGTAAAAATCAAACGTTACAAATTTTGCCAAGAGCATGTGTTAACACTTCTTTTCTAATAGAAAATATATTTTTTACATTTTCCCCACTAACATGCAAAATAGAGCATGAAATGTATAGGAAATTATAATGCAATAATCACTTCTCCAAGAAGAACGGTGAGTTATTCTTAATCGGTGAGTTTTAATAAAGTGAGATAATATCATTAATATTTTTTGATGATAGATTATTTATTCAATATTATCCTTCAAATACTAATGTATACATAATAAAAAGAAATATTGAATATAATATATATGTAAATATATTTACATCTTCTATATTCATTTATCATTTTTATCATTCTACCTAAAATTTCACCTTACATTTATTACTTCTTTTTATTTTAAAAAAATGAGTATATTTTACACATTGCCATTGTAAAAGGATTCAAATTGAAATTATGGATGCTTTCAAAATTATACTCTTTAAGTTTTTAAAAAAGTTGTGCTTGCATATATATCTATATTTTTACTACTTAACAAAGCCAGAATGTTTCTCTTTCACAATTTTGTATAGCTTGAGAATCATTGTGCAATGTAAAATTTGAATGCTACAAATTTTGCCAAGAGCATGTGCTAACAATTTTTTTCTAATAGAAAATTTATTTTTTACATTTTTCCTAGTAACATGTAAAATAGAGCATGAAATGTATATTAAATTACAATGCAATAATCACTTTTCCAAGAAGATCGATGAGTTATTCTCAATGAAATTTTATATATTTTGTAAAACCAATGAAATATCACTCATTCTTTACCAATTTTTTATAACCTTTGGAATATTTTTAGATTTTGAGGTTCAAGATTTTAAGGTATCAGGGCTTGGTGTTTCCAAGGTTTCTTATATTTAAGGTTTTTAATATATTTATATTTATGGATTTGAGGTTTTGAGTTTCTAGGGTTTTAAGTTTTACATATTTTTGAAAAAATTAGGTTTAAAATTTTTAGGTTTCACAGCTTTTAACTTTTATTTTATAACTTTAATTTTTAGATTTCAGATTTTAGAAGTGTTTATAACAATTTATTATTTATATTTTTTGAATTATTAGGTTTTGGGTTTTACATTTTTTAAAATTCAATCTGAAATTACAAACTTTCATGTTTAAATTTTTAATTTTTTTAATTTAAATCTTAAGTTTTATTTTTTGAATTTCTTGAGGTTTAAGTCCCAAGTCTTCATGGTTCAAGATTTAGGGTTATTATTTTTGAGGTTTCAAATTTGTAAGATTTAAGTTTAGTGGTTTCAAACTTCAAAAATGCTTTATATCAATTTATTTGTCTTGTATTTAGATTTTGTGAGCTTAAGATTTATTTGGTATATACATATTTTAAACTTTTAAGGTTTTTCATATTTTTGAGTTTTTATGGTTTCAAAATTTAAGGAATTTAAGGTTTAAGTTTGGATATTTCAAGGTTAAGGCTTTGGGTTTTGGAGTTTTAGATTTTGTATTTCAAATTTAAGATTTATAAAATATTTTATATCAATTTTATTTTTATACTTTTTTATTATTAATTTTAAAATAAAAATTTCAATTTTTCAAACCTATATTTTAATCTCTTCGAATGTAATATATCCTTATATCTTAAAATACTACTACTAATAATACATGATTTATATGTTATATATATTAACATAAAAATTACAAAATTTCTTTCAACTAATAATTATTATATTAAAGATTTATAAAATAAAATTTTAATTATTTTATATTCAATGCTCTTCTTTTTAATTTTATTTTTTATTTGATGAGGTAAACGCTTTTGATCGGAGCTATGAACCGACATGGAACATAATCGATGGCCCATTCCCCACAACAAAAAGATAAAGATAGTGGAAAAAAAATACATGAACATCCACCTCCCGAAAGGGAGCACACCAAGAAAGGGAAGAAATAAACAACAAAGGGAACACTAAAAAAATGGAAGAGCATAGAAGCGAAGAGAAGATGAAACCACTAGTCTTCAACCAATATTCAATAAAAACCCCAAAGATAGACAACCAATAGAAAACCATGAAAAAGGTCCTAAAGAAAGGGGTGAAGTTAAACACCATCCAAGAACATAAACTATCAATTGTACACTTAAAGGGCTTAACCGCAAGCTGGGACTACCATCTCCCTTGCTTAGAGAGGAGATATTTTAAGGCCCACTAGGAACCATTGCTAATAAGAGTGTGTGATTCTGACCTCATCAATTCCACCTTTGATCTGCACCCTTTCTTCTTTGAAGAGACACCAACATCCACAAGATGCTTAGAAGGCTTGGTAGAGGGGGCCCAAGAGAATCCCCCTTCAGGAGGGGTTGACCGAAAGGTTGAAGCTTCCTTTAAGGGATCATCTAAAAGGGAGAGGGACTGGGGCTGAGAGGGGGGATCAAAAGAAGGTAAGGGGAGGGGGAAGGGTAGGTAAGGGGCACAATACTTATACATTTCTCAAGAACACCCATCTTTACAACAGATCCAAAGTGAGAAAGAGGGGAGTGGTAGATTTTTTCATAATTATGCTACTTAAAATTTGGGTCAACCCCTTATTTTGATGTGGCCCCCAACCATATGAATGATTCAAAAATATTTAATACACTCATATTCTCTCACAAAATACATAATCCTTTCAACAAATCCTCTCATAATCTCATTAATCATGAAATGAATACATTAACAGATAAAGGATCTTCAACAAGTTATCTTTCTAACTCATACAAACTAGGCATTCCAAGATAAGGAGGCACAAAAGGCTTCTCTCTAAGCCTATTCCCAAATTCACCTACCTAAGTAAAGAAAGAATACAAACACATATAGAATTCCAAGGAGGAATGGAGACAACAAAAAAATTATGTCTCACATCACACATGGAGTGATAATGACAAATAAGAGCAAGGCCCAAGATGTTATGCCACATTTTCCTCTTGGGGTCATTATGGCTAAAAACAAGCCTTAATTGAAAATTGGCACCACCCTTCACATGTGATACACTATAGATGAATAGTGAAAGGTAAGTCACATGTCAAAGGTCAAAAGGAAGAGAATCTTCTTTAGACAAAGTAAGCCAACATCATGTGCCTCTATGTGAATCCATATAAATCCACCCCCTACCACCTATGTAATCAAGAATAGTGTTGTGACATATCACTAGGATGAATTATGTATGCCACATTAGCAATGAATAATGTTGCATGAATAGTATTTTGGATGCTACATCATCTTTCCTCTTCCAAATTTGTTGAGGATGTTGTTGAGAATTAGAGGGACAACTAGAGATGTGGTGACCAAGGAGGTGGCAATGGAAGTAGTGAAAAGGAAAGCCTTCATAATTGAGATATTGAATCCACAAGCCATGTGAGGAGAGCAAGTTGACTGAGAAGGAGATCAACTTTGAGAGATCAATGAAAGCACAAACTCATACATAGATGAGGTCCCAAGAAGCATCCTCAATATTTATGAAAGAACCTACTTTGTCAACCAAGAGTTTGATGAAATAAAGGCAGGCTAGATATCTCCTTTTACCAAACTAGATTTTAACCTAGTACATAGGATAACATTAAAAAGGAAGATGAAGAGGACCCTACCTCCTAGATAATTGCCAAGAAAGGATAAAGTACCAAGAGAATCAAAATATTTATCTCTTCTAGCCCTACTAAGATCAATAAGGAGGTGTAGACCTACAAATATATCACTTTGGAATAAGGGAAATATTCTTTGCAAAAAGATAAGTATACCTTCAAAGGGAAGAAAAAAAATAGGAAAAATCCTTTGGGAAGTCAGAAAGAAGGGATAAAAAGAGGTTCCCATGTGGAGAATATTGATGCCCCTATGCAAGTATTTTTTTTGATGGACTTCATTGGAGTGGATGATTTATCCTTTCAAGATATAAAATATGCCCTGGTTAATAAGGAAGACCATGGGGATGATGTTTTTACAAGATATAATTTGGAAAAGTTGAAGGAGGTAGAGCTCCAAAAGAGAATTGATATTTTTCAAGAAGAAGTTAACCTTTAGAAAATCATGCTTAAATGGTGGATAAAGGATGAAAAAAATAAAAAATATAAAGTCAATGACATGAACCTGATGCAAGGGGCTCATCAAGGAAAGACATTGGAGGAGGACAACCAGGGGTTGAGAACAAAGGTTCAAAGTCTGATTCAAAATTTTGAGGCCCTAAAAAATAGAATGATGAAGGTTGAAAAGGATCTAACAAAGCTCAATGGGAATATACAAAAGGTTATTAAACTCAACACAACCATAGTTCAAAATTGTGTCAATGATATCCAATGTTTTTAGGACAACTTTAGCAAGAAAAATGAGGGAGTGATGGAAAAAGCCCAAGGAGGACTAAGTAAGAGGATTATGAGACACAACTTTGAGGTGGATTCAAAGTCTGAATTTGACATGTTTGATCACCCGCAACATATGAATGAAGGATGGGAGGTAGTTATATCCCATAATATTTTGGCTCATCCTAGTCATTGATTTTGTTTGTCCTAAGTGGGAGTATATTATCTGCTTCTGATTTGCTTCTGGTTGGTCCCATTTTGTTAATAATTAGTTATGTTTGGTTGTGCTCATTTCATAGTTGATTGTGGTGGTAATCTTTTACTTGTTTTTTTGTCTTTGGTTGTAAAAGGGTTGGGGACCTTTAAAAAACCCCACCTTTACTCTTATATAAAAAAAATAAAAATTATAACAATAGTTATGGATATTTTAAGTATAATAAATTCTTATTTAATTTTTATGAGAAATAAAAGTTTGATATTAGTTTTAAATACTTAAAAAAAAATAGTTTTTAATACATTACTCGTTGATATATATATATATATATATATATATATATATATATATATATATATATATATATATATATATGCATTTTTTCAATTATTAATTATTAAAATTATTAATTTGCATTTTTATATAATTTAAATTTATCACATTTTTTATATTTTAATTATATTTTTTTTAAAATAATAAATTGTGGCAAGACTTATGTTAGGTAAGAAATTTGAACTAGCTAATATAATAGTTAAGATGCAACAATTTACTTGAAAATTAAAGTGGATAAACATGATAAATTTAAAATTTATAGTATAATTTTAGGTGGCACAATGAACATTAACTAAAATATCCTTGAAATTTGTGTAAAATCCCTCCCATAATGTAGTGTTTTGTGTTAACACTTTTATTACAATTTGTATGAGCATAAATTCTGTGATATATATATATATATATATATATATATATATATATATATATATATATATATATAATAATAACATCTATTCAATTTTGACACTCAAAATAATTAAAATGTAATAGTGATTGTATAAAATAATTAAAATGTAATAGTGATTTTTAAGTGATTATAATTGAAAATGAATTCCATCATTTAAATGATAAACTATTATTTATATGGGTGCAAAAACAATGTGACTCCCATTATTATCTATTATTAGAGGAAAGGTTCCATTATTGGTGTACTATAATTTTGGACAATAAATTAAGGTGCCATAATATCATATTAGATTTAAATTTTTTTACCTATTTTAATATGTCATCTTAACTACTTATAACTAATGTTTCAAGGTCTAACACATTATAAATTTTATGATATAGTCAATTTTATCACAAAAAATCACAAAATATATTTTTTAAACTTATATCTAGAACTTAATTTTTGGAGTACCAATAACTATGCATTAGAATATCAATACTTGAATCTTACTTGCCAAGATATGATTGATTGCTTTTAAATATATAAAATAAATATTAAACAAGTATTAAATATTACATGCTTAATTTTTGATACATTTTAATATTTATACACACTAATATGTTGTATTAATGAAACGCTCCTTAACAAAAATATTATTAAAACATACACCATTATTGGAACTTTTGCTCTATCATATTTCATATTATAAGAAATACTAAATATTTTATTAGCTATCAAAACACTCACAAAACATAAAATACTCATTCACTAATTTTGTTTGTCAATTACAATTAGAAGAAATGGAGGATGAATGGTGCTCGCTTCAAATTAAAGAAAGTTCATGTACATTTCTTGGAAAAACTTGAGATAACATAGAAAGTCACAACTTACATAAATTTTATTAAAAAATTATCTACTTTAATATATTATCAAATTATAATTATTATAAATTTATAATAGATTATTGCACCTGACTTTTAGATGAGAGAGTATAATATGTATTTTTTTAATGAAATAAATGTGTATTCAATTTTTTAAATAATAATTAAAAGGAAATAATTAAAAATATAGTTAAAAAAAGAAATATATTAAATCATATAAATAGGTAAAAAATTAAATTAATTATAATCATAATAAAGAAATCCATAATCTATTATAAATTTTCTTATAAAAATGTTTACTCTAATATATCTTCAAATCAATCAATGTTTGAACTTGAAATTTTCATTTTAATATATTCAATTATTATGAGGGTTTAAAAGTATTTTATACTATTAAGAGGTAATAATTTAATGTGTGATAGAAAAAAATAATATATTAAATTATGTAAGAATAAATAGTTAAATAATAGGTTGATAAAGCGAGTTAGAATTCTCAATGGTTTTCAGATTGAAATTTTATGAAAATTTGAAAACATAGTTTTGATTATTAATATTAATATCAAGTGAAATTTCAAGACATGCCATCATGGAAGGGAAAAAGTTAAAATTCAAATCTTTGGCCCACTCTAATGGTCACTTATAGGATTTTACAGGATGAGCACATCTCAAATTGGATCCAATTGGGATGATGGCCTAGACGAGTGGGTAGAGGAGAGACAATGTAGCATGCTAACAAATCTGTTGAGGAAGACAGTCCCTATTTAGCTCCCAACATAAATAAATACAAAGGAAATTCATCTTTGAATTCTTTACATTTTGGGTTTGGACTACCTAAAGGGTTCCTAAACCCTGGTCCATCCAAGATTACAAGCACAAGGGATGTTGGGCCTCCCAAGTCTGTGGGGTAGGAAAGGGTAAAGATTATTTATTCTCCCAGACCTTCATGCTTGTGTTACCACCAACCATAATCCAATTTTCTCACGTGGCCAATGAAACTTTTTTGGTTGGCCGGGATGCTCCTTTTTATGATCAATTGGTCAAGCAACCTAGAATTTCTAACAAGGCTTTATCTAGTGGTCTTGCTTCTCTCCTTCATTTATCCAATGAATCAAATAATTACCTTCATATTGTTTCCTCTTATAAGAAAATGGATTAGAGATGGGTCTATTATAACTACGTCAATGTGGGGAATCCATTTCATGCTTGCACTAATTTTTGTAAGGTGAGGTTATCTTCTCATGCTAATGATCTCTCACCTTCCATGGTTTGAGTGGATTATGAAGTCAAGGATCCATCCCCTTGTTCTATGCTCTGACTCCTAGTCTTCTTTATTGGGTAACATTTAAGTTTCTTTTTCTAATAACATCTTGAAGGTGGACTTTTGTTATTAGTCCATTCAAGATATGGACTTGGACGTTGGTTATAGGTGCTTATTCGACAAATGTGTGGGATATCTAATCACACATTCTGACCTTCTCAAGTGAGTCGATTTAGTATGGAGTTTCTTTGATGCCCTTTCATTCACCTACTTAGTCATGGCTTTTTACAAGTTATATTCCATTGTGTTGCTAATTGAGATTTGGTGTGGATAAAGGGCCCATGGTTCTTTGGTAGATTTGGGATCTATCTTTATCCCTAGATCCCCTTATTGACCATGAAAAGGAATCAATTTATGCATCACCTATTTTGATTAGATTTCAAAATATTGTACCTATTATGAGGAATGAGGAATACATCAGAATGTTGGTTAACTAGGTGGGTTTATTTGTGAATCTAGATGAAAACTTTGTGGGACAAAGGTTTGTGAGAGCTTTGTAATTGTGGATCTTTCCAAGCCTCTTCGCCAATAAGTCAAGCTTTGTTCCACTCATGGTTCATGGGTTCAATTCATCAACTTTGAAGGGATTCCTTTTAGATGTTTCCACTATAACTACATTGGGCACCACACTACTAGGTGCTCCTCAAATAATCATCATTCAAGACTGGTGTGGATGAAAAAAATAAGGAGCTTCAAATAAATATTTTTTCTAGTGCAACCACAACATCTTCTATCATCTTTCTAGGGTGCTTGCTCCATCATCTAAGGATGCCTCCCTTCTGATCATGGTTCCTCCTAGGATAGAGCCTACCCTTGATGAAGCTTTTAATCCATACCCTTTGTTGGTGGATAGAACTACCCTAACCCTTTCCTCTTTGATGAAGCTCAAATCTCCTCTAGACTTGAAAACTAATAACAAAAGTAGAAGAATGTAGGTGGAAAGACTCAGATTGGATGTTGTTGAATTGGTTAAGTATGGATCTCAATGGACTATGGAAGGGATTCTATCCTATCGGGGAAAAAGAGGCCCATCTAGGGGTTATCTATTTACCTTTGCTCCTAATGATTAGTTTGCTACTTGGTTTTTCATTTTCAATGGTATTTGCATTGAGTGTGAGTGTTGATCCTTCTTCTTGGTAATTATTCTGGACGTTTTCTACCTATCTTCTGGTGGATCTCTGGTGGAAGATTGTTTGGTTTATGATTGGTTGACAGTTTTAGGTCATTGTTTGATCTTGTTGTCTTTCTTGGTGGCTTTATTGCTTATGTGTATTTTTCATTCTCTTGTGTAGTTTAGTCTGGGTCAGGTGTTGGTTGGCCTTCTTCTGTATCAAGTTAGAGGAGCCCTGCCAAAACCTTCTTTTTCACCTTATCAAATAAAAAATATCAAGTTCAATTGTAACTAATTATTTTGGATTAAAACTAATATTAAACATTTATTTTATATTTATTTTTGGTTAAAAATATTTATTGATCTCTTGAAATATTAAATAAATAAACTTCTCTTAATTTGAATCTTCCAATATTTTAATAAGAAAAAAAAATTACTTAGAAAAATTATATATAAATTAATAAATTGTAAACACCTTACCAAACACAATAATTTAATATTTAAATGAAAACTTATATTTACAAATTCATTTACCTTTTCTTAAATTATTATATATATAAAAGATAATTTTTTTCATTTGATGAGATAAATGTTTTTGAAATTGGAGCTACAAACTGAACAAGTGAGGGTTTTGATAATTAGACCCACAACTAGGGAGAGGATTTTACATGATGGGCCCACAACCAAATAATACAAGGCACAACAAGAGGGTTTTAAGGATCCCCCAACCATACCAAGTACATCAAGAGGGTTTGGAGGCTCCCCTAATCTTTAACAAGTACAACTAGAGGGTTTTAAGGCTCTCACAGCCATAACCAACACAACATGAGGGTTTGGAGGTTCCCACAACTTAAGTGAAACAAGAGGGTTTTAAGGATCCCGCAACCTTTACAAAGTACAGCTAGAGGGTTTTAAGGCTCCATCAACCATAACAAGAACAATAAGAGGGTTTGGAGGCTCCCACAACCTTGGTGAATTAGATAACAAGAGGGGTTTGAGGCCCCCACAAGCATATTACAAGGGTTTTTAAGGTTCCCACAACCTCATCATAATTAAGGATGTTACAAATCAATGAAAATTGAAGTGCTGACACCTTCAATAATATTTTATTGAGACTTACACTGTAGAATAAGAGTTCACTAGGAACAAAAGGTCTTTTACCCTTGGGTCTTCTACACAATCTCCACACAATTGAGATGCAGTAAGTGGGCTTTTCCTCCCAATGAAACCAATAAGGTGGATTCCTCTATCATCCACTATAATATAATAAGTTTTGGTTGGGATTTCTATATTCACCCCAAACCAAACCAACTTAAATTGAGTAAAAACCTTTCCAGATTTGATCTTCAACGTAATTTTCACCATATAAAAAATAAAATTATATAAACTCTAAACTTTTTAAATTTTAACTATACAACCTAATGAGGTGACGTTTAATTTTATATTATCCTTAAAAAGATTTGTACGTCATATGTTAGTGTCCATCCAAACAGTGAAATGTTTTTATCTATAATTCCTTTTATCTTCCCTATTTATGAGACAAACATTTTCTATTCTATAGTAATCAATTAAACATTTAAAATGACATCATATTTATGGGACACACATTTTACATTCTATAGTAGTTAGATTAAACATTTGTAGTGGCATGCCTTTTGTGAGTTTCATTTTTAAAAAAATTAAAAAGAGGAGTATTGAATATAAAAATAATTAAAATTTTATTTATAATTTTTTTAATATAATAATTATTAGTTGAAAATTTTTAATAATTTTTTATGTTAATATATATAATTTATAAAATTATTAGTAATAGCATTTTGAAATGTAAAGAGGTTAAATTTAAAGAGATTGAATTATAAGGTTGAAAATTAGAAAATTTAAAATTTGAATTTGAAAATTAATAATAGAAAATTTTAAAAATAAAACTGATATGAAATATTTTATAAATTTAAAATTTAAAATACAAAATCTAAAATTCCAAAACCCAAACTTTTAATTTTGAAATATTGGAACTTAGACCTTTGAAATCTTCAAATCTTAAAACCATGAAAACTTGAAACTATGAAAACTCTAAAACCTTAAAGTTGAAAGTTTCAAAATTATATATATATATATATAAAACTCACAAACTCTAAATACAAGGAAATTGAAATGTATATATAACAAAAAGCCCACAAACTCTAAATACAAGATAAGTAAGCAATATAAAACATTTTTGAAATTCAAAACCATAAAACAACCCAAATTTTCAAAATTTGAAACTTCAAAAATAATAATCTTAAATCTGAACCATGAAGACTTGGAACTCAAAAAATTAAAAAAATGAAATTTAAAATTTAAATTGGAAAATTGAATTTTTTTTCGTAACTTCAAATTGAATTCTAGAAAATGTAAAATCCAAAACCCCACTTCAAAAATATAAATAATAAATTGATATAAACACTTAAATTCTAAAATTTAAAAACCAAAATTTAAAAATAAAACTAAAAATTTGAAATTTGTAAAACCTAAAATTCTTAAACCTATTTTTTTTTCGAAAATATACAAAATTTAAAAACCTAAAAACTCAAAACCTAAAATCTCTAATAAATCTAAATATCTTAAAAACCTTAAATATAAGAATGAAACACCAAGCCTAAGAAACAAGGAAACACCAAGTCTTGATACCCAAAAATCTTAAAAATTGGTGAAGAAGAATTGATTGAGGTTTCCAAAAATATATAGAATTTCATGGAGAAGAGATTATTGCATTATAATTTCACATACGTTTCATGTTCTATTTTGCATGTTGTTGGGAAAAACATAAAAAATAGATTTTTTATCAACACAAAAAAAGTGTTAGTACATGCTCTTGGAAAAATTTGTAGCGTTTGATTTTTACATTGCACAATGATTCTCAAGCTATACAAAATTGTGAAAGAGAGACATTCTAGCTTTGATAAGTAGTAAAAATATAGATATGTAAATGCAAGTACAACCCTTTTTAAAAAATATAATTTTGAAAGCACTTATAATTTTTATTTGAATTTTTTACAATAATAATAATGTGTAAAATACACATTTTTAAAAAAGAACACAGTAATAAATGTAAGGTGAAATTTTAATTAAAA
Source organism: Torreya grandis (assembly GCA_037957365.1). NCBI lineage: Eukaryota > Viridiplantae > Streptophyta > Pinopsida > Cupressales > Taxaceae > Torreya > Torreya grandis. Next base: position 3,024,392 of record JARHVA010001002.1, on the reverse strand, counting down.
TGATAAAAATGATAAATGATTATAATAAATGTAAGCATATATATTTATATATATATTATATCTAATATTTCTTTTTTTTATTATGAATCATATTAGTATTTGAAGGATAATGTTGAATAAATGATTTGTCGTTAATAATAATAATAATAATAATAATAATATAGGTTGACCATCAAATTTAGTTCGTACTGACAAATCATTTCAAATATATTTTAAATATTTCTTGTTTCAACTATTAGCTCTCAGGAACAAATATGAGATGTGCTCAGAACTTATTTGTTGTTACCTTTTATATTGTCCTTCAATTTTGTAGTGCCTTTATTTTTTAGTATGTGAGTTACAAGTTTTTTTAATTATGATAAATTGAGGGTTTTGAAAGGTTCCAAAGCCTTGTACAAAGCTAGAAAGATAGAAACATCTAAGCACAACAACGAACACAATTAAAGATCAGGCCCAACAAACCACCTAGCCAAGAACAAACTAGAAGTCAATAAAATACTAGCTCACTTCTGACTAACATATAAATGTTCGATAGTAATAGTTATTTGAGTATCTAGATTTGGATCTAACAATCTCCTTAAATTTTGTACTCCTTGTTACTCTAACACTTGGCTAAACTGTTCTCTTTCAATTTGACATCAAATTTCAAACATCATTACCCTCTCCACCCTCATGGATAAACTCTATCTCAGACCTTGCCAACCCCTTTCTAGTAAACTCCTTATACTTAGATCCCTCTCAAAATGTAAGAACCCTTAGATTCCTTACATCTATCTTAGTAGTCAGATCTTGAGTTTTGATTTATGTCTTTGGAACTATAGGACCATTATTTTCCTCTCTTCCCTATTACTAATCATGATCTTGATATTCCTTGTCTTCAATTGCTCCATCCTAAAGATATATAGCCTCTTTCTCCTCCATAATTTTAGCCTCAAAGACCTTCATTCTCCTCATGATGATCTCAATCCTAGTCTTCCATGTTTCCAAGATCTCCATCCTAAAGATATTTTGAATCTTTCTCCTCCCCCATCATTGTAGCCTCAGAACTACCTTCATTTTCCTCATGATGCCTTAAGTTCAAAGCATTCGAACTATAAGGCCCAGCTTCAAAAATGCCCATAATTTCTTCTTCTTCGTTTTTTTAACCATTTGGTATTTCGGCCTTTAGATCTTCTTCCTATTCTTTGGCTAGTTCCTCCTCTTCATTTTTTCCTTGGTTTCTTTTTTTCCCTACATCCTGTGATTATAAGTCTTCTTTCTTTTTCAAAACCTAGTTTTCTTTTGTTTTTGATGGACAATTATTGGTTTCATGGCCCTTGTTATTAGAGCCTGCACAAACCATAGATTTACATTCATATTCAACTAATTGGGTCCATATTCCATACTTAGAAGAAAACATAAATTGTTGATTAAAGATCCTTATTGATAGAGATGCTCTCATAACACCTAGCATAGATCAATCTCCTTTTATTTTTGGTTACCAAGTCAAAATCTAGGATCTACCCTATAGATTTAGTGATTCTTGTCAAAAAATTTGCTTCCCAACACTCTAGGGGAAGGCTTGAGAGTCTAACCTAAACTTGGATTTCATTGATTAGTACCAAATTTGAATAAAACCCTAGTTTCCACTTTTTTAATGCTAGATTAGATGTTTCCTAGAGCCAAAAACCCCCTAACGAAGTACTAGTACAATCAATCTTATTATAAAAAGAAATTAAGAAGAAAACTTGAGGCAAAGTAAATATCTCTACGTGGCCCTTAGGCTTCCATTTTATAATCACCCATTCTCTAAAAATATCTATGTTTGGTTGTGAACCCAACAAATTGCCAATCAAGGAGATATCTAGTTTGATATGAGATCATTCCACTATTTTGTCATGGATAGTTATGCAGAGAACACCATCCTCTTCGACCACCACTAATGCCTCATGAGTCTAATTAGAATCTGGGAATGCCATTTTTTTTGAAAGCCTATCTACCCAAGATTGTTGGTCAAGATCATATGGAACCACTGAGAGATTTCCATGGGTGACTTGCACCAGGGGCAAAGGTTTTACTGGTAATTTTCCAAATGATGACATGTGAATGGGAAATGACTCCACATGGGCCATAACATTGTCATTATCGACTACACCCACCAAATAGAAAGGATTAGTCATCATCAAGGAACTTGCTGAATTTCTCTCAAACCTTAACTTGTAAAGATTTTCATGAGTATATTATGTAGGTCATAGGAGCTAAGTAGGGCCACAAGTTGTAAGGATGAAGAAGTGCCATAGTTGAAAAAGCATGAAGCAATATGTTGTGCCCCAATAGTAGGCAGCAGACTTCTCCTTCATGTTGCTTCGAGGAACATTTTTTTTATAATTTTAAATCAAAATTATAGTAGGGAATATCTTTTGAGAGGTACATAACAAGGAGGATTCATCATACAATGATTGTGGAATAGATGAAAGATAAAGGACAGGTTATAGTTGGTAAACAATATGTGTTTAATTAAGTAGAGTTCTTAGAAGAAATGAAATATCCCATACTTATGTTTTCCTTGATCCCATTTATAAAGGGATGGGGAAATGCGAGAATGGGGGATCAAGGGGTATGGACTTGTCTTCCTGGAACATAACATATTTTCTTGAATAGTCACTTGAAATGTAAGATGGTTGATGATGTTTATTACAAAAGAGTGATCTATATTTATATGATATATGCATGTTCAAGTTATATTCGATATATACATAATAGTTTTTAATATGAATTTGACATTTATAATTATTTTTTCAAATCCATAAACCAAAATGAAATAAATTTTATTAATTCAATAATTTTAATCAAACATAAATTCTAATTTAAAAAAATACCTTATATTTAATAAATAAATATATATTTAAAATTAAAATAATTTTAAAAAGTCAATAGCTATAAATTTTCAACTTTTGAAGTGTAGGACTTCTCACTTTTTATATAACCTTTTTCATCTCCATAAAAAAATAAATATATTATTAATATTTTATTTGACCTAATAAAGTGAATGCCCCCTATTTTTTCCCCTCCTCTTCTCATCATAATTTTTTTCTGTGGAGAACTACAATAGTATTAGTTGGTTGTACATTTATAGTGCGAATATATAATCTATCAACAATGGTTTTTAGTTTTGATTAATTTTTTTTAGTGTGAATTAATATGTCATTTTAAAATAAATTTAATGGAATAATAAAGATTATTTTTATTAATAATTTTATATTTTCAATTTTTAATAGCAAACAAATATTTGAATAAAATTTAGCATGAATTAATATTATTTTTAAATAAATTTAGTAAAATAATAAAGGTCTCATTTTTATTAATAATTTTATATTTTCAGAGTTTATAATATTGGGTACCAAAAAAATATTTTAAATAATCCATCCAAAAATAAGATTAAAGTGTAATGAAAGCATAATCAATTTTTTTTATATAAATAATTTTATTCAAATATAAAATATTATAAATAAATAAATTAAAAAATAATCATCATAATTTTTATATTAAATATAGTTTAAAGATGAAGATTTGTGGTTAAATAATATAAAAGATTTTTAATTTAATATTTTGGATTACATTTTGTGAATCATCATTTAGATGAGAGAACAAATAGATTTCATACTCAAATTTCTATTTATAAATGTTAATAATAAAATGTTGTATAGTTGAATAATTTTAAAAAAAATGAAAAAAATAAAAATAAAAATAAAAATTTAAATGAGATAATTTGAATATAAGTATGTTAATTAAAAAGAGGAAACTAAATAAAAATTATTTTCTAATTTATTATGATTAAAAAATAAAATTTAATACCTCTAAAAATGATGGTAATAAAAGTTAGTATGATTATTTATTATCCCTGTTAAAAGGGCAGGAAGAAATATCAAGATTTGTTTGCAGAATAATTGGTCATCATTACAAAGTTTGATCATTAAGTTAAACTTCAATGGTATTGTCAAAGATAATGATGGATGGATAGGAGAAAAAGTAATTTTTAGAAATGACAAAGGCTCCCCTTTTCTTGGTTTTAATGAAGTCTCAGGGATATGCACAAACAACTTTGTCGAGTCTAAATATCTATGGAGGGGTATAAAATTAGCTCTTAAAAATAATTATACCAATATTACTATTAAAAGAGATTCAAGATAAATTTTAGATGCTTTAAGAAAAGATTGCTTTAAAAATTGACAATTTTCTTACTATAATTAAAAAATGTAAATAACTTCTTGTAATTTTTTTAGTTTGCCCAATAAATCATATTAGATAGAATGGTATTTAAGTGGAATTTCAGTGATTAACTTCAAATTTGGTTTCACCTATTTTAAGCAGCAAAAAATAAATTACTAATTGTAAAGGAACAAAACTCCAATTTTCATCAATGAATATAATTATGATTTGGAATTGGGTGTTGAGATTTTCTATTTAGAAATTTATGATGAATTACATAGATAAATTAGAAATTATGAAGGATTTGACGGGGTAGGGGCATGTGGCATGAGTGATTAGTTTAAGATATCATCATTCGTCCAAACTCTTATCATTTGTGGTGAGCAAAAGATGATGTGGGGAGCTCAAAGACTACTCACATGTATGCCTTCCCTCCCTTTGCATTTATAAAATAAATTTTACTAATTTATTTTTATCAATCAACTTAGCTATTCAATAAATCATGAAAAATTAATTTTTTCAATCTCTTAATTGATTAATACATGAACAAAATTAAAGAATTTCCCAATTTAAAAATCTAACTAAATTTTCTTGCCATCATTCTTAGAGGTATTAAATTTTAATGTTTTTAATAATAAAAAATAAAAATTTATGTTTTATTTAGTTTCCTCTTATTAATTAACATACTTTTATTCAGGAGGGGCTACTTCAGCACATTACATTCTTCTTGTAGTGGTGGTGCTTGGATCTCCTTTAGATGAGGCAAGAGTACTTCAAGGTTTTGCACATGCAGAGGTTAGGGAAGCATCCACACCAGATGACAACCTCAAGATGGCCTTGGTGGCAAAGAGTGGAGAGAAAATTTATATTTATAAGGAAATAGGGAAGGTACCTTCAAGGATAGTGAGTCTACCTGCTACAAAATCCTTTGCAAAAGTGGCATCCAAAAGGGTTTACAAGCTTGTGGCACCTACCAAGAAAAGTTTCTCTATTTCCTTTGAGGTTGATCTAAAACTCAAAAGTTTTAATTGAAAGATATTTCAAGAACATGAAAATAGCACAGTAACAATGATTTCTCTAAGAAGAGATGTTTATTACTCAAGATCATAAATACAAACATATGCTTATCTCTGGGAAGAGATGTCTAATTTCCATTTCAGGTTACATCTTCATTTATACATATTTTAAAGGTAGGAGGAGGATGTGGAAGGTCACCCATCTCTATAGAGATTAAGTGGTTTTAATTCCATGATTTACAATAATACAGAATTCGAGGAATTACTATTTGTAGAAACTTACTATTTTTAGGCTGCACTACTAAAATTGAAATTTGGGGAACTTCCATTGGATTTTTTGGGGTCAAAACCCACTGAGCAGATCTTGATGCCATCTCACCACATTATCCTCATTCTTAGATTTTTAATGGCTTAAATGGGGAGTCAATCAGAGCTATGGTGTAAAAGTTATGGCTCTTGAAAGTTCTGTCATCAATTGGGCTAGAACCGTCACCCGAATTATTGCTTGGATCAGAGGAGAAAGTTATTAAATATGTGTTGGAAAATGAAGAATGGTTTGATGATAAAGGGATAATATGCATATTTAACTAGCTCTAGCCTAGCATTTTGGTGCTCCATATGTGGATTTTAGAAAATTGGTGGCACTTCATGAAAGGTACCTTAGAGATTTATCCTGGTGCTAGAGGTTTCTTCATAGCAATTTTTAATCTTCCTGAAGATTAAAATTCAATCATGCATGAATAGATTTGGTATATGGATAAACATCTCCTCTTGATGAAGCCTTGGTTTCCTTCCTTCAACCCATTAACTAAATCTTTCAATATTAGCCTTGTTTGGGTGTGTCGTCCTTACTTGCCCCTAGAGTTTGGTCTAAATCTACATTATCAGTGATAGGCACAACTTTGAGATAATTTTTAGAAGTGGATGAAACTACATGATTATCTCCACACTACCTATGCTCGAATCTTAGTTTGTATGGATATATCTAAGCTCCTTGAGTCCATTGATTTGAAGGTTCAAAATTGGATTTGGTCCCAAGTTCTTGACTATGAAAGAGTACCATTTAGATGTAGAAAATATTTTTATACAAGGAATTTGGACGGTTCATGTCAAACATCCAAAACAAAGAAAGGGACCTCTTGGTGGAATGATGCTCTTCTCGACCATCTCACAATATTTGCTTCTGATAACGAAGATGAGGAAATTCTAAGAGAAGTATAAATTAAATATGAAGAATTGGTTCCAGGTTCCACTGGTATCTCAATGGATGGAAAGAAAAAGTTTCTAGATCAAAAAAATTGTGGAATTACAGAAGGGAGAATTAGATAAAAAAGTTATTCCCTGGGTTCTTAAGAAGATTTTTTAGTAAGGGAATCTCTGTTAAATTGCAAACCAATGTATACTCTTGGAGTCTCCATCCCTGCTATATCAAATGTAGGGGAAGCAGGAGTTTGGACTTTAGTGAGAAATATAAAGAAAGGTAGAGAAAAGAAGAAATTAGAATCTCTTAATATGACCCTTAGATCACAAAGAAAAAATAGTTTTGAAGGGACCTGATACATCTTTGTTTTGTGCAGCTAAAGTAGAAGTTGTTGCTTATCTGCTATTTTTGTAGTATTGTTTTTTGTTGGTTGATTCTCTAATTTTTTTTTGTTATATTTGGTTTTTAAGACCATGTTTACAGTTTATTTTGTAAAGGGTAGAGTCCCTATTTCTAAAAAAATCACTTTTAACATTAATAAAAACATACTTTTATTCAAGTTATTTCATTTAAAATTTTTCTTTTTCTTTTTTCATTTTTTTCAAATATTTTATTATCCAACATTTTAATGCTAACATTTATAAATAAAAATCTAGATCTATAATTTAATTATACTAACAATAATTTATAGAATATAATATAAAATATTAATTTAAAAATCTTTTACATGATTTAATTAAAAATGTTCGTCTTTACTTTATACATTGTGGAACTACCATCTCTTAAAAAAATAAATTGTATATTAGACATGATTTAATTAAAAATGTTCATCTTTACTTTATACATTATGGAACTACCATCTCTTAAAAAAATAAATTGTATATTAGTATTAATTAATTTATTAATTTCAAATATTATTATAAATATTAATTAATACAATAAACTAAAATTAAATTATTTTTTTATCATTAATAAATAAAGAAAAACAAAAATTATTTTTTTTAAATTAAAAAAATCATATTAAATAAAAAAAAAACATAAAAATTTCCTATTAAATAAATGATTTGATATTAAATTTTCTCTCATTATATAAAAATAAAATATTATAATTTTTTTCATAGTGATTAATTCATCTCCCTATCATAATTATAAATTATTTTTATAAATACTTCCCAGTCTATATCCCATCATATAAAAATAAAAGATTATACTAAAAATAATTCATAACGATTAATTCCTCTGAATTGGGAAAGTGTAATGAGCAATATCCTTTTGACCGTAGACACTATGAAATTTGTGGAATGTGGAATGTAATGATGACACCCACATGATAAAATTGACAATTTTTTAAGTAGTTCATCATGCAAAATTTTTCTCTAAGAATAAATAAATAAATTTATTTATTTATTTTGATTATTTATTATTTATATTTATTTTATTTATATTTTTTGAAAATAATAATATATAATTTAAATAATGGTTATGATTTTCTTTCTCTTTCATTTATATTATTGTTATAAGATTAAAATCTTCCAATTTTTAAAGGGTAAACAAATCAAGAGTAAAAGGTTGTATAATATATACATCACTTAAATATGAAGTTAAAATTATACCAAATGAAACTTAGGAGATATGATGTAAAATCTTCCTATTATCATTTAAAGCAACAAATGTGTGGATGAAAATTATGAGTGAGATTTGTTTTTGCAACATATGATAAGCTTCTTGCATGCTTACATCATGGTCAACGATGCTTTCTATCAAAATCTTATGGTATTCAATCGAAGTGGGTTCATTTGAATTTAAAGGATGGACTTGCTTAGAGGGAAAGTAGTTATCACCCTCATGAAGATGAAGAGAAGAAGAAGATTCTTTCCTATACATAAGATATGACATTGAAACTTGAAACATATTTGTTAACTTATGTGCTAAATCCTCTGTGTATGTAAGGGTTTTCTTGTTAATGGAATTCTACATAAGATAAAGATAACATGCTATGAAATATGACATATATTGAAATTGATAGGAAACATCATCAATACATATGTTTATGCCTTTTCTGCGTTTAGTCCAAATTAAAGGGAACAAGCGTGCAAATGAAATAATAAAACTTTGCAAAAAAAATTGATATACCTATTCAATCATTATTATCAAGATTAGATCAAATACAATCAGAAAGTATATGGATCTGAACTATGATTTCTGAAAATGTAAACCCTAGGGTTATCTAGGGTTAGGATTTGAGCAATGTTCAAAGTAAGTCGAGTTCACTAAATATTTTAACCTTTTAGAATTTAGATGTATGTAAATCTTATGTTTGTTAAAGGGCTGATTTAGACTAAATCAGGGAAATAATATGCAATAAATATAACCAATAATTTATTACATAATATACTAGCTTTGACTTTTTTAAAAATAGTAATAAATAGTGCAAAGAAAGACTTAGTTAGAAAACACTTGATATGGATGATCTGAATGCTAAAAATTGAGATGGAAGTTGGTTTGAGTGTCATAAACTAGATATTTGTATTAAAACCCCTATTGGATAGTAGTACCACAATTGGATAGTAGCACCATTATTGACAAATTAGTGGTAGTGTCTTGATATTAGCAGTAGTGTTCATTGTGTAGGATTACCCCAAACCTTCTAGGTACACATGTGTCTAGATGTCTAGGGTCTATTCTTATGTGCACAAGTTTAAGAACCCTATATTGTGCTTATAATAACTAATTTATTGTGCAAATATTAATCCTTTATACAACTAGGGCACAAGCTAAAAAGTGTGTTTGTTAGTAGGGTAGGCTGGACATTCTCAACACCCCATTATGAAAAGAGTTGCCTACATACAAATACTCTAAAGAGGGATCAAGATTGATGTAGTTCTCCCCTCCTAAGTACTGGTGCAAGTACAAGTGATGCTAATATGATAGTGGCATTGAGTGCTTTAAGTTTGCTTGAGACTGGTAATCTAAAAATCTGAGCTTAGGGTTGCTGTAGATGGTGGTATGTAGAAGTAGGGCAAAATAGGGATTGATAACCTTAATTATGCTCAACTTGTTCTATGTTTGAATGTGTATTTTGTATCTTATTTCCATCTAATGGATAGAGGGATAAAAATCATGTATTTCTATTGATCTATTGCTTGTGCGGGTGATAAAAGATGGCTAAGCTGACCTTAGGAGGATTTAGTTTTGAAAAGATATCTATTTGGAAAAGCTAGGGCAAAGGACATTAGCACCATTTTAGGGACACTAGTGCCTCGTGGTGCTAGTTATTATGGTGTTCGTGTCTAGCTAGTAGAACATTAGGCACAAAGGGCTAGGATCAGGGAATGAAGATTTAATATTGTTTTGTAACTGATTAGGGATGCCTGTGGCCCTCATGAAGGCTGAATAAATGTGATAATAGGCTTTAGAATAGGTCTAAAACTAAGCTAGGAATATGTAATCTTAAGTAGTACTCTTCGCACTCAAATACCACTTTTGGGTGATTATCATCATGATATATGTAATTTTATTTGTAAATATTACTCCATTTTTTAGTTTTTCTATTTAGTTCTAAATGTATTATCAATTACTTATATTTTTTGGGAAGCCAACATCCAAATCCCATCACTTGGTGATTAATTTCGCAATTGAATATTAAATTATAATTCTAATATTAAGTTTTATGATGTTTAATTTGATATTATATTTTTTTAAAATAATAACTCATTTATTTGTATTTTTGTTTATATAGGGATCATTAGGTACCTCTTGAAGTAGCCTTCATATATATTATTTGTACTATTATGTTTTTCAATTACTAATTTTTAAAATGTAAAACTTAATCTATAATATGGGATTTATTTTATAGGTAATAAGGCATTCAACACATGACAATGATGACAGTGATAGATGATGAGGATGATGGTGGTGGTTGTGTTAGTGGTGCATGTAGAGAGGAGGAGGATGATGATAAATAAGAATATCAGATACATTATTTTATTGTTTTATGATGGGTTGTATGCCCTTAAAATATGTTATAAATTATTATTTAATATTTAACTATTTTATAATGATATTATAAATATTTCAAGTATAATTAAATCTTATTTAATATTTATGATAAATGCAAGTTTGAAAGTAGTTTTAGGTACCTTAAAAAATTTAATATGTTTCTTGTTGATATTTTCTATTATTTAGAAAAATAAATATATAATATATATAAATTTTAATTTTTTTTAGATTGGTATTCACTTTTGACCAGAACTACGAACTAGTTTGGGACATAATTGGGAGCCCAAGTCCCCAAGTGATCATCTATCAGATATATTAATAACGACCATAATCGATCCAAGAATACTCAAAATGGCCACTACCGACTTGAAAATACTAATTATGACCACATCTAACTTTAAATACCATAGTGAGATTTGAACCTGTGTGGAATTTAAAACAATCAAATCATTTTACCAACTCACCCACATCTTATTGATATAAATATAAATTATTAAACATTATAAAAAATATTATTTAGTCTAAGTGTATTTTTTTAATTAATTATTAAAATTATTAATTTACATTTTTTATATAATTTAAACTTATTACATTTATATATATATTTTTTTGTTAAATAATAAATTATGGAACAATTTATGTTAGTTAAGAAATTCAAACTGTTGATGCAACAATTATGACACAACTTTTTCCCTATAAAATTAAAATAGACAAACATGATAAAATATAAAATTTTAAGTGATGCATATAATGTAAGCTAAAAAAAATTATTTAATATCCAAAACCATTTGTGATACTTTCTTTGGTTTGCATCGATACTTCTAATACAATTTATGTTAGCGTAAATCCTAAAACATATTTTATTTCAATTTATAATGTTAAATCTAATAAGACAAAAGCATTAAAATATAATAATGATTGTAATTAAAAATGATTTCCATCATTTAAATGTTGAACTATTTATATGGGTGCAATTTTTTTGATTTCCACAATTATGATTTGCTATCATATTATAAGATATATTAAACATTTTGTTAGCAATCATAACACTCACCAAGTATAGTACAACCATTCATTTTTTTTTGGGTCAACATTAATGAATCGATGATAACCTAAATAAATGGCACATTCTTCAAATTAAAAAAAAGTTATAATTCTTTAGGAAGATTTGAGATAAAATAAAAATCTATAAGTTTTATTACAAAATTATCTACTATAATATATCATTAAATTATTTAATGTTTGAACATTAAATTTTCAGATTTTTATTTAATTATTATAAATAATTTTACTTTACCTTTAAATTAGAGAGCACAATGTGTGTTTTCTTGCATGCTTTAAATAATTATTTAAAATTTTATTTTTTATTAAGGAAAATAATTAAAAATTTAATTTAAAAAATAATATATTAAATTATATAAAAATAAATAATTTAATTAAAATATAAAATATTAAATTATATAAAAATAAATAATTAAATAAGATATAATCTTAAAAAAAAAACTATACCTATTATAAATTTTCTTAAAAATTTGTTTACTTTAATATATCCTCATTTAATAGTTTAATTTCAAAATTTATTTAATTATAAATTCAACAATACCATAAATAATTCCACCTCACTTTATAAATTTAAAAAAAAAATTGTTTACTTTAATATATCCTCATTTAATAGTTCAACTTCAAAATTTATTTAGTTATAAATTCAACAATACCATAAATAATTCCACCTCACTTTCACTTTAGGGAGCACAATATGTATTTCTTATATGATCCAATTCAGTGCTCAAAATTATTTTATCATTTGAGGGAGGAAATATTAAAAAAATTAAAAATATAGACAATATATTAAATTATATAAAAACAAATAATTAAACAATTAGAAAAAGTATAATCAAATTATAATTTGATTTGTTATGGAAAATACTTCTTACTTATCAATTGATGAGTTTAAGGGGTTTTATAATAAATAGTTCATAAGGCACAACACTTGCTAAAGGTTTTGCAAATGGAGTAGTAAGCTAAGTGGGATTAACCTTAAAGGAAACTCTATGGTTAAGCGCACTTGAGTTAGAGTAGTACTGGGATGGGTGACCTCCCAAAAAAACCCAATACTTCACCCTTATGAACATCACCTAGATGCAATGAGTGCTAAGTGGATCATTCATTCTCATGAGAGATGGGTTTGTGTGAACCACTACACATGAAACATGGGTCAATGAGTTTGACTCAAAAACTACACAGTTGAATCTTGATAGCAATATCATAATTTGATTTGCTGTGGAAAATACCTCCTACTTATCAAGTTATAACTTATCATAATTTTTCTTTAAAATTTATTTTTTCTAATATATCTTTAAATTATTCAATATTTGAATCTCAAGTTTTTATTTAGTTATAAATTTAATATTATTATAAATTAGTATACATATCTTAGATAAATTTATGTAAAATATATTGAGAGATATCATTCTCGATGTATATGTATCATAATAATTTTTTTGCATAAGTCATTTTGAGAATGACATCTCTCAACATATTTTATATAAATATATCTAAGATATGTCTGCTAGTTTTAATATTCTCCTAAAAATAGAAAGATTTGAATCACTTAAATTAAAAAATATTTGATGTCTATATTTTTTTAATTGAAACCTTGCTTTTACATAGATTAGGTGTACATAATGCTTCTTTGGCTTAGTACCAAGGACTGAGGGATATGCATTCCACCAAATTTACCTGGAGAATGATCCCGACCTTATCCCTCTTTGATATCTCCTAGAATTTGAATCTTGATAGATGGTTATAAAATACTTTTTACACCATCATCTTCATCATTGGAAGACAACCCAATTGATACTTGATGTCTATATTGAATGATATAATAAAATAGTAAAAAAATCCTTAAAAAAGGGACCGATAATTAAAAGTTTTGATAGTTATAAAAGTTCATATAAATTATACATAAATTATTAGATGTGAGCTTCAAAGATTGGATTTAATGGTTTTATGACTATATGTGTGTTTTTAATAGATCATATTACTTATAAACATACACATATTTTACATGATTTAAATGTGTCTAAAATTTTTGTATAATACTAAAAGGAAATAATTTAAAGTATGATTAAAAATAGATAATACATTAAATATATAAAAATAAATAATTAGAAGAAAACTTTTAGAAAAAATTGTGTTGCATTTAAAAGATTTATAAAATATAAAGTAATTTTTTATCAAAAAAAAAAATCTTTTTCTAATTAAATTATAATTTATTTGATGGATTTATAAAATATAATGTAAGTTTTTTCAAAAAAATTTCTTCTAATTTTATCAACTATAAAACTTTAAATTAAATAATTAATTGATAAAATATAAATAAATTAATATTCTTAACAATTATTTTTATTTAATTTAATTTTAATTAAAAACATTTACCTATTTTTTAAAAAATAAAAATAAATAAACCTCACTTAATTTGAATCTCGCAATATCCATTGTAAGTTAAACTCTTATATATAAAAAAGTTGTGTGGACTCTTTAAGCTTATTAAAATTTCACTATAATACCAAGACAAAGGAGGAGATGGCCATGTGCATGTGAAATTATCTTCAATGAAATGTTTTTATATCTTCCTACTTTATGGGACAAATATTTTCCATTCTATAGTAGTCAAATAGAACACCTCTATTATTGTCCATTGAATTTTATTTTATTTTTTGTTTAGATTGATGCTAGCAAATTAAACACTTGCAGTGATATACTTCATTTGAGCATCTTCTACATCAATAGTCATTTGGAGGAGGTTAAAAGGAAGAGTATTACATATAAATATAATTAAAAGTTGTTTTGTTTTTATTTGTTATTTTTAATAAATATTATAATTATTTGTTGAAAAAAATCTCTAAAATTAATGAGATTGAAATATAAAGTTTTAAAATAAAAAAATTTAAAATTAAAATTAAAAAATTTTATAATAAAATTTAATAAAAATAAGATTGATATGAAATGTTTTAGAAATTAGAAACTAGAAATTAAAAATAAAAAATTTAAAAATCAAAATTTGGAATTTGAAATCTCTAACCATAAAACTTAAAATCCAAAAACTAAAATCTCTAATTTTGAAACCTAAATTTTTTAAATCTGAAAACCCCAAAAACTCATAAAATATTAAAATCTTAAAACTTTAAACTTGAAAGTTCCAAACATGAAAACTCCAAAAACCTTGGAATATGAAATGTATGAATACCAAAACTAAAAAATCCTAAATCCATAAATTCTAAAAACAAGAAAATTAAAATGATACAAAGCACCCTAGAAACTCAAAACCAAACTTAAAAAACTAGAACCTTGAAAGATGAATTTTCCAAACATTAAAATCCTAAAATTATATAAAACCTGATAATCATGAAACTAGGGATAGAAAATTTATAAAACCTAAAACTTGGAAACCTTAAAAACTATAACTTTGAAACTTGAAAACTTGGATTCAAAACTTAAAAGACCTAAAAACAAAACTTGAAACTTAAATTGGAAACCTAAAATTTTAAACTTAAAAGTGATGTAGGATCATCTAGGTCCACATATAATTTTGCATCACATAAAAACATGTGTAGATAGTTTTAATAGTGTAATAACATCTTTAATTGTTTGGTGGTTTGTAGTATGGTTGAAAGCATCATGATTATCTATCTTAGTCACCACATGTTTTATTTTCTTTCCATTTTTGCTCTAGTTTATATATGTTTCAAAGGTTCGTTACTTGCATTGGTATCTTACTAAAAATGCTCTGTAATAATCCATAGTGGGTCTTTTTTTCAAGGGCTAGTTTCACTTAATTGCACAGTTTCAATGAAGTTATTTTTGCACTTTTCCCTTATATATCTTTCTTTCACACTTATTAGAGCTTAATGTTATTCATTTGGATACCTTGCATTGAGAAGTGGTGATATGTCTAGGATGAGGCTAGTGATGAAATTAGAAATAAGTAAAGGGGTTTGTGATGTGTTATGATGCATCAATTATGTAATATGTTAGCTAGGGATGTATTACCATTGGAAAATATATGCATTTAATGATTTTAGTGCATCTTGATGTGTCATGAATATTTAATATTTGTGGCCTTAGTGGGTTGTTAAGACAATCAATGTAAATGGAAGGATTGTGTGTATATAAATACATCACCTATACTTGAGAAATGTAGTCAATTCCAGATTGGAAAAAAATATGTAAGTGTGATTGTAAGTATTACTACAAGAATTTATGAGTGTAGATCTGAGAAGGATTAGTGGAGTTGAGTCATTTAAAATTACACTACAGTGTGGGGTTGATGTTTGTAACCTTGTAGACTATGTTTATGATTTTGTATTTGATCAATATAAGGTTATATCATTGGAGATTGGTTTGATGTTGTGTAATCTCTCTTTGAAATAATAAAATATATTATTATTGTGTAAATTTATTTTATACATTTGTGGGTTGTGTGGTAAAAGGCATGTTTTTATTGAGACCTCTAACCATGGCTACATCATTTGGTATTAGAGCAAAGAAACATCTTTGGGATTTAGAGATTGAGGTTAGTGTTCTTCATTCTTTGTGAAGGTGGATATATAATAAATGAGTGCTTAAAAAAAGTATGCGTAGGATAGTGAGTGGCATAATTGTAGATATGAAGGCTGTAAAAAGTCAATATGCCTCCAAGAAGAGTAAGGCGAGTGGGATCAATAGTTGTGAATATGAACAAAAGACTAGATGAGATCACATAAATATTTTGAATAATGCACAATACTTTGGTTGTAGTAAAGGAAGGAAGAAGGAAATGATTCATCCTAAGGGATGATGTGAGTGATGTAGAGGTTGAATATGAGGGTGAAGAATAAGATCTAACACATAAGTGATTGGATGAGGGAGAGTAGAGGCTTATTAAATCCATATATAATATTGGAAGAGGAACATGAATGAAAGTTTCATGTTTTAATAGAACATTGAACTGAGAAGAGTTGATAGATTGGTTAACAGAGATGAAAGAATATTTCAAATTTGATGAATTACTAGATGAGTCTAAGACAAATGTCACACAACTAAATTTGAATGGGCATGTAACTTTAGTGTATAAGGAGCTACAACTGGATCATAATCACAAGGATATAGATAAAATCATCCATCAAAAAATGATGGCTATGAAATTAAAAGCCAAATTTATACCTAGAGATTATTAGTTTTTTAAAAAGAGTTTACCAAATATGAGACAAAATGAGCTAAATTTTAAAGAGTATATAGAATAATTTTACAATATCACTATCCAGGTTGGTTAATGAGATGGACCAAGATAAAGTATTGTGGTATATTAATGAATTATGATGGTTATCTAAGATGATACTAGCATAGTGAGATTAAAAATAGTGAAGGAAGTGTATCAATATGCATTAAGAGAAAAAGAGAAGTTGGAATGTATATAAATTATTACAGAGGCAAAGAAAAGGTTGATTGTAATAAATAACGACCAATAGAGAAGGGTGATGAAGATGTAAGCACTACACAAATGTTGTAATCAAGGGGAGGATCATCTTTTGTGAGAAGTGGTAGAGAAAGAGGTAGAGGTGGAATATTTGAAGGAAAACACTTTATATGTGGGGAGGTAGGACACCCCACATTTGAGTGACCTCATGCACATTTGGATAGTGTCAAGAAAGGAAGTGGTAGTGTACAAATCTTACAAACATACGTGAAATTTGAAGAGATGCATGTACAACATATAGATAAACCTAACAAAGGTGAAAGTTTAATGGCAATGAGGAGAGTATTGAAGGTCATATAAAATAGAAAATATGTGAGATGGAGGAGACATTTTTTTAACCCAAGTGTAGAATAAGAGGTAAATGTTGCATAGTTGTGGTAGATAGTAGAAACATGGATACTTTGGTATCTATAGAAAATGGTGAAGAAGTTGGAACTAGTGAAAAAGACACATCTAAGACCATATATAGTGTGATTGTTGATTGAGGGTCAAGATAATAGTGTGAAGTATCAATGCAAAGTGGAGATGATGATTGGAAACTACACAAATAAGGTTTTATGCAATGTGTTAGAGATGGATGCATGTCATATTATACTAGGGAGGCTGTGGAAATATAACCATGATATATTATATGATGGGAAAGAATATATAGTGTGCTGAGGAAGGATGGATGAGTCCATATCCTAAATCCACTAAAAATAGAGAACAAAGAACATGCACACCAAATTAATTTAATCATGTGCACTATCAAGGAACATGTGTAGGGGGTAGAGTGCAAAGATATATAATTGTATCACACATAGGAAAGTGAGTGGTAATACAATGGTAAAGATTAATAGGAAAGTGAGTGGTAATACAATGGTAAAGATTAATATAATGCATAGGAAGGTGAATGAGAGTGAAAACCATAAATACAAAATTATTTTAGGGGGTAGTAGTGAAACAAAGGAGTAGATTGTTTAGCAAAGATAGGGGATATTGACTCAAGTGGAAGGGAAGCTAGTGTAATAGTGAAGTGAAAGAATTTTGAAGGAGGAGATTAGTTTTTGACTTAGATAAAATTGGAGGGTGATAATCATCTCACAAAGTGAAACTACTTGCCAAGACCTTTGGATAGGGTCGAAAGAGTGGCTTTCTCACTTAGCTTAAGTGTGTGAGCATTATGCTCACATATTTTATTACACAAGGTTTATGATGAAGGAGCATCCTTGTCATGTTTAATATTACATCAACAAAAACATGTGTAGTTAGTTTTAATAAAGTGAGATAATATCTTTAGTTGTTTGGTGGTTTATGGTATGATTTTAAGCAAATGGATTTTTGTCTTAGTCACAACATGTTCTATTTTATTTCCAATTTTTATATAGTTTATTTTTATTTTATGGGTTCATTATATAAGATGGGTTTTTACCATAAATGATCTATAGTAATCTATGATGAGTCATTCTTTTAGGGTTAGCTTCAGTCAATTTCAAAATTTCAACAAACTTAATTCTAAACTTTGCCTCTATGTATATTTATTTCACACTTCTTATATCTTATTGTTGGTCATTTGGATACTTTTTATTGATAAGTGGTAATATGTCTGGGAGAGGCTTGTGATGATATGTGGAATTGGTAAAGGGGTGTATGATGTGTTATGATGCATCAATTATGTGATGTGTTATCTAGGGATATATTATCATCAAAAAATTTATGAATTTAATGATTGTAATGCATCTTGATGTGTCACAAGCATCAAATATTTGTGGCCTTAGTGGGTTTTTAAAGTTAATTAATGTAAATGGGTGGATTATGTGTATATAAACATATCCCCTCCACTAGATAAAGGAATTAAATTCCATATTTGAGAAAAGACTCTTAAGTGTGGTTGCAAGGAGTATTAAAGTCAATTATGAGTGTAAATTTGAGAAGGGCTAGTGGAGTTGAGTTGTATGGAACCAAATTATGACATTGGGATGATGCTTGTAAGATTGTGAGTTATGTTTATGATTGTGTATATGATGAATTTTATGTTGTATTGTTGGAGATTGGCCTAATGTTGTGTAATATCTCTTTGAATTAATAAAAGTATATTATTATTGTGTGAATTTCCATTTCACATTTATGGGTTGTATGACAAAAGGCATCTCTTAATTGAGATCTCTAACCATGGCTACATAAATAACTTCCAAACTTCCAAAATTTAATACTTCAAACTTGAATCCTTAAAAAAATAAAACTTAAACTTGAAACCCCTTAGAACATGAAAATAAATTGATATAAAAAATGCCTTGAATCCTAAAATTTGAAAACCCAAAACTTGGAAAATGACACCCAAATGTTGAAATCCCTGAAACCTAAAATCCTTGAACCTATAATTGAATGATTCGTTATAAGAACATAACGCCTAAATTTTGGTTTAAAGTAGTTGATTATGCCAATTAAATATATAATTTCATACCCCAAAAGGTTATGCATAACATGACATTTGAAGAGGATTTGTCCTATATCAAGCCCAATGTATTTTTATTCGATTTTTTTTGTAACGAGGCTTGAGCATTTGTTATAGAATAAAATTTCAAATCCATGGAGAAAAATATCCACCCATTCATTGTTTAAGCTGCTATGAGGATGTAAAAGATTATCACTTATTTTACCTAATCACTCATGATGTTCTATTTTGGTAGGATGTCAAGGTTGATGAGAAATTAAACCCCTAGATCCCACATCTATAAATTCTCCCTCACCAACTCATTATTATTCATCTAATTTTTAGGATTCCTTGATACTTGATGATGATGATATTTTTTATGTTATTCCTAAACCAAATCCTTCACCTCCTATTTCTCAACCTTAACACTAGTGTGCCCACACTACTGTAAATGTGGTTAGTCCTTTAGCAAGTGATCCTTATGACCCCTTCTTTACCCATTCTTATACATATGGCACCAAATATTTTGAGTAACATTATTTTAAATTGTCCATAGTGTTTTAAGGATAGGATAGGTAGACTCGAGTGGGATGATGCAATGGAAGTAGAGTGTTTTTCTTTGATGAAGCAAAACAATTTGTATTTGATACCACTTTCTGAGGAAAGAAAATTTATGTGTTGTAAGTGGGTCTATAAGACCACATATGAAATTGATTAATCTATTGATGAGTATAAGGATATCCTAGTGGCTAAGGGGTTTTCAAAGGTTGAAGGGATTGATTACTCTAAAACCTTTAGCCTCATTTCAAAGATGGATTCTATTCACCTTGTACTTTCTCTCGACTACATCATAGAGATGGGTCATATACCAAATAGGTTTGAAGAGTGTGTTTCTACATGGTGATCTTTGAGAAGAAATTTATATGGAGTATCCACCGATATTTATAAAATACTCTTCAAAAAAGATCTTTTGGCTTTACCTATTTCCATTTGGACCCTAAAGTCTACATTCAGAAGAAATTAGATGAAAATTTTCTAGTTGTCCTCTGTGTTGGTGACTTAATCTTTAGAAGACATTCCCATTCTCTTATTCAACATGTTTAACATAGTTTAATGGATAAATTTGACATGACAGACTTAGGTCTTTTGAACTACTTTTTTATCCTAAAATTCATCCACTCCCCTAATGGGATATCCATTTTTCAACATAAGTATTCTCATGATATTTTTCATCATTTTGGTATGTTTGATTGCAATCCTACACCCACACCTTTCTAGTTAAGAGTTTTATTGTATTCCAATCTCACTTCACCTAAATTTTATTCCACTTTGCATTGGAAATTGGTGGGAAGTATCTTTTACCTAACACAAAACTATCCTAACATCTCCTTTGCGATTGTTTTGTTTTCAATTTATTACAAGAACCTCAAGAGAGTCACTGACAAATATCTAAACATATTTTAAGATACATTCATGGAACTTTGAACTTTACGATATAATACACATTATAGGGAACCTCTCAAATTATAGGCTTCATGAACTCAAATAAGGATGATAATGTTGATACTCACAAATCCACCTCTAGATTCATCTATTGCCTTGATTCTAGTTTAGTTGCATGGTATTTCAAGAATCAAAGTACTATTGCATTATCATCCATTGAGGCATAGTATCAATTCATTATTTTGGATAGTTAGGAGGCATTGTGGCTTCAATAGTTGATTAAAAAGTTTGGTTTTCAATAGGATAATCCCACTACTCTTTGGTGTGATAACTAAATTGTGTTCCAATTTTATTTCAACCTTCAAGAGCATAGACACACAAAACACATTGAGATCCATTTGTACTTCATATGACAAGTCATCCACAATGATGTCCTTATCCTGGAGTATATGTTGATAGGCAAAATTTTTACAAAAATATTCACTAAGCCTTTGGCATCACCTCACTATTTTTAGTTATGGTTGATGCTTAAGGTGGAGGAAGTTCTAATTGGGGGGGGGGATTCATCATAAGTCTTTCCTTCCCTCTTTTTTCAGATTATACATAGGTAATTGATTAGGACTACATGTTACGACCCATATTTGAGGATATATCTCATTTATTTTCTCTTTTAACTCTCCTTAACTTTAACTTAAGTGAGGGTATTGGTGTGTTCATGCTAGAATAGAAATAATCTTTTGTTAACAAGCATAAAATTGTCTTTGTTTAAACTATAATAACTTAAGCTAAATTTAGTTTAGGTGGTTGAATAATTAGAATATTTTAGATTATAATTTGTTAATATACATGTAACATTTATCTTGTGTGTACATACAACCACCTTCTCTAACCATTATTTATTGTTTAAAAAAACTCCCTTGGCTATTAAATCAAGGAATTCCATTATACAATTTAGTGTGTTCATAATTGAGAATTATACAATATAGTATTTTATTGTTCTCAAATACATTTCTATGTGTTGACATTAATTTTTTTCTTGGTACAAATTATTATAGATTTGTAATACTTCAATTAAAACTAATGTTACTCATGGGTTAGTATTATATTTTATTCCTTATCAAAAATGCATTCAATAAATTTGAAGTAGATTTATAATCCATACATTCACATGTAAAACACAAAGTACACAGTGGTTTCCTACTCTAACTCTTTTTTATTCACACACACACACACACACACACACGCACACACACACACACACACACACACACACACACACACACACACACACACACACACACACACACACACACACACACACACACACACACACACACACACACACACATTTGTTATTTTCTAAAATACTCTTTAATATATACCTATACACACTATATTACAATACTCTTTATCTCATATACTCTCTTATTTATTGCTCTATATTACATATAATTATCTTCAATTACATTCAATCAACCTATATATCTTGTACCTTTTAAAATATTGTGGTATAATTACCAACTTGAGTGAATTATTAAAAAATAATCGACACGTATTTTAGGATATGCCTTTTTTTCATGCAATGTTACTTCCATTTTTGTGAAGTTATAAACCTTACCATATTGCCTAGGAACATAGAATACTTTGTCATGTTGACCTAGAGATGTATTATACCAATACATTAAGGCTAGATCATTAGTGATCATTTATAGCTCTATCTTCTTCTCAAGAATACTTCCAACATTTATCTTGATTTTTATCTAATATCTCAACCTTAAGACAACCATAAATAATCCTATCCAGAGCAACTTGAAACAAATAATTTATTATAGTTTGTCCAAAATTGATCAAAATGTTGTTATGGGGGCTACCATGATCAATAATCCAAAAAATAGACATCTAACTTAAGATACCAAAGTCTCGTCACTCGCATCGTAGTTGGATTACAATATAGTGCCACTCCTCAAAACACCTTTTTACAGTATTTACCCCTTCTTATGTAGATGATTTTCATAATTTCCACCATACTTCTAGATAATATCTCCCATTTTAGTTGTATAGCCTTGGATTTCAAAATTATATGTTCCAATGTAGTATATTCCTTGTTTGCTTTCATAATGTCCTTGGAAATGGTGTAGCCATTAATTTTTTATACTATACTTCACTTTTTTTAATCTTTCATTCCATTTTATCCATCTTACTAATAAAAAATGAGCCATAATCCTCCATTTATTAGAAAATAAAAATCCTCTACACTTTTTTTTGGTAATTCTATTGGAGTCAAAACTAGTGGATGTTATGTTGAGTTACCCCTTTAGGTCATGTAACTCTTTTTTATTGCTCTAAGTTTAGATTTTATAGCTAAGGTATTATGCAAATAATGTTGTGGAATTTCCCATTGCTTTCCATGATTTTTCAATTTATACCTTGTAATCTTACCTTATGGTTTGTTTCACCCCAAGGAGTGGTCCTAATAACTCTACATTGTATGTTGTAATAGTCTTTTCCCTTATTTCTTGCTTATCTACTACGGCTCCATCATGACTATAAAACTTTTCATTATCTCCTCCAAATTTTCCCAATCAAAAACATATTCTATAGAAAATGATCTAGCCTTATAGTGGTTAGATATTTGAGGGCCCACATTATTACTTATTCCAGATTCACAAACCTAGCCATCTAGTCCACCCTAGTATTTTTCATCAGAGTTTCTCCAATACTTTCCATCTCTATTTATGTCAGTTTATACAATGATATTATAATTTATCCTCTGGATATGGGTTGTATAAGACTAAGTGGTACCATTATGGTGGATTTCAAATGTTTATGTTTGGCTATCTCAGCTTTGATCCATTTGAGAAGGTCGCTATGTGTCATTAAAAGGGATGGAATCACTCCTATCTCCCCCAACACACTAGATATTTATTCCTCCATTCCATTTCCTATATCTATGGATATTTTTGATAGGATCTATTTAACTAACACTCCACCAATTACCCTTGTTTCATCTTTGTTTTATTATTTTATTGGGATTTCCTCTTTGCTTACTGCTTTCTCCTTCCTTTCTTCTTATTCTCTTTATTTTTTCCTGATTTTCATTTTCTTATGTTTTCTTCCTTTGTAATTATTCCTCTTTAATTTCATTATTTAATGCATATTTCAATTTATTTTTCTCACCATTTTTATTTCTTATTTATCCATTATTTATCTTATTTATCTACCTCCACTTTTATCTTTCTCTCCTCATCCACTTTGTCCCTTTCTTCCCTTTCATTTTACTTTTTTTCTTTTTCCACTTTTTCTTATTATGCTTTATTTCTCTTTTTTCTATAAATATTTTGGCTTTCTCCTCATATTCCTTCATATTCCCCAAGGAATAGGGAGTCCCCTTTTCCTCCATTTATTCCTCCCCAATAACCTTTACAGTTTTTTAATATTTCACCATGAATTCACTCATTGTCTCCTTATGTTTATGTGGAATTGAATAAACAATGGGACTATATTTTTATAACCATGATGATCTATATAGTGTAGGTACTACATGTGATGTGCATGTTGTCTCTATAGTTTACGTGCAACTTTAAGTTTTATCACTATTGGGACTTCAATGCTCATTGCTCTTGTGGGTACTCATGTTTTGGAAATAGAACCCCCTTATTCTGTATCACTTATAAATTATGCTAATATATGATTCATAGATAACCCAATAGATGCTATTATTAATATCTCAATTTTATAATCATAAACTTCTTAGGGAAGGGAAGGGATAGGTGTAATTTTCCTCTCAAATGGATCTATATATAGGTTATATACATCTATGATAAATCTAACTTCAATTAAATATTTTTTTAACTATTATTATAGAGGTTCGAGACCTCCTAGCTACCAACCCCTTTTATTCTCTCGAAATCCAAAATATATTCTATAACACTCTCCCTTGTTTGGTGTGTATTTAAGTGTGATTTTAGATCCCCTTATGGTTATATTTATATCCCATTGGATTAAATCTTGACGACTCAGTATAGTGTTTATGAAATACATAGATAGTACCACTAAGAAGGACTCATAATATAATTCATGGTTACTTGATTTTATTTTATTGAGGTTTTCCATGTACTACTCAAAGAGTGTGGTGTAAAGACCATATTGCATCCTGCTTATCACTATATCCCATGATATTTTTATGCTCTTATCCATTATGGAATCCTTATGGTTTATGTATTATACCATCCATGTAATAACATTTATGGCATATCGTGTTTTGGGGATTTGAATTCCTTGAATAGAGAGAGTTCATTGGTTAAAGTGTGTTTACAGGAGTGCAACGATTAATTTAACACTTAGACTTCTTGTTATCATAATTGGTTGTAGCTATGACCTTGGTTGATTAATCCAATAAATATATGGACAATTGTAGTAGTGATGTGATATGGTCTATCTAGGTATAGGATGTCTTCATGTGTTCTACTCATCAATACTTTAATTGTGCTGGATGTCTTCATGTGTTCTACTCATCAATACTTTAATTGTGCTACTTGTAATGTTGAAAAATATAAATTCACTCCAAACATCTACCCTCATCTGCTCAATGACTTTGTATATATTTATACTCTAATGTTTGTGTTTGAGATTTTTATTGCACCATAGCTATGCATTTTAGCTCCTTAATACTATGATTAATTTCTACCAACTTCAAATGAATATACTTTTTGAGTTCCTTGTTAGTGGATACCAGAGCACGAACACTCAAAAAAGATCTTTTTGCACTAGATGTTTTGATTTTGTTAAATGATTTTTATACTTAGGTTATTTTATTTTTTCAAATACAATGACTTCAGGAATTTCCAACTTACTTCTCTTCCTAGCATAGGGTATATTCTCATTATATTCTTTTTGTAGAAATTTTTAGTATATTTTTGTTACTTGGAAGTGTTTTTCAATTTTACTTGAGGGTAAACTTCTATTTATATCTTTATTTATTTGGTCATTAAATTTTTAGGTTAAACATTTATTTTTATGCATTTAATTATTTTATATCATTTTATTACCTATCTTCTTTTCCATTATTTAATTATCTTTCTTATGATTTTCTCTCTCTAACTTAAAGTTTGTCTCCTTAGTTATTGCATACTTATCCTTTATTATTTTTATAATACTTTATAAAAGGTATATTTTCCCTCTAACAACCTATTTTTTCAAAGCTTAGTTATTACATCTTGGTTATGACTAATCTGTATATTTGACTTTTGTAGAAAGAAAACATAGTTTTTACTTCTATTTAGGGGAAGTTTCATTTTCCAGTTTTCACTCCTCCTTTTTGCTAAGTCTTCATTTACTATTTTTTAGCATTAGAGATGGATCTATTTTTATTTTTATTTTATAAAAAATTAATCATCATTTTTTTCTCTTTGGGGTTATTTTGTATTTTTTCAATGTTTTGGTATTTGATTTCTATTTTTCTATTTTTTTCTAACATTTTTTTTGACATAATTCTTCTCATTTTTTCATATAATTATTTTTATTTTTTTCCATATTTTTTTTCAATCTATATATATATATATATATATATGTTTTTTATATTTTTTATAAAATTATTTTTCTATTTCTATATTTTTCTCAAATCCTAAAAATTGGACTATTTTTAATTCTGCATTTAACTATATTACATCATGATGAAGGCTTTCAAAATTGCACTATTCACAAAACCATTCCTTGGTATTCCTAACAACATATATAATTTTATGGATCATGAGTCAATAATTTAATGTATGCAAAATGATCTAACCATCTTATTTAAGTTTACCTAGATTTCTATACTTGATATCATCAAACAATCCATCATCACCTACCTATAACTCTTATTTCAATATGGAAATCATACCATGACTTTTGCATTATTTTATCCTAAGTTTGTTTATATACGACACTATAAATATTTTATCATCCAATTATTGAAAATCAATCAATATTTTTTTAGACTTTTTCTCTTTCATTATATATTTGACCACCAAACGTGGGCTTGGTAAAATAAATTCCATACAGATAACATCTTCTAGGCCAATAACAATTGAAATGGAAATACTTCATGAGTCTTTTATAAGATATGTGATATGTCAAAAGTACCATAGGTATCTTATTTTCCTAGTACCCTATCTTTGTGTTACATATTTTGGTTAATCATTTCTCTAATACCTTATTAAATGTTTCCACTATGCCATTACCTTATGGATGATATGGAGTACTTCAATTATGCTAGATTAGAAATGCCTCAGTAATATCTCAATTATGACATGATTGATAAAATGATTTCCTTTTATCACTCATGATACTCAATGGGCATATACATATTGTAATGACATTTATATGTAAAAAATTAGCCACTATTTTCATGGGGTAGTCTTTAGTGGGTATTGATTCTACCCATCTTATTAGATATTTTATCCATGTGATGATAAATTAGACATTTTTTTTTATGAATGTTAATTTGACTAAATTAATAAAATAAATAAATCATTTATAATATGGGGATAAGGCTAGTAATGAACATATATGCATCTCATCTCTCGCATTAGGATTCCTTATCATTTATAAAATGTCAAAAACTTCAACATATTATGTGCATCTTGAAATAGAGTTAGCCACCATAGTCTTGCAAGTATGAGTTTTTGCACAAATCCTTCTCCTAAATTATGTCTAACTTTAACTCCATCATGTGTTTCCCACATCATATCTTAACTTTCATGTGGTAATGGTACTCTTATTAGGGTTTCATCTCATCCTTTGTTATACATTGTTCCTTATATCAATCTAAAAGTATATGCTTGAATTAATATCCTCTTGTAATTAATTTTCATGTGTCCTTATGAATTTTATCTTATTGATAATAACTTAACAACATTTACCAAATATTTTGGAATGGACCTTATGCAAAATAAATGAGCTCCAATGAACTCATCATTAGTCAATCCCTTATCTTCTCTTATGGTTATTCTTGATAGATAATCCACTTCATTATTTGTTCATCTAGGGTTTACCATGATTTTACAATTAAATTCTTGTAATTATATCAACCAATGACATATTATCATTCGATCACACATCTATTGATTATATATTTTATGGGTTAGTGATCTATGTATAATAAAAAAGTTGTGGTTGTAAGTAATGCCTAAATTTTTGTGTTACATACACCGTTTCCAATGCCACTCTTTATGTAATTTAATAATTCATGTTTGCCTTTGAAAAAAGTTTACTTTAAAAATAAAAATAATGATATATCTATCATCATGCCTATGCCAACATCGTTTCTATTGCTACCCCTAATGCATCTACACAAACATGAAATGGTATTTTAAAATATGGAAAGACAAGTATAAGTGTGTTAGTAATATTATTATTTAATATATCAAATTCATATTGACATTATGATGTCCATTAAATTGATTGATTTTTCTTCTTCTTGAGTAGATATTTTATGGGGCCACAAATTTTTGCATAGTTCCAGATAAATATTTGGTGATATCCAGTATATTCTAATAGTGTCCTTACATCTTTTTGAATTCTTAGTGATGGTAGATTTAATTTTTTTTTTCTATTCAGTGGATCCACCATTAACTCACCCTTACAAATTATGTGTCCTAATAATGACCATAATGGGGTTTTGAAGACACATTTCTTTAAGATCAAGGAAATATTCAACTATATGCATCATTAAAACATTAGATAAAAACCCTAGACATAAGATTTCATTAGTCCATACATTTTCCAATCATCTAAATAGACTTCCAAAAGATATTTATAAATTCCATAAAAACATTCACCGTAATGTAGTTGAATAATGTAGATGCATTTTACAGACTGAATGGTATCACCGTATACATAAATAACCCCCATTTATTAGTAAAAGTATTTTTTATTAGTATTTTGGTGTTATCTTCACCTAGTGATATTGATAGTAGCCATCTATGAAGGAGTATACTTCTTTTTTTGCCACATTTTCAAAAAATTATTTTGTAAAAGGGGTTACTAAGGGATTGTGTACACATACTTTTTTTAGCTCCCTATACTAAAAGAAATCTATATTTTGAATGTTTTTAAAATTACTATAGGGCTTACCCATTATGAATCTTCCACTAGTGTAATAATTCTAGTAGATAACATCTTATCAAATTAAATATTTACCTTTGATTTTGAATTCAGATTAAGGTGATACTTGTTGTTCCCAAAAAATGTCATTCATTTTTGGGATGACCTATGGACTATTTTGGCCCTACACAGACCAAAATTGTCTCTTCCCTTTTCAAAATTTGTCCTGAGCATTCAAATTCCTCATTTTTCAAGCTTCTCAAATTTTATGAACTTCACAGGAGGAAATCTACAGACTCAACATGCTTGAAATTAACATGTTCAAAGGGTTTGATGGCTTTAACAGGTAAATTCCTTTGAAAGAGAAAGTTTCCAACACTTATACATTTCTAGGCTTGGTTTAATCGGTCAATTCAATCAAATGGTTCAAAGGAGCATGCAAAAGAAAAAGATGAGCGAAAGCTGCCAAGTGTCATCTGCCAAGACACATTATGATTTGCTTCTCAAAATAGTGGAACATGCCATGTGTCCCTTGTAGAGTTCCATGAAAAGCAAAAAGTAGCAGCTGCAGAAGGTTTTAATATTTTTTTCTCAAAGCAATAGAATGTGCTGCGTGTCATTCGTAAAGCTTAGTGGAGGTTGCCAAGTGTCAACGATCGCTATTTCTTCCTTTGGTTTCATTATCAAGTAAAGACTATGGCAGGCCCCATGAAAGTTGCTAAAAGAATAAATAGAGCAGTCCAAGTGTCATCCTCTATGTGATTGCTAAAATTGAGCAAAAGTTGCCACGTGTCCCTAGTAAGACTCGACAGAGGCTGCCAAGTGTCGACATCCATAGTTATTGAGTAAGGACTGTGGTGGACCCCATGTAAGTCACAAGAACAAATGGAACATGCAAAGTGTCATCATCTGCATGAATCTAAATGAGTCCTGAATGTTTCTATAGTTTTTCTAGAGCTCAGTAAAAGCTGCCATGTGTCATCTCCCATAGGACTCTCCAAGGTTTTTAAAAGATCCTATAAGTTAGGCAGATGCTACCAAGTGTCCTCACCTATTCTATCAGAAGATGCCACGTGTCATTTTTTAAAAGTAGCAAAATGTGCCACATGTCAAAAATGGAACACTCCTGATACAAAGACGCAGAGCCAAGGAAAGATTTCCTTTGGACAAATTGTTTGAAGGAATTCCTTTAGATATTTTGTTTGAAGGAAATAAAGGATCAAGCTTAACCGAAGAAATTGAAACTCGAAGGCCACTCAGAAGATCTTGAAGGGTAGGTACCCTTATGGGGGGCACTTGACACTCATAAAGGACCTTTTCGAAAGACCCAAAGAGGCACTCGACACTTAGCAAGCAGAAAAGACACTAAAGAATTGTTAAAGAGGATGATGGACCTGTAGCCACCAAATTTAGGACAACCAATTAGTCATTAGCTTTCAAGCGATGACGGACCCAAAGACGTCAAATTTATAGCAATAAAATAACTGTTGATCTTTGTAGACTTGAGTGCGGGATCAAATACATTCAAAGGAAAAAAATAGAAGGGGGAAAAGGTAGCCTGAGGGCTCAAATCATAGCAAAAAAAAGGGAAAGACCAAAATATCTATAGGAGTTATTTCTAGTAGGTGGAATAGTCCACTAGGTAGATATTTGGGCCTACAAACATTGAAAGTGTAGCCTTTTTGTCTCCTTTGGAGTAAAGGCAAAATGGATAGCTATACA
Source organism: Torreya grandis (assembly GCA_037957365.1). Lineage (NCBI taxonomy): Eukaryota > Viridiplantae > Streptophyta > Pinopsida > Cupressales > Taxaceae > Torreya > Torreya grandis. The sequence goes on along the minus strand of JARHVA010001002.1, from coordinate 2,993,808 downwards.
GATAGCAAGTGATAGAATAAGTGACTCAAGCTCAGGAGAAGACATTCAAGATAAATCAACATGCCATAGTTAAGGTAGCCACCCTGTTCCAGCATGGCCCTCCCTGATAGAACCATAAATGCATTCAAGGCATTAATGCACAACATGGGTCCCTTCATGGGACAAAGTGCCAAGCCTTCCTTGGCCTCTATATATTGTAATCTCTTGGTTTGTTTTAAGGGAGATCTTCCTGTTACTAGAATCAAAACTCTGCCCAAATTGAAAGGTGAATACTGAGACTTTGAGCTCAGATTGTTGTTCATATCATTTTATCTGAATGAGAAAGCAAGTTGTTTGTAGACTTTGTGTTGTCATAGCTTGTATCATTTTAGGAGATTTTTCTTATGTCTATCTTCTGAATGTGTTCTTGTTTATTTGATCTAACAAGTAGAACTAGTGGAAGTAATCAGAAAGGTGTCCTGAAGCCAACTATGGAGAGACTTTGTGCCCCCATAATTGCCTTTAGTGTGTTTTCTTTCTATTCTTGTGTAAAGGATCTTAGGATGAATTTGTGCCCTCATTATTTTTTGTATTCTATTTCTATGTATAGGACCTTGGGATGAATTTGTGCCCCCATTATCCTTCGTATCTCACTCTTGGGAAGTCAAGGTGGAGACTTTGTGCTACATCTCAGGCTGCTGGTTACTATGCCCTTGATTACCAATTACTTGTCACTACTTGAAATAACTCCTACTGTTCCCTGCAAGAACACTCCTAAAAGAAGAGAAGTGCCTTCAATGTCTTCACCAAGATTTTCTCCTCTGTTTGTTAACATTATCTCTAAAAAAAGAGAGATGTATGGCTTATCCTACCCCTGAGTGTTATTTTATGCTTATATATATAGTATATAGCTCCTACATATTCATAGGGAACCTCCCCTTGATGAGAGGAGATATTTGTCTACCTATGATGTAGTAAACCTACACACTGGGCTGACCAATCTCCCTATGTTATGGTTGAAGAGACCTATTTTGCTCACCAGTTAGCTGGTCGACAAAATATTTACCCAACAATACTATATCTTCCTCAATAGTTTAACATCTTACCTAATATATATTTTCATAAAATCTACATCTTGTTTTATTACTTTGAGTTTAGGGAAGTTTATGGAGAAAAGGTCCTCAAATTCCCTTAATAATTTAACTATTTTATCTATCCCTGCTTCGGTCTAATAATTTCCTATTTTGGTCAATTTTGGGTCTTTTTCTCTAGCAATGTTATTTTCCCTAAATTGAGTGGTTGGTATAATTTTTTTAATCTTATATAGTTTTAATTAACTATCTTTAACCCTCTTCAATTTCTATCTTCAGATTTTATATTCTGTCTTCCTCATATTCAATATCTTCTTGGTCATTTTCCTACAATATGCCTCTTTTTGTTTATTCCTTCATGTTGGAACAAGTTTTGTAGATTAGTTACTAGATCCTTAGAAGATTATAATTGTTTTGTGATATATCTAATTGGTTCCCACTCATCTATGTGCCCCATTTTCACAAAATTTGAATTTATTTTCTAAATTATGTTTTTATGGTGTCATCTAGCATGAACAAAGAATGATTTTATTTTTTGTAGTACCTTATATACTCTTATATATGGATCCCAAAATTTAAATGTTTTATAGAAAACAATTTTTATTTTATTTCAATATCGGGTTACTCCTTGCATTTCCTAGTACATGTACGAGTCTCCAAGGTATGCTTCTAGGATCCAATAGAAGAATTATACCCTAATAATTTTATTGATTTCAGTTTTTACGGTCCAAATTTTATTGATATATATTTTATGAGTATACAACCCAACATATCACATGATTCCCAAAATGTTTTTGATAAATCATGTAATTTGTAGAATACTAAAGGTTTTCTAGTTTATAATATTCTCTTTGTGTGTATTCCACCATCTCGTAACAATGATGGTTAAAGTATCATCTATTGCCTTCATTCTCATTTTTTCTAGGGGAAACATCATTATCATCCATTCCAAGTGATATTATAAGTTTGAAATTCCTCTAAATTGGGATAACTTGACATGGGATGCTTCTCTTTCAATGCGATACACCCTTTTCATTTGTAGAATCAAAATTTTCTATCGCAGTAATCTTTTGGGTTTCTTGTGGAAATTTATTCATATGAGGAATATTTTGCACTCTTGTTTCTGTCTTCCCATATAACCATGATTAAATATACTCATCCAACTCTATTTTCATCTCCCCACTTTTTGGAACCACCTCTCGATCTTCAATTGGTTCATACTCTCCATTATGATCTATTGTTTTCTTGAAAGTATACAACCATAGTAATACATCAAAGTATCATTCCCCTTCATTAGGCCATAAATCCTCTGACCACCTAGTTTCTATATTGATTTATAATTAAAAATAGACTACTTATCTATTCCCTTCAAAATTTATGTCATCATCTTATGAATTTAGAGTACCATTACAATCTACAAACTACTTTATATTTAATACCACATGGTATATAATATTGTAATTGTTGATGACTTAAATTATACTTTTATTTTTATGCCTATAAAATTTATGTACACATTATGAATTATTCCTATTGGTGATTGTGGGGTTCCATCTGCCATGAAGATATCATAGGTTTTTACATGTAATTATGGTTTTCATATATATTCCCATGTGTTTTTTGGAATAAAAATAATATCTACATCTATATCTATTAGTGTTTTCTTGAATTCTTGACCATTAATTTTTACATCAAGCAGAATTGTTGTCTTCTTCCATTTACAGTTGGTCCTTTACATTTTATGCTTCTTTACAATTTTGATTAACTAAGCTCTCTTCCTCCAATTATTTATTTATTTATATTTTCCTTTGAAACATTCTAAAATTCATTCCATAAAATATTCTATTGCTTGTACTATTTCTTGTCTTATATATTTCTAATGGTTTCTCCTTTTACCATATCTCCTTTCACTATTTCATATTTATTGATTTCTATTACCTCCTATTTTTAAAGTGATATAATATTTTATCCTATTTTATTCTACCAGTCTAACTACATTCTACTTTACTTTTTATTTTTCATTATTTATTATGATGGATCATGTATCCATGTCTTTTCTTTCTCTTACTTCTCATCCACTTTGGATAGTACTTGTTTCCACTAACTACTCATCAACTCCTATGGTTTGGAACAACTATTATGTTCCAATGAGTGAAACTAAATATGAAAGTCCATTCCATGTATCATTCATGACATTTTTTCATGTAAAATATAGGGTTTATTCTATCCCATTCCTCTCTCTTGTCTCTTTTGTGGCTTCCCACAGTATTATTACTAACTTGTTTTTTATTGAGATTATTATTCTCTAGATTCTCAATGGTTGGGTCAACATTGGTGGAGGAAATAATAAATTATTATACCTTTATATTCCTATATAATATTATATCTTATCTCTATTTCTTCTATATCTCCTTCTTAGCTTATGACTTAATTCTTTCCTTTTCCATTTTTTCCCTTATCTATTCATTTATCACTTTTATCTCTTAGATTTTGGTTTTATATTATTAATACTTCTATATTAACCTTTAAAATTAATATATTCCTAATTTTAACCTCATTTTATTTCCCCCTTCATCTTATTTAGTTCCCCCAATTATTTATACCATATTTTCTTTTCAAGATCCCCCCTCTTTCCACATGTCATCGCTTAGGTGTCTAGGCCCCTAAAGGAGTTTTTTAACCTTGACCAACCCATTTTATATAAATAACTTGTGGATGAGGAGTGGTACTCTTCTCAAGAACATGCCTTGTAGACCATCCAAAAATTAAGTTTTACTAGCATCAAAACTCATCCAACCTTGGATTTCCTAAATAATCAAGAATATGTCGAGAGTGGTCTCAAACCAATAGTCAATTAGTCTAAGGATTGTTAATCTCTACACGGGTTTCTAGTTTCTTCATAGTCCACTTCATCAATTTTCTAATGTAAAGTCTAATTTTTTTTGATTTTTTTTCATATCTTAGAATCCATGGCCACAAAATTCTATAAATGTAACACATAAATTTTCATCCTATGGTCTAAATAAATTATCTTTTATTTTGAGTAGTGATACACATATTATTCTTTCCTCTAAGAAAAAACAATTATTAGTATTTTATCCCACATATTCTTCTTACCTTAGACATTAGTTAACCAAATTATATGCAACACCACTAAATGTTGACATAAAATTTGTTACTTGGTATAGATTATTATAGGTTTATAAGACACAAAATAGATATAATGTTACACAAAGATTATTATTATGGTTTTTTCCTTGTTAAAACATGCTTTCATAAAATTTTAAAGTAGGTGTATTAATATCCATACATTCACATGCATAATACATAGGTATTTCCTAATCTAACTCTTTTTATTCGTATATATAATTATGAAACATAAGTTAAATTTTGTAATATTATTTGCTCTACCTTGGCACATTCTATTACAATACTCTTTATCTCATGTATTTTCTTATATTTACTTATTATTCTCTATTACATATAGTTATCTTAAATTACATCCAATCACCCTTTATACCCCATACCTTTTACAATACTATATATAGGCACTAACATGGTATCTCTACAAAACTAATGGACATCTTCTAGGTCATGCCTTCTCTTCATGTAGTGTTAATTGCATTACCTTGAATTGTCAAACGTTATTGCATTTCCAATGATGGTATAAATTTCTAACTTTTCATTCAAGATATGTATTCATATATTCTAGTAAGGATGGATTATCTGTAGTGATCACTTATATCTCTATCCTATATTGAATAATCATGCCAAAACTATGTTTATATGGGTATAATTTCTCTCATCATGATTTTTCCCTATAGATAAATTTACCCTATGGATAAGTTCTCTACTCATTTATTAAAAATAATATATGGAGATTACATAATGAATATAACAAGCATGAGGATTAATAAAATTATGATGATGTAAAAGAAGAGAAATAAAACATTAATGAGGATAATGTATAAGAAGAGTAAGAACATATTGATGATTATCATAACAATTGGAATGGTGATATAGATGAGGAGGATACAATAATAAAAAAATAGGAATAAAATAATGATTTTTTTGTTGATGATGATGAGAAGGGAAGGTTGAGGATAAGTGTTCAAAAATTTTATCTCCAAAGAAGGAAGGTGTAGTATTTAATTTTAATAGATGCATTTGAAATAATAAGGTCATTGTTTCTATAAATATTAGTATAAAGTATAACATCATCAACATGGATGTGGATCAACATCTATAGGTTCAATAAAGGAATGTCAAATAAGCTCAAGTAGATGGTAAGTAGATTTAATTTTTTGAATATTTGAAGCTCACTACATGGAAAAATATATTTTTCAATAATATATATGGATGGTTTGGATATTTTAATTGGATATTATTCATTAGAGACTTTGGGAATAATCAATTTTAACACATAGATGAAGCTCATGAAGATTTGGTACAAGAGAAAAAGGTCACTTTGTAAGAGACACTTAGGAAGAAAAAAATCAATTTCAAGGTAGATAATGAACATGAATATAAAAAGGGTGAAAAATAATATAAGGGATATATCATAAGATGAATAAGAAGGATATGAAAAAATAATACCTTAACATAAGAACACTTCATCTACTCAAGAGACAAAGGCACTAACAAATGAAAAGGTGGAAGAGGTATAAGAAAAGTTTCATAAGGTAAAAGCATAAAAAAAGTTACTAATATTGATGCATATAGATGCCCACATCATCATCAGAGGATAAAATCATGGAGGCATGTCAAGGAGAGTCATAACAAAAATAACTTTGGATATATAGGGAGTCAATGGAATAATCACTATGCCTAGACATGGAATCATAATATATATAATATATATATACATAGAATGATAGTAATGCAGGGGAATATGTAAAAAGGAATAAATGGAAAAATAACTATGGCTCTGCATATAATCTAAATAATAAGTCCTATGGTTATGCATGAAATCATAATAATGTAGTGTATATGGAACATGAAATCATATGAGAATTCGTTATGCATGTAAATGAAGGAGGCATAACTATGATCATTAAAGGAATAATTGTGGAACAATGGAATTTGGAATCAGTATTGGAAATCCATCACCTACCAAAATAATGTTTGGGTGGATGGATGATCAGGCATGGAGGAAAGTGTTAAATGATTTGAAGAACACTCATTAGTTGGTTTTTTTCTCATGTTTCAAAGATGAAACATGTCAAGGAGGTATGACATGTTATATATATATAGGGATATCATATCATAATGTATATGTATTGATGGAGATGATAACATACAACACACATACACTTAGTTTTTTTATAATAATAAAATATACTGGGTCACATGTGTAACTAGCATAATTAGTTATCGGGTAATGAGTTGGCCTCGTTTGAGATAATGGGCGAACCCATTAATTATTAGTAATGAAGGCATATATAAAGGATATGCAAATAATTGTAAAGGATATAATATAATTGGGTAGGTGCATAAGGTTTGGGGATAAAAAGGGGCCTACCTATGGACTTGTTTTTCCTAAAAATTGAAAAATCTCAACTTTTGTAGATTATTTGAGATGGCTACACTCAAAATTTGAAAATGGTATAAAAAGATAAATTGTATAATTTTAAGTATAGTTTACAAAACACAATTTTTTTAAAAAAAAGGGTTAAGTTTAAGTAGGTCAAACATCTAAAATTTAAAAAGGAAAACTGATTTTTTAGGAAAACATAGTAGATAGTCATTCGTACGGGGCAACCTTTTTATAGCAAAGTTTATTATTTTTTGAAACTTATTTGTGAAAACTTACATAAGATCACTAGTTTGTGACCTATATTTTATTGAAAAATTTATTGAATATATTTTTTCAAATTAATTTTACAAGTAAATAGATCCTAAAAAATGACAAAACAATTGATAGATGGTCATACGAGCTCCATAACTACCTAAAAAATGAAAATTAGTTTTCTGAATGCATATAGAATCAGGCCTATTTTGTGACTAGATATGTTTTTTTCATTTGAATCAACACAAATAAAAATAATTAAGCATATATAGACATGTATATTTACAACATATAGTGGTCTAAAAGTCATAGTCAAAAATCAACATAGATAAAAACCTTAAAATAGTCCAAAAATTAAAAAAAAAATCATATATTTGAAAAGAGGAGAGCATGATCGTAATTATGGTAATAATTTTATAATTTTTCTCATTTAAATTTGAAGTTTATTTGGTGAATTAAGTTTAATTTTTTTGTTTTTCTCAAAAATCTCAGATTCAACTGTGTGTTGATAGGTCCAAGCCTCTGACTTGGGAATCTAAGCTATTTCCTAGCCAAAATAATTAGTTTTTGAATTTAAAATAAAAATAGTGTGTACGTGCTATAACTTTTTAATTTTATATTCCTTATAATTTAAATTTAATTTAGTAAATATAATAAATTAGGGCTACTCTACATCTAATAGAGTTGGTCTCATATCTATATGCCTTATAATGTGGAAGATAGTTTTTAAAAATCCAATCTAGCCATTACTTAGGCATTTTTAGGGTTTCAGTATTAAACCTAGGGATTTTAGGGCATAAATTTTACAATTGATGCCTATTTTGGGTAAACATATAATCATTTTTAGGTTTTTTTGCCTTCAAAATTACTTATTGGTATTTCTAAGAGTCCTAGGTTTGTCAAAATTGAAACTTACAAACAAATCAATTTGAACTCAAGCCAAAGTGGTGTGATTGGGGAAACATATTCAGATTGATGAATTTCACACATAAAATGAACACTTTGTGTTAATTTCACTTGAGCATCATCCTTCCCTCATCCCTAATCAATTCCTCCTCATCCATCATCACCCTTAATCAGTCTCTCCCCATTAATCATTATCCCTAATCATTCCCTCATTGACTCTTACCATTCCTCATCATCTCTAACCACTCCATCATTCCTAATCACTCCATATTTGACTTTAATTTCCCCTAATCATACCTAATCTCTCCATAATAAATAATCATCCCTAATCACTCCCTCCTCATCTATAATAATCCCTAATCACTCCATCCTCATCCCTTATCATCCCTAATCACTCAATCATTAACCCTCACCATCCTCATCATCCCTAATTACTCCCTTATAATCCCTAATCACTCCCTCATTGAACCTCACTATCCCTCATCATCCCTAATCACTTATTCATCATCCCTCATCATCCATAATCCTTCACCCATCATCTCTAATAATCCTTAATCACTCCATCCTCATCCTCATTGACCCTCACTATCCCTAATCACTCCCTCATCATCCCTAATCACTCCCTCATTGACCCTAACCATAACTTATCATCTCTAATGATTATTTCATTATCCATCGTCATCCCTACTCATTCCATACTTATCCATCCTCGTCCATAATTTACCCTTCTAATACCTTGATGCTGTATATAATGGCTTCATGCTTGTGCCTGATTGGCTTATATTCCAATTCCAAATTTTTCTCACTCAAATAAGGCCCAAGAAAAAACTTATTTTGTTCATCCTTTTTCACTTAAATAAGGAAATAAAAGATATCATCTAATTATATAGTGGTATTCAAAGATATATAGTGTGATCCATGCCCAAATAGTAGAGAGAGTGTGTATCCAAAGCCCCAAGCCAGAATAATTAGGTAGACAAACTAGTAAAGGGTGGGATGAAATTATATTAATTACATATATAGATTGGGATTTGGGAACCTAAGACACCCCTTCATGTAAATTTTACTTATGATTAGGTCTCTTATAGGCTAAAAGTGACACAAAAACACCATATCCACTTATGATCAAGGTAAATGCAACTAATGGGCCCACCACACTAATGAAAACCATTCATAGTGAAGTCCATTCAATGATTTAAAGCATTTAAAATCAACTATTTTTTTAATAGGGTAGGAATTAACCATCACATCATGTTACCGACACTTGGATTTCATTATGTGTCACATCAACATCATGAAATACGTATACATATGATATATCTATTCTATGATATAGATATGTAATGCATCACATAAATCATTCATACCATGTTGGGAATTATACACATTGGTTCACTCCATCAAATACCTTTATGGTGGGCATAATAGCTTTCTATTTGTGCCTAATTGTCCCATAGTCAGTAGTTTATCTATATGAGTTAGAATTCCCCCTTTCTTTTCAATATATGGCTTGGGTATTCAATTGGATATTTGGGTATGGTATACTCAAGATAAAGATAAGGCTCAAATATTATATTAGGTAGGGCATACTAAAGTAGGTAAAGTAGGCAAGGCATACTCAAGTAGGACAATTACATAGGTAATAATGAATGATATAGATCTATTACATAGGTAACATGATTCAAAAATTCATTTCTCATTCTATCCATTAGGAAGTAAGATACCCTTTCCAACAATAGAATCTGAGTAGTTAGGGCATTATTAAGTAGGTAGGGAAATAATATGTGCATGTTATAGATCAAGAATCAAGCTTCCCTTAATAGTTAAAAATCTATTATAGAATTGGCAAGTAGGTAGGATAAGAAAAAATATTTATATTATGAAATAAAATTTCCTTACCTTATTGGATAGGGAATATATAAGTAGGTAGGGTAAGAACATAACTATATATCAAGAAGCAATGTTCACCTGATAGTTATGCCTTAATCTAGAAGTAAAGCAAAGATATGTATCAAGAAGGCAAACTTCCCTTAATAGCTATGCCTTACTCCTTTAATATCTATCAAGAAGGAAGTATTCCCTTGATATGTTATATTAGGTGAAGTAAAGCTAGGTATCAAGAAGAAAATCAGCCCTTACCTTCCTCCTTGGAATAGATGAAGTAGGTAGGGAAAAGGGTGGGATGAAATTGTATTACTTTCATATATAGATTGGGATTTTGGCATATAATAATCACAATCCTAGAGTTGAGAATTTAAATTTATATCTTTATAGATAGGGGTGATTGGAGACAAGTTGAGAATTCTAAACCCAACCCCATATTTGAGCTCTCATTTTATCTATATGTCATTGAGAATATGTCCATAGTAGACTAGATTACTAGATAGATAGATAGGTGGTAATTAATTTGATAGAATATGTTTCCAAACCTAAATTTATATATGAAGGGAATGAATAGAATATGCCTTAATCTAGTGTATCATGGAGGAGATAATTAGAGCTTGATCATGGATCGATGAGCCTTAAAGGCCAAAATGGGTCCCTTTCATACTCTGAGTATGCATTGGTCCTTAATAAAATATATCAAAGGATAGTGTAGGAATGGGGGCCACATCATAGATATATTAGGGTCACCATTCCAAAGGCCTTACCTTGATCTCACACTTTCCCTACCCAATATAAGGAAATGGAAGCTTTCACCACCTAATTCATCTATGCCAAGGAGTAAGAAAAAGAATCATACCTTTTTGATATCTATCTTTTCTTCACGTAATAGATTTTTTCATTCCTAGTCACTCCCTCCAATACCTTTATGGTGGTTTTATTGGTTTTTTTATTGTGCTTGATCATCCCTATCCACTCATTTATATATAGGTTAGAATGCATGTCTTTTCAAGATATAGGTTGGTAAATGCCCCCTCATTTGAGGCATGTTTTTTAGTGCCCATTCAATAAGAAGGAATGGAATGAATTAGTCTTGCACACATTAGGTAGATAAGGTCACCCAAATAATAAATATTACCCCTATATATAGATACAATGCAATACTTTTTCATTATCACTCATCATCCTTAATCACTCCCTTATCAACCCTCATTGTCCCTAATCACTCCCTTATCGACCCTTATCATCTATAGTCACTCCTTCATCATCCCTCATCATCTCTAATCACTCCCTCCTCATACCCCCTCATCCCTAATCACTCCCTCATTGAACCTCATTATTCCTCATTATCCTTAATCACTCTTTCCTCATCCCTCCTTATCACTATTTGGAATTAAAGATTAGATACAAGTATTCAAGATTAATATATGGCTTGGGTATTTCATTTGGTATGGAATACTTAAGTAGGTATGACAATAAGGATAGGTATGTATGGCATACTCAAGTACAAGTAGGTAAGTATGACATACTCAAGAAGGTAGGGAATACTGAAGTATAATAAGGTAGGTAGGACATAGTCAATATAAAGATATGACTCAGATATTTAGGTAGGGCATACTCAAGATCAAGATATGGTTCAAATATTCAATTGGGCAGGGAATGCTCAAGTAGGTAAAGTAGGTAGGGAATACTCAATGGTATAAATATATGACATACATAACATTATTCAAAAATTCATTCCTCATTCTATCTATTAGGAAACAAGCTTCCCTTGCTAACAATAAAAGCTAATTAGGTAGGGAATAACTAATTATGTAGGGAAATAATATGTGCAAGCTATAGATTTTGAATCAAGCTTCCCTTGATAGATAGGAATATATTATATAAAAGGAAAGTAGATATGATAATAACAAAGCTATTTATCAGGAAGGAATCTTCACTTGATTTATTAGGTAGGGAAAAAATAAGTAGGTAGGGTAATAACAAAGTTATCTATCATAAATTAGGATTCCCTTGATAGTGATGCCTTAATCTAGAAGTAAAATAAAACTAGATACTAGGAAGGTAAAATTCCCTTGATATTTTTGCCTTACTCCCTTGTTATCCATTAAGAAGGAAATCTTCCCTTGATATGCTATTAGGTGAAGAAAATGTAGATATCAAAAAGGCAAGCTTCCCTTTCCATACTCCTTGACATAGATGAAGTAGGTAGGAAAATATTTCATTGCCTTAATGGGTAGGGAAATGTTGATATTAAGGTAGGACCTTCAAAATATTACCCCACATATATATTTTGGGGCCCCAATTCATATGTTATCATTTAATAAACTATATTAGGGACTGGGGTATACTTAGAGTATGGCAAGGCCTTACTTTGGTCTTTAGGGCCCACCAGGCCATGCACAAGATCTAGGTGGCCCTTCATCAATACACTGGATTAAGGCATATGCCCTTCATTCATTTTATATATCAGTTTGGGTATAAATTGAGTTGGGTTGGGAAGCACAATCTATCAGCTATTAGATTGGAACACATTGTATTAGATTAGTGACTACCTATATAACTATCTAGATATCTGGTCTAATATGGATATACAATCAACTATGGGGTTGGGATTGGAATTCTCAACTAGTCACCAATCACCCCTATTTTATAGATATAAATATGGATTTTAAACTATGGGATTGTGATTTATTGTATATTTATTCTAGTTTGGGGCTCTGGATACACACTCTTTCCATGGTCTAGCCATGGATCACCATATAAATCTTTGAATCCCACTAGACAATCAGATGATATCTTTGATTTCCTTATTTGAGAAAAAGAGGATGAATTAAATAAGAGCTTATTTGAGCCTTATTTAAATGAGAAAAATTTTGAATTAGAAAATAAGCCAATCTAGGACAAGTAGGATGTTACTGCACCCACCATCAAGGTATTGGACAAAGTGATTAAGGTTGAGAAGGGATGAGGAAGAAGTCAGTATAGAAGATGAGGGATGATAAAGGAGTCATTAGGGATGGTGAGGGTCCATAAGGGAGTGATTAAGGAGGATAAGGGAGTGATTAGGGATGATGATGGATGGTGAGGGTTAATGAGGGATTGATTAGGGATGATGAGGGATGAGAAAGGAGTGATTAGGGATGATGAGTGATGATGAAACATTGATTAGAGATGGCCAATGATGGAGTGATTAAGGATGATGAGGGAGTTATAAAGATGATGAGGGATGGTGAAGGTTAATAAGAGAGTGATTATGGATGAAGAGGGATGAGGAAGGAGTGATTAGGGATGATGAGGGATGATGAAGCAATGATTAGGGATGATGAGGGATGTTGAGGGTCAATAAGAGAGTAATTAGGGATGATGAGGGAGTGATTAGAGATGATGAGGGATGGTGAAGGTCAATGAGGGAGTGATTAAGGATGATGAGAGACAATAAGGGAGTGATTAGGGATTATAAGGGATGAGTAGAAAGTGATTAGGGATGAGGGAGGGATGATGAGAATGTGAAATTAACATAAAGTGGTTTTTTAATCTACACAAGTCAATAATATGACATATGTTATCCAAAACACACCACTTTAGATTGAATTAAAAGTATGTGGTTTATAAACTTCAATTTTGACAAACTTAGAACTCATAAATACCAATAAATAATCTAGAAGGCACAAAAACCTTAAAAATGACTATATGCCTACCAAAAATGGACATCAATTGCAAAAGTTATGCCCTGAAATCCTTAAGTTTGATATTGAGACCCTGAAAATGCCTAAGTATTGACCAAATTGGATTTTGAAAAATTGTCTCCCACATAGTAAGGCATGCAACTATGAGACCAACTCTATTAGATGCAGAGTGACCCTAATTTATTATATTTACTAAAATAAATTTGAAGTATAAGTTTACATTTACATTCATATTATTACATTTATATTCCTTATACTTAAAATTTATTTTAGTAAACTGACTAGCCCTTATAATATATTTTTCCTACCTTTTTTTATAGATGTGAAGGTTCTGTGTGTATGTTATGTTCATTAAACAAAACATGTATGAATTATAGCACGTGCACATTTATGTTCATTAAAACCAAGTTTAGTTTGAATTAACATATACACATTATGGATATTATTGTATGCATAATGTCTATAACACATATGTATTATGATAAATTTCCATGGAATTATCACCCAAATCTGTGCACTTTCCCAATTGGAGGGTCTTTTATTTAGTAGAAGCACATTGGAGCCTATCCCATCAAAGTGGAAACCTATATTGGGAGATCTTTTGGACTTATTAATTTCTTAAATAATATTGTACGGTGTTTCCCTTTATTAGGGATAATTATTATTTTTATAAATATATCTAATATTAGGGATTTTTGGCACATAAATATATGTTATTAATCTACATTATATTATACATATTTATTTTAGTACAGGTATGGATCATACCACTCTATCAATATATTGATAATAACTTCAATAAGGTTACTTTTCAACAATATTGATGATGGTTGATCATATGGATTCGGAAAATATTATACTTTATCGGTGCATTCAAGTACCCTTTTGTAAGTCTAAATTCAAAAAAAATATATTTGAACCTTTCCAAAGTTAAAAAAATACTATTGACATCATCTACTTCAATTTATATATTTAATTTTGTAAATTGTCTCTCTTTGTAGAATCAATGATCATCCCTTACAAAATAAAGGGAAGTTATAAAATGTGATGAGAAAAAAGAGAAAGAAGAAAAAAAACTAAGTCCATGAAAGAAAAGGATGAAAGGCTTAATTATGATGAGCCTTCTCGAGAAGGAAGAGAATCTAGGCATGAGATTAGTGTTTATGAATGTGACAAGGAGTAAGATGTACATGAGGATGATTGTGAAGATGATAATGATGAAGATGATGGGCTAGAGGAGGAGGATAAATAAGGAGGAACTATATTTCCCTCTATAACCTTACGAGTTTAAATCATCATATGATTCCTAAGAAGATGACTAAGAAGAGTCTTAAGAACACTACACCTAAGAATGTTATACTTTATCCGATCACCCAAGTTATAACTATAATGATAATGATGACATGTGATGATCTCTAATCACATAAATAAATATTATTTAATTTAAAGATTGATTTTAATTTATTATTCATTATTTATGAGTGGTTTTGATAATTATACTAGTAATTTCAACTTAATCTTATTTATAATTTAAAAATTTAATGACATAACTTTTTTGGGTACTTATAAATTGTAATATCATGTATTCTTATACAAAGTTTCATGTTGTTAGTTTATACCTTCTCATAAATATTAACAATCCTTATATTTCATTTAAGTTTACTCAAACATAATGTTTTTATCCCAAAAATAATAACATTAAGAATATTTTAATTCTCAATAAATTTGATTAAAAAAAAAAAAAATAACAAACAAACTTAAAAGTTAACATGTCTTTATTTATTTACTTTTTAAACAAGACATTTTTCTGGTGTTGATACTAATCTCAAGTTTAGGGCTATCATAATTATGTAAAGATTTACGTTAGCTATAACTACAAAATTTTAATAAAGAGGTTGTTGAACTTCAAAAAATAAGAGAAAATATCTTTCATGTGTTTTATTCTATTTTTGAAAATATAGAGGGGATTCAGGAAAATATTTTGGGTATAGTTTTTAGTGTCTACCATTCCAAACATTTTAATATGTTATTGTAATTACATTGTGGTAGGAAAATAAAATCCAATTAAAAGAAAATGGAAAAAATGAAAAGTTAACCTTTAGATGAATTGTATGTAAAATACATTATTTCAATCGGTGCAATCTTCTTCCAATTAAAAGGAGAATCTAATAAGTTTATATTCTAAATTTTAAATATAATCTTTATTTTATTTATGATTTTTAGGTTTTATATTTTTAATATAAATTTTAAAAACTTTTGTAGTGAGAGACTACAATACTAATAAGGTATTTGTAGAAAAATCCTCAAACCCTCTTAAGATAACTTCTCATTTAAAAAGAGACTAAAAAAATAGGATAAGGTTTTCAAAGTTTTTGGTTGAGAAAGCATGAGGAAGAGGGACATACAATATATCCAAATTAATTATGACTTATCTTTTCAAATCCCAAATATTCCTCTATCCATCCCTGATGGACCTATTGTTATTCCCTCTAAATACCATCCAAGGGTAATTTTAGTGACTAATCTTTGCCATTTGGCTAAAAGTAGCTTTTTATCCTTTTGAAAATGGTTAACTGGGTCAACGTATGTATCGACCAATTAGCCTAATTTTTATTCCATTTCTTTAAATCCAACTTCTAATCACCTTATAGGTTATATTACTGCCTAATTTTATACATGGTTAAGCCACAATTACAACAAGTTTATGGTTCATCATTGCTCCAAAATTATCAAGAATATGTATCAATTATTTTGTATAGCCAATTATATATATACATATACACAAAAATTTTATACTAAAATAATATACATACATACATACATACATACATGCATACATACATATATTATACTTCTCCAAGTAAGAAGAAAAAATTTCAATATAATGGTAAAATAGGTGCCAAAATTAAGGTTGAAAATTATATATGATGACTAAATAGACTTTATTATTGATTTTGAAGGATTTTACTTATGTGTGGTTAAGTCATCTCAAGATGTTCTCTATGATTAGTCATTGATATATTGACTTTACTTTATTTATGTATTTTTGGTAATAATCATAAGGCAAGAGGACCCAATTAACACACAAGTGTTGTAAGAATTTGTTAGCAGGGGGAGGAATGATAAATTTAAGTGACTTATTTTAACTTCTCATCCTTTAGCTTTCATTATCAAATATTTTAGTGAGTGTGATGCCTTATAAGTCACCCTTTTTTGACAATTCTAACCAATGTGAGATTAATCAGATTATAAAAAAATCATGTATTTGTATTAGATAGTTGAAGGATTTCACGAGAAATTTTATCTGTAATATTAATTTCAAACAGATGCCAATTTTAAGGTCGAAACTTTCATATGATGATTAAATGGACATCGAATTAAAATAAACCATTAATTATTAAATATCATAGAAACCTAAATAAGACATGTAATAAACCTATTAAACCATAATAAGATAGTAAGAAATCTATTAAACCATGATCCTTTTGCTAATATGAGTAAATATTAAATATGTATAGTCCAAAAAAGAAGAAAAAGCAATACATAGTGAAAAAATATCTTCTGCTACCTTTACATGCAATGTAATTTTTTTCTATAATTCTAATAAGAGTATTCACCACATTTTTATCTCATTCATTTGTAATAGTACACTGCTTTATACACATTTGCATTAAAAAATAATCACTTTATAAAACACAAAGTCACGCCCCTCAGAGCATAATCATGAACAACTTGCACCAAAAATATTTTGAAAAGAATTTCTAAAATTCTTTGACCTAATTAAAAACTCTTAAGCATACGATGGCCATGAAAATATGTGGTTGACAAAATAACTCAAAAAGAAACATGGTTTCATTGAGATGAAGAGGTTTAAAATTATGCATTAAGTAACTAAAATAGTTTGGTGGAAGTTACATATGACATTAACATATGTGACATGTCACTAAATTTTTATTTTGTATTTGGCCATGGATTTTCAAGTCCATGACCTAAAATATCCTGTCATTTCTCCTCATCATCAACACCTAGCTCAAATTGAAATATTTCACCTCTTTCATGTTTTGTATGGCTTTTCCCTTTCACACTACTTCACTATTTCCCAAGTTTAATGTAAAACAAAATGTGTCTTTTTGACAAATTCATTCCCACTTTGTATGAAGGAACACATCAAATCATTCTCTATTGTTACCTCCACCATACATATAAAATTATTTTTTCTTAGTCTTGTGTGGACAAAAGCTAAAACAAAGTCTTTCACTTTATAAAATCCCACTTCACCAAAACATAAAGTAACACCTCTCTTGCTATAAATTCTACCTTTAAGGAAACTACGAATCTTTACGTACCTTAGCTCATAAGATAGTGTCTTCTAGGCACACTCATCAAATTAGGTGTGTAACATAGGCCCTCCTCAATATTTGAAGAGAGAAAATATATAGTCTTAGGAAATGTGTCCTTGATCGAATGCAATATTCACAGGGATTACTCCTAACCAAAATTTAAATAAAACACATTATGACCCAACAACACACGCTCAAAAACACCAAATAAGGGAGAAACTTACAAAGGAATTTGATCATTCTTAGATGGAACGATAAGCTTTGCCAAAAAATATAACATGATAGAGACTTACTCCCTCCATAACATTGAAAGTGAAATGGAAAAGAAACCAAAAAAGTGTTGTTCCTCTACATATAAATAGTTGGTACTAGCCTGAACAACACATTATATTACATCTAATCAATGTTTAATTTTCATTTAGGGTTGTTGATCTGAAAGCATCCCTTCTAATGGTTGGTGAGGGAAATAGGTGAGGACTGCAAAACGGATCTAAGATTCAATAATTATTTAGATTTTAAAGATAGGTATTTGATATTTATAATTTTATTATCTTTTATTTTTTTAATTGAAAGATAAATATATTAAATTTGAATATTTAATTAAAATTGACCTATGTTTATTATATATATAGTTTGTATTTTTATAAATGCTATACAATAACATTTCACTTTCATCAAGATTAATTGAATTATAATATTTTTCATATTTATATTTTATTGAAACATCGATCAAAATAAATAATTAAAAATAAAAAAAATGGATCACCCAATAATCATTTGAAATAATAAATTTATAATACATTTTAAAAAGTTTAATAATTCTATAAAAATATTTTAAAAAAAACCATTAAAAAAAAACTACTTCTCAAAATAATCAATTAAATTCAACTAAAAAATTAACTAACATCTAAGTGATAGAAAGGTATTGACAATGTAACCTAGCTTTACTACACTCTTGAAACTAGGCAGCGCTTTTGTGGAGTATTGGCAAAATTTTATTTTGATGTTAAGTCATGACCACCTAAATTGAACTTTGTACCTTCCAAGACAAACCCCTCTTCAAAGGGTTATGTGACAACACTTTGATTCTTAGGACTTTAATAATTTGTAAGTTTTTAAATTCCAATGATTTTTAAAAAATTATAAATGTTTGTATTATTTTATTTGAATTATATTTAATTAATAAATATTAATATATAAATAATTTTGAAAGTATTATTATTAAATTATTAGATAAAATAAAAGTATAGAATTATATAAATATTAAAAAATTGTAAAAAAAAATTAAAACAATCAATGTAAGTATAATATATCAATTTTTATCTTAAAGGTTTTAATTAGGTAAATATAAGAATATATAGAAAATTATTAGTTGCCTTTCTTTCCATTAGCCAATGCAATTATCGAAAGTTGTGATAGATCATGTAAAAACTATTTCGCCCTTGTCATGTGCTCACTTTACTACTCTATATCAATGAGTTTTGTTCCTACAATAATTTAGAACTCATAAATTTTCTTCATTTTTTTCAGACAAATAACTTTCATCATATTTTTTTTTATCATACAATTAAGCTTATACCTCTAATCGTACAAATAAGATCTACATGATAATTTTTCAAAAGATTAACCGATGGAATTATGTATGTCATCTAAGATTCGCCAAACTATTATAGAAAATATCAAGAGTACATTATAAAAATTATCCTTGGTACCATCTATTCTCATATATTAAAGTTAAAGTATTAGTCTTATGTTAAGCTCTCATTAAGACTATTTAATAATATATGTCCACTTAATTAATTAAAATAATTAGTTGTACATAATTATTAGTTATTAATTAGTTGTATGATACTTGTAAAATCACAAATTTAGAAGGTTCTTCATTTTATAGAGAGAATTTTTTTAATGTGACACTTATCCCATGAATATTTTAGAGTAGAATATTCTAGTTCTCTCTTTGCTATCTCATGTGCCTATTTATTGGCACCAATATACTTGTAAAAAAAATGAAGAGTGAGAGATCTTGTAAGTAATTTTATATTCCTTAAACAATATAATCATTTAGTTCTTTATCTTATTTCTTCCCAGTAATTGTATTTGGTTTGATACAATCTCCATTATGTACTTATTTAAGATATTAGATCATAGGATCACATCTACGAGTCAACATCAATAACTCTCACCTGTACTTGAAGGGGTTTTCATCAAAAAGTATTTTACAAGTTTTTAGTGTCATCACCTCATAAATGTCCAAAACACATTTCCATTGTAAGCACTCTCTTTATGCTTTGAAAAAAAAAACATTTTTCTTAATTAGGTTTTGTTGGCCATTCATTTTATATTCCATGATCATATGGTGGTTTGTGCATCTCACCCCTCGTATGTCTTCAAATTGCATTTTATATAAGCTTAAACACTTCTTAGAAATTACATTGGATGGGTCTTTGAGCAATTTTGAAACATCATGTTTTCAATATTTTAAAACATGTGTCTCACTTTCATTGTATTGGTTATGTTTCCAAATAATCCACCATTGTAGCATCTTGCTCTAATTACCAGTTTGTTCTCTTCTGGGTGTATCATACAAATCTATGGATTTTTTACTAAAATATGTTGTTTCATAAACTTCTCTTCACTCATAACAAATTTTATGAAATAGTTTCTGGGTTATGAGAATATTGATTCAAGAATTTTGAAACATTTTAAATTTTAAAATTTAGTTTAGTATTGACAAAGTTATCATGTTTTTAATAATGCTACATTTTCCCCCTATACTATTGCATTTTTCTTTTGTAGTATTGTGACCTCTCTTTATCTGGTCTAAATAGAACCTTATACTAAATAAAGAGGCTTTATATAGTTGTGTTCTATCTAATCTTTTTCTAACATGTATACAACTATGTTTTGTCTTCTTATTTTAAGCTTGTCAAAGTCGATGTCATGTTTGTTATTTATCTTGTGATTAAGATTAGAAAACTAGGAAATGGAGATTGGTAGAAGATCGAATGCTTCCTCAAAATAAATTAGAACATTTATTTCCTCTTTTGGATCAACTTTACATCAAGTAGAAAATAAGTGATGTTTTTGTTGTGTGGATAGTTTGGCACATATCATCTAGTTTGATTTTTAATTTTTAAAATTAAAAAAAGGCACCATTGGATGTAAAAACACACACATGCACACACACACGCGTGCGTGCTCACGCACGCACGCACACACACACACACACACACACACATGTCAGATTGATAGTTAGATAGAAAAGCCAAAGAAAATATTGCATAAGGAAAAAACAAAATAAAAGTTATGATCCCTCAAATATTGAAACTTTTATAAGATTTAATTTTTTATAAGAGATGACCATTATAAAGCTGAGATTATATATATATATATGTATATATATATATATATGTATATATATATATATATATGTATGTATATATATATATATATGTATATATCCCATATATATAATTTTAGTCTATATATGGGGTCCTTTATATCTAAACTCTGAACTTCCAACCCAATCCTCCATATAGAATATATAAACTCTATCTCTATCTCTATATTTATCTCTATCTTTCCACCTCCTCTATCTCTGTCTCTATCTATCATAGTTAATATATACCATGCCAGTCCCCTTTGTCTCTATCTATCATAGTGAGTATATACCATGGAGGGGCACTCAATTGATTGATAGATTTATAGATAGATATATAGGGAAATTGGCCCCCCCTCTCTACATTACATGTGGCACTCAAACAATAAGGTGAGGAACCCCTATCTATATATTATATGATAGATTTATCTATATATATAAGGGGCTGAAGACCTACTATATATGATGAGTATCAATAGGTTGAGGTCCCCATATCTAAACTATGGGCCTCTCAATCTATCGATAGATAGGGGAGGAGATCCATCATGGGTAACTATATGACATGGCACTTAGAGGGAGAGGGCACCTATCCATCCTAGCTTATCCTGTATATAGTTGATAGTTGGTACCCCCTACCCCTCCCCTATAGAGATAGAGATAGAGATAGAGATATATGTTTGTTATCGCTCACCCCCCATATATAAATATGGGGAATCTAGAGAGTCACCCCTATTAATTATTGGCAGAGGCCTATACATCTACCTAGGAGGTGTTGAGGTAGTCCTTCCCTAGATAGATTATATCTAACAAATCCTCATCCCATATAGTCTACTCTAATCCAAGCTATCTATCTAAAGATGATATAACATCACAAATCAACTTCCCAAAGATAGTATACCAACCCTATCTATCTATCTATATGGAGCCCATCCCCTACCCTTATATAGATAGTTAGTCCTCAACTTAAATGGATGATAGATAACATAGATAGATCGACTATAGAGAGTTGACCCTACCTAAATAGATATAAGGGTAGAGAGAGTAGTTTAGTATAGTATAGTATAGTTTAATATAGTAATATATATATATATATATATATATATATAGGGTACTTATCCTATCTTTGTTAGCCATATATAGATAGGGGGTCGAGTGCCTAGTTTGAAGTGTGTAGGTCGAGTGCCCAATCTGAAGTGTGTAGGTTGAGTGCCTAATCTGAAGTCTATAGGTTGAATTCCTAGTCTAAAGTGTTTAGGTCAAGTGCCCAGTCTAAAGTTTGTAGGTTGAGTGCACATTACATATATATAGAGGGTCGAGTGCCAACCAACCAACCAAAAAATCATTAAAAATTATCTATTTTCATGAAGGGCATACCATACAGTCCCCTACATATGCATATACATATACATATACATATACATATACATATACATATACATATACACATATACATACATATATACATACATACACACACATATATATTGGGGCATACCCCAGTCTATAGTACAATCTATATAGATAGGGGCATACCCTAATCTATAATCCAATCTATATAGATATGGGGTATACCTCTCTAGTGAGGGGTGAGTCCTTATCTATCTATATATAGAGGGGGGGTATATATTATCCATATATATATGGTGGGGCATACCCTATAGTGAGGGCATACTATACATCACCTATCTATATATTTGGGGGCATACCCTAGTCCAGTCCAGTCCAGTCCAATCTATATAGATAAGGAACATACCTCTCTAGAGAGGGGCAAGTCCCTATCTGTCTATATATAGGGGGAGATAGATATATATGGCTCTCGATTGAGTACCACTCTATAGTTATAAGTATAGTTATAGATATATTGATAATGACCATCCCTATATATAGAATCCTCAGTGACTAGCCCTATATATAGAATCCTCAACCCATCCTATATATATAATCTTTGGTGATTGGCCCTATATATTAATCCTATTTTAGAACACAGAGTGAAGAGAGGAAAACTCCTGATCAAACTAGGTCATTTGATTGAAGGAGACTCTCTATAGTTGAAATTTAACCCAACCAATGACTCCCAACCCACCCATATATAGATAGGGGAGAGGGGCCCTATCTAGATATGTCAACTGATAGCATATATTTCTGTAGGGAGAATTATATTTCTATGGAATGAGCATTTATTTATACATAGATGTATACTCTTATATTCAACTCACCTATCTATATATCACACTTATGTGCCAGTTGAGGTCAATCTATCTATAGCTAGAGTTGGTATAAACACTTGGTACTCAACCAACAAAAAGAAGGAACTATATATCTATATAAGGAAGTACTTGAATCTCATTATGCCATCCATGGTTGTGTGATCAATATTATATGCAAATATATAGATATAGGGAAGAGTAATCTCCTTTCTATAGTTAGAGTCAGTGTTAAAGTCAAATTCAAATGCTCATGCTTACCTTCCTCATCTATATAGATAGAGCGGGTAGTTATTAACTCATTTAAATATCTAGATAGATTAGTTCAAAGTAAAATCCTTTCCTTTCCTTTATATATATGGTGATGGGGATATCAATCTCAACTCAACACCTCCCAAATATAATAGATATATGAGACTTCTATATATATAGATAAGGGTCTCTTATCTATATGTCTTTAATTCATATCTCAACTCCTCATATGGGTAATTGGGATGGGTAAGTGAACTTGACCTGAGGCCCCTATGGCCCTATATATATAAATGAATGGATTCTTGAATTCCCTATCTATGGGTGGAGGTAGTAGATGGTTATTATATGGGTATATAAACATAAGGAGATAGACTAGACTCTGAAACTAAGGCCCCTATCTCCTAGATAATGGTGGGATGGGTGGCCCTCCCCTCTATTATATTATTACAAAAGTGGATATCATCATAAATATTTATAATTTTAGGTTATTTTTTCATTAAGCTAAGGAGCAAGATCTTGCCTTTTTTGCATAATTGTAAGTAATAAAGACCTTTGGATGCATTATCAATGATACATGACATCCTAAATAAACTATTTTAAACTTACAAATGCATTATCAATGGTACCTAATGTCTGTCAAAATATTTTTTATAGGCACTTCATAATGTTCACCTCTTTCTCCATGTATGTGAGCTTGTTTGAGCCACTCACAACATCTAAATACCGCATGTGGAAACCAAAGATGAAATAAATTATCATAGTAAAATAAATTTATCACATCATGAAGGACACTCTCCCAACTTTCACTATTGAGAAAGATCACTACATGTTCATGTGAAAGTAGGTCAAGCCTCTTAGATTGATTGGCCTCAATGTTTCTAATAAACTTATCTTTCACATTAATGATGTTAAACCACCCCCACACCCCCGCCACCCCCCAACCCCCACCACAAATAAGCCTAAAAAAAGTTTAACACTCTTTGGAATATTAAATGAGTTCAAAATGTTACAATTGGATGCATAACTATCATCTCTTTCACCCTTTTATTTCCCACTATCAAATAATTTCTTATTAATTTCACACATCTTAGGTCCCACTTACACATAATTATTAAGGATAAGATTAAGAAAGAGGTTATTTTTCTTATTTTTTCTAAGCTAAAGGGTCATTTTAGTGTCTTTTTTTTCTAATTTTATGGGCCACCATGGTTGATTTTGGTGATGAGTTTAAGTGGCCTTCTTTTTAAGTGTTTTGGAGTAACTCACTAGAGAGAAAACTAATCTTATAACTCTTGATGTAATTCCTATCCCGAATCATGTAATTGTTGCTAGCACCTAAAAAATTCAACCCAAACCTAAGACAAATAATATACCCTCTATAAAACTTAAGGAGTCATCCTCTCAAGCCTCTTAGTCTTCCAAACCATCTAAAAAATCTAAACCTATTGAGTCCTCTAAGTCTTCCAAACTCCCTTTATCTAAATAATAGAACAAAACTTATGGACCTTGAAACTATTATGGTGGGGCCAATCATTATGAGCATCATTGCTTTAATAAGATGGAACCATTAAAATCCATAGTTAAGCAACATAAAATTCATATTCATGTTGCTTATTCTTCAACTAGCAAGGGGAAAACACTTAGTGCATGAGCATTTAGTTTATCACAGAATCATTGGATTGTTGATTCAAGAGCTTCACATCATCTCAAACACTCTTAGGATATCCTTTCTTCATTTTAAAATTGTAACACTTCCTAGATTCAAGTGGGAAATTATTCTAAATTACATATACTGAGGTCTAACACTATCTAATTGTAAGATGGTTATATCAATGATGTATTCTATGTTCCAAAATTTTCCACCAATGTTTTGTTGGTGTATCAAATTTATCACTCTGACATTGGGAATATAGTTGATTTTATTCCAAAAAAAATTGTATTATGAGAGTTATATGATTTTCACGATATTGTTGCTATAGGTGATACAAATTATAGTTCATGTCTTTACACATTTTAAGGATTTGAACCATCCAATTTATCTCATTTGATTTCTCATGCTAAATAAATCATAAAATTATGGCATGAAGGCTTTGGGATCCTGAATTATATATACCTTAAAAAATTGAGCACACAATATTTGGTGATTGGCCTTCCCAAGGTCTCCTATACATATGGGGTTTTCCCTAGTTGTATGTTAGGCAAGAAACATTGAGACCATTTCCAAGTGACAATGCATATTGGGATAAGGCCTCTCTTAAGATTGTACATATTAATCTCATGATCTTCCCCATTTACTTATTTTCAAGTGCCAAGTATGTCTTTAATTTAATTTATGATTACTCTAGGAAGAGAAGGTATAATTTATCAAGAACAAGAGTGAGGTACTTGGGAACTTTAAAGCCTTTAAGTATTTTATGGAGAAATAATATTCTTTTTCCTGTCATCCAAATATTCATATAGAATGAGGGGGAGTATGTCTCTAATACATTTTGGACTTATGCACTGCACATGGTATTTTAAACCAGTTCATAGTTTTGTGTACTCCTCAATAGAATGGTCTTGTAGAATAAAAAAATCATATTTTGAAGGAGATGGTTAGTTTTATGATTCATTCCATGGACATATCTCCTTAGTATTGGGATTAATTTATTAATTATGCTAATTATATAAAAAATCCCACCCCTCACGAAAGTGTAAAACATGACTCTTGAAGAAGATTGGTCCAAGATCAATCCTGATGTATATGGTTTTCATATTTTTGGGAGTATTGCATGGTTATTTTTTTAGATAACAAATTCAAGTTGTGGAGAATAAGAGTTTAACATTGATATTTTTTGGATACTATGATGATGCTAAGGTATATAAGATACTTAACCATGTCTCTCATGATGTATATTTTAGACGAGATGCCAAATTTGATGAGAGTTTTATTCTTGTGGATCCCTCATCACCATCTTTTACGTCTATCATTCCTTATAATTTTTATAATTTAGAGGACCTTATTTTAGATAGTGATGATGACATGTATGATGCACTATCATCTCCTCCACATGATTTTTATCTTGTGCCCAAATGGGTTAAGACTACTCTTGAGTCAACTGGTTCTTTAGTAGGTGATCCTTTTGCACCTCAACATTCTCAATCATAGACATTTGGCATTGCATTATTGATAAAATTAATTTTATATGATATAATATTATTTTACGAGGCATCAAGTAAACCAAAGTGGGATGCATTTATGTAGGATAAATATTCTTCACTTATGAAGAATCACACTTGGGATCTTGTACCCCTTCTTAAGGGAAGGAAACTTGTTCAGTGTAAATGAGTCTATAAAATTAGATATGCAATAGATGGTATAATAGATAAATATAAAGATCATTTGGTTACAAATTAGTTTTCATAGGTTGAAGGTGTAGAACATTTTGAGACATTTGATCCTATTGAAAATATGGACTTAGTTAGGCATGCAATCTCCCTTGTTGCAACACACTAGTGGTCAGTTTACTAAATAAATGTGAATAATACCTTATTTCATATTGATATATATGAAACAGTGTCTATTAATCAAGCCCCATGTGCATCATATAATAACATGGATTCATTTATGCTTTCCTCTTGTTTCTCTTGATGTCATTCTGACCCAAATGTATATATCCAAAGACATGAGGATCATATTATTTTACTTGTTTTATATGTTGATGATCTCATTTTGACATGTAGCTTCAACCCCATGATCAAGGATATTAAGCTTAAACTAATGAGGTAGATTGATATGACATATTTAAGGCTTATGCATTGCTTTCTTGGTCTTCAAATTCATCAATAAAGTGATGGTATCTCTCTTGGAAATCATAAATATGTCACATACTTACTTCATCAGTTTAATATGGTTGACTATAAGCCAACCCCTACTCCTTTTCAATTATGTGTTGTAATTATTGATAATTGTATAACTCCCATAATTGATCTCACATTATATAAGTAAATTGTAGGTAGTATTTTATAACTAACATATACATGATTTTATATCACCTTCTCTATCAACATTTTCTATCAGGTCTCCTAAGAACCACATGAGAGACATTGGAAAGTAGATAACATATATTGTGTCAAATTCAAGGCACTACTCACTTTGGTATCTAGTACACACCACAAGGCACTACTCAAATTATTGAATACATTAACTCAAATTGGGTGAGTGATGTTGATACCCACAAATCCACTTCCAAATTTATTTATACACTTGGTTTAGGACTAGTTACATGGGGATGCAAGAGGTAGACTGGTATTGCCTTTTCATCTATTGAGGTCAAGTATCATGGAGTTTTCAAATCTAGCTAGGAGGAATTATGACTTTGATAGTTTTTGAATGAGTTCATTTTTTCACAATATATCCCTACTACTCTTTGGTGTGACAAAAAAAATGCCATTTCTATATCTTATAGTCCTATTGAGCATCAAAACACTAAACGTACTGGGATCCAAACGCACTTCATTAGTTAGTTGATCCAAGATGGATTTATATCTTTAGAGTTTGTGCCTATTGCCAAATAGGGTGTGGACATCTTCACTAAACCTTTGGCTGATCCACATTATATTCAGTTGTGAGTGATACTTGGGGTGAAGAAATTAATCCTTATGGGGACTTGGGGTAAAGTCCTTACTTCCTTTTCCTTCTTCTCTATTTATTATTTATTTTTGAACATGGGTACATAACATGGCCTAATAGTCGAGACCCATATTCTATTCCTCCCTAAGTATTCACTTACGAGAGGATATTAGAGTATTATTCTTAGGATAAACTCTAATTAGGATTATTTGATAAATTAGTCCCACTCAATTAATTATAACTATTAGATTTGGACACTTAATTATTAGTTATTAATTAGTTGTGTTTTACACTTGACACATTACAATTTTAGATAATCTTTCATCTTCTCAAGAGAAAATCTTCTTGATGTGACACTT
This sequence comes from Torreya grandis, assembly GCA_037957365.1. Taxonomy (NCBI): domain Eukaryota; kingdom Viridiplantae; phylum Streptophyta; class Pinopsida; order Cupressales; family Taxaceae; genus Torreya; species Torreya grandis. The sequence goes on along the minus strand of JARHVA010001002.1, from coordinate 2,965,325 downwards.
ACATGAATGTTTTGGAATAGAATGCTATAGTTCTATCTTTTGCTCTCTCATGTGCCTATTTATTGCCACCAATGTACTTTCAAATAATAACAAAGAGTGAGATATATCTTGTATGTAATTTATCATTACTTAGCAATAGAATCATTTAGTCCTCTATCTTATTTGAGTGTATGTTTTGGCCTATGGACTATTTCTTCATGTGATAGTCTCTGGATAGATCCTATTTCCATTGCACACTCCTTTATCTTATGATATAGTTGACATACCCATTTGATTCAATGAGGTGGGTAAAATTTGGAGAGGCACCAATAGTGATTTTTTTATGAACCATCTTCATTAGGTCATCAATCACCTTATTATCACCAAATCCTTATTCCACATTGGTTGGACCGATTTCCCCAAGGAATATAAACACCATTCATTTAAGTTGTTTTTATGTGACTATGGGTAAATATCATTGAGATAAAGACCTTAATGTAAATTGGGTTTGCATTTAAATATTCAAGGAATACACCTTATAAAAAAAACTGAATCTCAATAGAAAAATATGTGCACCACCCATTATACTAAATAGGTGTGGACAAAAATGATAAAAACTGGGAGGGTGATCAAATAAAGAAAAAATTATGTGTACCTTAATTAAATTATGAACCTTGTAACTCATCACACATGTCAAACAAGACTTAAAGGAGTGTTACCTGAATTTGTAAGTTTTGTATCAATTCTCTTTATTTTATGTAATTTAATTTGAATTTACTATGTATTTATTGTTAAATAAATAATATATTTTTCTTTTAATTTTTTTTCTATCTTTGTTTATTTGAATGTAGATCAACTAAAGAACACATTTAATACCTTTAAAATATCAACTTAAAATAATATATCGTCATGATATATGTAAGTTAACTAATACCTATATATTTTTTAGATGTTACTCTTTTTTTTAATTTAGTTTTAAATTTATTATTAATTACTTATATTTTTTAGGAAGCCAACATCCAAATACCATCACCTGTTGATCAAAAATAGGTGGAAATGGAGGGAGGTTGACCAGTAGTCCCGAGATGTATTAACATCATTGAAGGTATTCAAGTAAGTATTAATTAACTATGTTTTTAGTTTATTAATTACATATTAAGTTTAATGATACTTCAATTAAGCTTTAAAATATCAAATAGAGTTCGTATTTAGTTCAATCATATTTATGTTTATTTATATAAGGATCATCGAGCACCAATTTAAGTAGACTTTATTTATGTTATTTTTACTATTATTATATTTCAATTACAATTTTTTAAAATTTAAAAATTGATGTATAATATATAATTTTTTTGTATGTAACAAGGTGTTTAATGCATAAAGATGATGATAGTGATGATGATGAGGAATATGGTGGTGGTCTTATTAGCATTTTATTTTAAGGGGATGGTGATGAAGATGATGAATATTAGATATTTTTAAATTTTTTTTTGATGGGTTTTATGACATTAAAATATTTTACAAATTATTTAATCCTTGAGATCATTACAGATGGAGTAAAAACTTAAAATCATAAGGTGTGATAGGGGGGGATCTCAATAATCAAAATAAGGAAACAGAGCATCATTTCAATAAATAGGTTAATGTGGAGGGCAATAAAATTCAAGAGATTGATATCATTACTATGATTAGGTTGAAGCATGTGAAGCTCCAAGTTAGTGTACATGAGTTTAATGATGGATTTTAAAGGATTAGGATGGAGGTGAACCTAATGATGGTTGTTAATCATAATCAATAGTACCCCTTTGATACCCTTGTCATATTTCAATTACTCAGTATGTGTAAGTCTAAGTCCCATCACTTTCAGAAATAAACCAACTCCATAACTAGTATGGGTAGAGGTAGAACAAGAACAAAACCATCTTACAATGAGGGAGCCAATAAAAATTAGGAATCATGGGAAATATTTCAAAAAGGTGGGCTTGCACCATTCATCAAGAAGGTAAAAGGTCATGATCCTATACTTTCTATTGAATTTACCAAAGATTGGAAATGTATAGTTGTGTCAATGAGAGGCATCACAATGGAGATATTAGAGGAATATATTGTGATTATAATAGGTATGTCCATGAATGGACACAAAATATTTAAATATAGAAGATGTAAAGACGCTGAGATCAATAGGTTTTATTTGAAAAAAATCATTGAAGAGGTAAAAGATGGTGATAGTATAATAATAGTCTCCTTATTGTGGCTCTAGGTTGAAGTAAGCATTCAAATTATGAAAAACATCACATTACAAGGGAAGCTTTCTAGACTATATTCCTACCACTTCTAACTCCTCAACCATTTTAGGCATAAAAAGATTTTGAGTATTCATTTTTATCTGGTAATGTCTTTGAGAGGTCGGTGTTAGATGTCCAAATAGGAAAAATGGATTTGCCTATCCATAAGGGATTAATCTTTTTATTATTTCAAGGAGACATGATAGATATCTCTCATTTCAAAACTAGATTTAAACCCAGTCCATAGGATAACATTGGAAAGAAAGTTGAAAAGGACCCTACCTCCTAAATAATCACCAAGAAAGGAAAAATTTCCAAGAGAATAAAAATCATTATCCCTTCTATCCCTCCTAAGATTAACAAGGAGGTGGAGACTTATAGATATATCACCCCTTCTATCCCTAGTAATATCAATAAGGAGGTGGAGACCTACAAAGATATCACTTCAAAATAAGGGAAATATTCTTCACATAAAGATAAGTATACCTTCAAAGGGAAGAAAAAAATAGGAAAAATCCTTTGGGAAGTTAGAAAGAAGGGATAGAAAAGTATCCCATATGGAGAATATCGATGCCCCTATCCAAGTGTGTGTTCCTATGGACTTCATTGGAGTGGAGGATTTTTCCTTTCAAGATATAGAATAGGTCCTAATTAATAAGGAAGCCCATGGGGATGATGTTTTACGATATAGAATTCAAAAAATTCCAAGGAGGTAGAGTTTCAAAAGAGAATTGATATTTTTCAAGAAGTTAACCTTCAAAAAATCATGCTTAAATGGTAGATACAGGATAAAAAAATTAAAGACAAAGTCAATGACATGAACCTAATACAAGGGGCTCATCAAGGAAAGGCATTAGAGGAGGACAACTAGGGGTTGAGATCAAAGGTTCAAAGTCTGATTCAAGAATTTGAGGCCCTAAAAAATAGAATGATAAAGGTTGAAAAGGATCTAATAAAACTCAAGGGGAATGTTCAAAAGGTTATTAAACTCAACACAACCATAGTTTAAAATTGTGTCAATGATATCCAACATTTTTAGGACAACTTGAGCAAGAAAAAGGAGGGAATGATGGAAAAAGCCCAAGGAGGACTAAGCAATAGGACTATGAGACACAACACTAAGGTGGATTTAAAGGTTGAATTTGACATATTTGATCATCTACAACATATGAAGGAAGAATGGGAAGTAACTATATCCCTTAATATACTGGTTCATCTTATTCATTGATTTTGTTTATCCTAAGTGGGAGGCAGATGATTTGCTTCCAGTTTGCTTTTGAATGGTCATATTTTGTTAATAATTAGTTCTATTTGGTTGTGCTCATTTCATGGTTGACTGTGGTGGTCATCTTTTACTTATTTCTTGTCTTTGGTTGTACAAGGGTTTGGGACCTTTCAAAAACCCCATCTTTACCATTATAATAAAAAAATAAAATATTTTATGACAATAGTTATGGATATTTTAAGTATAATAATTTTTTATTAAATGTTTATGATAACTAAAAGTTTGATATTAGTTCTAAGTAACTTAAAAAAATTTGTTTTTAAAAACTAGTTTTTAATATGTTACTCATTGATATCTTCTATTATTTATGATAAAAAAATTATACATAGGCATTTTTTTATTAATTGTTAAAATTAATAATTTGCATTTTTGTATAATTTAAATTTATCACGTTTTTTATATTTTAATAAATTTTTAATTTTATTTTATAAAATAATAAATTTTAACACGACTTATGTTAGCTAATAAATTTGAAGTAGTTGATTCAATAATTAAGACAATTTTTTCCTTGAAAAATTAAAGTGGATAAACACGATAAACTTAAAAATTTTAGTGTAATTTTAGGTGGCACAATGAGTATTGACTAAAATATCCTTGAAATTAGTGTAAAAAACTCTCTCATGAGGTAAGTTTTTGGTTTGCATTTCTAAAATAGGATTACAAAATAAGTTAGCTCATGCATTAGTTAATAAATCTCCAAAATAAGCATAAAGAACTAACTTCTTAAGCCTACTCCCTCAAGGAGTAGTATTAATGAATTAAAAAAGCTAATTATGAAATCAAGATGATGGTATACCTTCTTAGTAACTATTCTCCCCTAAAAGTGGTCAAGAAGCATGCTTTCCCCCAGATTTGGTGCTCCAAGTCTTCGTTAATGAGGTGTAGTATGGGCCTCCATAACCTCTTAGTTCACCAGTGGCTTAGGTTCTTCAATTTGGTCTAATTAGGTGAATCAATGAAACTTCTCTATATTAATTTATACATAGTATGCTTGCACCATTGAATGTTTATGAAAATAATTTTTCATAATAAGTTTACACAAAAAGAGCTTTAAAATGGTGGTCTTAGATCTCTTATTTATAGCTTTTCAAAATTGTTCAGTATCAACCATGATAGCTCATCTTGAGATCAAAATGTGTGGTCATGGACTGATTCAATTTTAGAAATATAAGCAATAAATATTGTCATTAATATTTGGAAGAATGGGGCATTGATGGGGCATGGGAGAGCTTATTTTTTATATTTATCCCATTAAGGGCTTATGGATGATAACTTTGTGATGATGTCATGGGATGATGTAGAATTGAATAATGAATTTATAATAAATAGATATTCAACAACATTCATGAAATTTATGCTTAAGCCCTTGATTTGGTTTAATTTTCTTAAGTGGCTTTGCTTAATTTTCTATAATTCTTTGGAAATCTATTACAAGTTTAATCAACTTGGTCAGAAATGTCATTTTATTAAGTCATAATTTTATGAGATTATAATTAGAAGAAGGCTTAAATTATGTACGGTGTAATACCCTAGTTGGGATATTATGGACATGAAATAACACATGCACATGATGTGTGTTGCCGAAGTAGAGGATTTTAATGATATAGGACATCATTTTACGTGGCCATAATTTGACTCAAAGTGATTTAAGAAAAGATAATAATCACATAAAATGCATCTCCTCATTTAGGGATATGTTAACATAAATTGACACCTATACATGACAAGTTCAAATAGTTTAGAGCACTTTAGTGATTTTGGTCTAGATTGTACATTATTGTGAAATATCATTTATATTGACAAGTTTAGCACAATAGTGATAGGATTTAGATGTCTACATTTTACCCCTATTTGAGAAGGTGTGGTGAGATATTTAGTCAAAGCAATGTCTTTTCAAAGAATAAAAATGTCACTATAATCAAAAGAAATAAATTCATTCCCATTTTCCATTTAAATTTTGCATGAGTCACATAAAAATAGGGTTATAAAAGTGCCCCGAATAACATTTTGGTGGCCCATAATTCCCCCTCGAGGGGAAGACAAAAAAAATATTTTTTTGATGGGTTGTCCCTCGATAAAAAAAATAGAAATCATATTAATTTTAGTAATGAAGGTTAGAAAATGGAGCAATTAGAAGAAAGTGGGAGTAAAAATAGATAAATAAAGCTAAAATAATAACATAAGATAAAATGGAGCAACTATAGGCCAGGGGGTAAAGTTTTTGAAAAAATTACTATATTTTAACCCTTGGGGGGTAAATATAGTTCTTTTTCACCCTAGGCTATAGTAATTCAGAGCTATGAGATTTACACATGAGAGAGCTAAGAAATATGGCCAATATCTTGCACCACCATCACCTTGGAGAGCATGTGAGAGAGTATTATAGATCACCATGGAGTGAAACATTGGTAGGTAACTTTTTTGATATTTAATTTTTATATTTATGGAATTTATTACTATTAGGAAGTATGAACTTTGGAAATCCTACCGATTGCCCAAATTTGTAATCAATAAGAATACCCTTGATAATGGTAGGATTACCATCGAGAATAGTGAATTCATCATTCCTTTGGTAGGTCTATGAGTCATAATAGTGAGTTCACCAATTCATCAATAGAATCATATATTTGGGTAGAAATAGTTGGTCAAACATTGATTTCACTTGGTCAAACAATGATTTCACTAACAATAGCGAGATCACCCTATGGATTGGTAGGAATGCCCTACATTTTAGTGGGAATGATAAAAATGGTGATACTACCTTGTTAAATGGTAGAATTACCTTGAAAAAATGATGAGATAGCCAAAAAATGCTAAGGTCAGTAGAAGAAGGGAAAATGGGGCCTATATGAGATTAATCTAGGCCCAAAAATTATAAGAAGAGAGAGTGGTGCCCATAGATGATTAGTCTAGGCCCCAAAATTAGAATAATTTAGGTAGATTAGATCATTGGAAGGAAAAATAATTGACCTGGTTCCCTGTGTTTATTTTTTAGGAGTGAGTTAGATTGATCACATCATGGGAGCAATGATCACAAGTTCTATGATGATACAGGATTTGGACATATGAGCTCATGAGTGTCTTCAAGGCCATGAAGCTATATGACATGGCACAATTGTTAGTGATTTATATAGATAGAGGATACTTATCATAACTTATAGAGAGGTGGCATTCAGAGACATATACATTTCATTTGTTGATTAGGGAGTTTACAATTACATTGGAGTATGTGCACTACATACTATAGGTACTGATGTAGGGTCAATAGATTACTTAGATGTCGATGAGATGACAAAATATTTTAGATGACTTGCTTAGAGTGGTTAACCTAGGATTGTGGATGGTAGTATTAACATAGCTAAATTAGATGACCTGTATTGGCCTCCAGATGAAGGAATAGGAGTAGGACAGGGATTAACTCCCATAAATGTGGTGATATTGATGGCTCTTATTAGTAGACTCATGCTACCTAACAAGAGCAAATGGTTATTCCCTCTTTGATTGACTAGAGTGGTCCAGGATATGTTTGTTCATTTTACATGGTTTACATTGGGGCTGATTATCTTAGCCCATATATATAGAGATCTACACATAATAGCCTATTGTAGAGGGTACAACATTGGCCACATCACACTTCTCCAAGTCTAGGCATGGGAGCACATTACCATTGAGTGGGTAATGGGGTTGAGATACCATAGGGGACCAGAGGATCTAGTGGATTTTCGATGGTATTTGATAGGGCTAGGTTTATAGGGCCATCTAAGAGACTTGACATATTATAGATGAGTCATAGATGAGATGGAGGATGGGGATTTTATTTGGTGACCTTATATAGTGACACAATGGTTTTGGGTTGAGGAGTTATTTATGATTGGCCAAATGATCACTCCATTTTATATTATAGATTTTCTTGATTATGTGGTAGAGTGGTATAGGTCAAACTAAATCCAATGATAGTTTGGCATACAACATGATATCCCAAAGGGTCCTCATTATTTCACACATGTGACTAGGAATATTTGAGAGTGGGGGCCACCAGTGCTTAGGAATGAGGTAGTTTTTGACTATGATAGGTTTTTACACATGTTATGGGATTATGTTAGAGGGTTATAGATGTGGGGGTCATGAATGCTTATGTATCATGGTGGATTGGGGTTAGACCTATCTGATTGAATAGGCCACTACCACAATAGCTAGTTTTATGGCAAAAATGGGTGAGGCTTGGGAGAGACTAGGGATAAGTCCTAACACAGTGACATGCTCCGGTGCTATCATAACCAGTGATACCACATGCAATTCCATTGAAGGTAGTGTATACTTAGGTACAACAGGATCCCTTAGATAATATAGAGATGACTGACTTGGATGGATATGATGTTGATATGGGGGATGCCCTAGGTGGTAATAAGGGCCACATGATAGATGTAGAAGAGGATCAGACCTTTGGGACATGCAGATGTATAGGTATAAGATATGTAGGTCCCTCCAAAATAAGTAGGTATATGGAGGACTAGGCATTGATAGACATGCTATAATGAGAGATCACTACATGCCTCTCAGAGATTATAGAGTTATAGAGTACTGTAGTTGGATTGCAGGTACAATTGGCTATGACATAGGGAGAAACTACAAGGCTATAGGGTTTGATTGTAGATAGGGATACAAAGATTACTAATCTAAGAGGATAGGTTACCCAGTTGATAGGGGTTCAAGATCACCTAGCTACATGAGACATGGAGCTTTTGATAGTGGTTGGTGAGTGAGATTTTGCTTGGGTGGAAAGGGAGACATTATCTTCCTAAATATAGAGGCTCATAGAGGATTGAGATGAGGCTTGATGAGCCAAGATGGATAGTGGTTCAGGATTAGTGAGAGCCTTAGATGGCATGATTATTGTCAAGGATGATGCCTTGCATATGAAGGATTATGTCCTACATGGTAAGGATGATATAGCTTACTGGTGGTGGTTATATAAGGCATTAGTTTCTATGGAGAAGAGAGCACCTTTGTATAGTGATTGCACACGATCACAATAGATTAGTTGGACCTTGAGGTCTAGACATGCTACTGAATTAGATCAGTCAGTAACACCTCCATCATCATAATAGGAAATCATGAGGCCTCCATTTCCACTTCCACCACCATAACCACCATTAGGCATGGGTCAAAGCTTCCAGTAGAGTCCCCCTAGGGAAGGTCATGATCAAAGCTAATTTTGTAACTCTTCTTTTTTTGTATTATGAGATGTATAGATATTATCATGATGTATAAAATGTTATTTTGAGACATATATATGGCATTAATTTTTTGTCTTATTGCTACTTGTACATGTACTTTTATTATTCTTTTAGTGTCACATGATGTTTATATTGATGTTGTTCTTGTTATGATATGATGATAAATGCTAGTGTTATGAGATGCACTTCCTTAGTTAGCATATGGATGTTTATATTACTCTATTTCATGTATGACTAGAGGCTAGAGGATAATTTAGGAGATGCATGTCCCAAATTAATCATAAAAATAATTAACCAAACTCAATGTGTATACCTTGAGATGCACATCTTGCATAAAGAGTCTTTTTTGTTTCTAATGTTTGGCTTTTATATATCTTGTTTTAGGTATCAGATATATAGAATGGTGTGTTCAGAGATGTTCTTAATCACTATATTGATTGTTGGACTTTGGAGCACTTGGTGTTCAATTTATCAAAATGAAATTATTCATCATAAGTATGATAACTTAAAATAACATTGTATTTTATTTACGATTGAATGATTCAAATGTGAATATTTATAACTATGGATAATGATAAAATTGATCAAAACTAGAGTTATAACTATTTATGTTTAAACAAAAATCAAAATAAAACAATGATAAATATATATATATATATATATATATATATATATATATATATATATATATAAATGTAACCTAACTTAAAATCAAGATATGAATGATTAAGAGTTAAGTAGGAATAAAAATGTATTTAAATTTTAAAAAATAAATAAAAACAAAGCAAGAACAAATTGTTTAAACAACCTAAAATCAAGATATAAATAATCATGACCCATGTATTAACAATATGTAATTTATAAACTAAAAAATAATAAAACAATTTAAATATAGATGTAAACAAGTCAAGCCCAAGTTAAGGCTAAACTCAAAATATTTACAAAATATATTCAAATACAATAGTAAAAACAAAACAACATAGTAAACAAGACAAAATAATAATACAAAAGGCTAGAAGAAAGGCACAACAAAACACCAAGAAAATAAAGAGACATAATAAAACAACAATAAAATAAATAAAGGCACTACAAAACACCAAGAAACAAACAATAAAATACTAATAAAAATGAATGAAATACAAAACAATAATAAATAATAAATGAAAGCTCAACAAAGCACAAAAAAATACCAATAATAAACAAAAAAACACCAATAAATAAAAATTGAAAGAACACAATAAATAAAACTAAATGGAAAGAAAAAAGTAGTAAGCAAACTATTCTAGGCACACAAAAACAAACAAACATAAATAATGGTTAATCATAATGTTAGTGCAAATAGAAAACAAATTATTTGTGCATGTGTAATAGAGGCATTACGCTCTATGATAGGGTGACCCCTAAAATAATTAACAATGAAATTGGTATAATGAAACAAGAACAATGGACACAAATTTCCCCCCAGGTGATAAGGAAATGACTACACAAAATGAACATTAATTGCCTCTAGGCTATAGGAGGCAATGGAACAAACAACCAAAATTGGGGGAAAAGAAAAAAAAGGAGTAGCCGAGCTGACTCTACTTGCATGAGGCAAGTGGATGCTACCTACATAGTTTAATATATGTGAGATCCAACATGAAATTCAAGCCAAATGCAGTTCTCTTAATATATGGGATAGAATAAGATTGATGATAAGAAAATATGATTCTTGTGTAGAGGAATATAGGAATGGTCTCGAAAAATAGCGAGTATGTAAAAAAAAGAGTATGGTGTTAGTTTAAACCACATTAAAATATAAGAGATGAGTACTCACAAATGAACTAAATTGGGAATTCAGAGTGTCTACTACATCTAAGGTTGGGAAAGAGAAAAACCTCATAGCATAGTGATAGTGTATGTAAAACTAAGAGTGAAGGAATAGATCTTGTTCAAATGAACAATGAACACATAGGTATTTAAAAATAGTGAGAGTGTATGCTGATATAAAATAAGGATAATGAAAACTAAAGGACAAGTAGAAACTTGTGAAATAGCTAGGAGTTCTCGAATCCTTAAAGCAAAAAATAAAGGAAAGTATGGCCAAGCTAACCTGAGATATCCCATATATCCAAGTGTTACTACATAGTCCATGTGGACCTTAGGCCGATGTATTTATCCCATAAATGGGAGGAAAAAGACCAATGTGGTAGAGATATAAACTAAACAAATAAGATAACCAAACCCAATTTTTTTGATGACTTTGTATGAACGTGGAAATTCTAAGCCAATTTTCATGATTTTGTGACTTTTAGGGCTTTTCTAGAACATTTGCAAATGTTTATGGGTTTTTTAAGTGTCTCAAATTGATGGAGAATATGAGAGACTAAATGGTCAAACTCATAAAATGGTGAGATCATGGTTAAGTCTTCTCACAAAATATCAAGAGTACTTAGGATTAAAATAAACAAAGGTAAAATGCAATGTTTTTGGTCTTTTATCATATCAGTTTCTAATGTTTTTGTGTTTTTAGGATAAGTAATAGAAATTTAATATGATAACTATTTAACTGAGTAGATACATGTCCAAGGGTAGGATTTCCAATAATAGGTAAAATTGGCTACAATGACACAACAATGAAAGTGGGATATAAATAATGGTATATAAAACTACTTAGCTAAAAAGTTGCACATCCACGTGTAAGCAACAACTAAATCGACTATAATGGTTTTTGTGATCCTATTAAGGTAATAATACCTACTAAACAATGGAAAAAATATAATAGTACATATTAGTAAAGAAATCCTAAGGGACCATCCAAACATATCCTTGTACACTTGTTTGTAAAAGAGGCTACAAATATTGATTTAACTAAACTACCTTATAGAACAGGCACTGAATGTGTCCAGAATGACTAGTGAATCATAATCAAGATCGTAAATGGTATTGAGTATAAAATGGTCTAGGTTACAATGGTTCAAAGTGAAATTAAAATTGGCTTAGTGAAATATAAACAATCCAAGTGATAATGGTCCAAGGGTATAGTGGTACAGAATGAAATAGTGTAGAGTTACAAAGGTCTAGGGTAGTGTGGTTACAATGGCCTAGAGTGGAATAGAATATATTAAAATAGTCTAGGGTTATAATGGTCTATAATTACAATGGTCTAAAATAAAATGGTATAGAATAAAATTAATGGTGGAATAAACAACTTCAGCATAAGTTACCCTCAAGTAAAGGCTCTTATAGATAATGATTCAAAAAATGCTATCAAGAATATAATTTCTTGAGCTACACAATGTTCATAGTTATAAGAGCTCTTTTCCATTTGGATTAGCTAATCTGTATGCCTCTAATCCATAGTTTATTGTAACCACATATGGGTCCAACTAATTGGGTTTAAATTTACCCTTTTTGCATTCAACATTAGTGTTCTTTTGGTTCTCTTTCAAGACTAAGTCACCAACTTTAAACTCCTAAGGGATAATTCACTTGTTATAGTTGTGATGCAATCTATTATGATATGCTCTCAAGCTATCTAGGGTAGTCAAAATCTTGCCATCGAGGAGTTCCAGCTCTTGCAACCTAGAAACTCTATATTCTTCATCATCCATAATGTTCTCCAAAGAAATCCATAATGAAGGTAGCTCAACCTTGAATAGGATAATAGCCTATGTAGCATAAACTAGGGAATATGGAGTGGCTCTTGTGGGGGTTAGATGACTAGTGTGATAATCCCAAAGGGTAAGAAAAATTTACAAGTGCTAATTATGGTCAGTGTCATTGACAATCTTATTTAGGATTACAACAATGGTTTTATTAGATGCCTTGGCTTGACCATTGCCTTATGGGTTATATGGTGTGGACTTCTTATGTTTGATTTTGAACATGGTACAAATAGCTTTAAAATCTCTATTTATCAATGATCTACCATTATCAGATATAATATGGGCTATGATACCATATTGACAGATGATATGGTAATGGATAAATTTGACAATCTACTTATTAATGATGTAAGTGAGAGTAATGGCCTTAACCCTTTTAGTAAAATGCTCGGTAGCAATAAAAATACATTTATAGCCATCAAAATAGGTTGGGTTTATTTTATTGATGAGATCAAGACCCCATATAGAAAATGAATATGGAATTATGATCATCTATAGTGGCAAGGAAGGTGCATATATCAAATTACCATGGTGTTGGCAAGTAACACACTTCCTGGCATAATTACAATCATTTATTTCTATCTTAGGTCAATAATACCCTATTATGAGGAATTTCATGGCTAATAATACACCATGGTGTGGCCCCACACATTTCTTCATGGACATCCTTAAGAAATAATGTTGATTCTCTCAAAGATAAATAATGAATAAGCATTCCATCATATCCATTATGATAGATCATGTTCCCAAGAAGGGTATAATAGACTAGGCAATGGAGGAATATTTTCTAGCAATTGTGTGAAAGGTTGATAATGGAAATAGTTATAAATGTCTTGGTACCAAGGGAGTTTAAGTGGGAGATTGGGACCAAAAATTATACATACCCTTTTTGAATCTAGAAATATATGAGCCAATTATAGAAGGTTCTTGATGAGAAATTGACACTCTTTAACATCACTGACAACTTGTACCATGGACCCAATTATTTTTAATACATCAACTAATCTATTATTAGCTCATGGCCCCTGTTTAAATTCTAGGGATTTGAAATGGGACTTGAGATTGTCCACAATGTGCTTATAAGGTATAATCTTGATATCTCAAGTTTTATATTAGTTTATGGTCTAATTAATGATTAATTGAGAATCTCCATAAACCAATAACTATTGTATATCCCATCATATAACAAGATGCACTCCTATAATGAGAACTCCATACTCAACAATATTATTGGTGCAATTGAAGCTAATGTGAAATGTTTTTGGCATGAGGTCCCCTTGTGGTGTAACTATTAATATGCTAGCTCCAGAGCCATGTTAAGTGAAAGATCCATCAAAGTATAACTTTCATTACTCAGGTTTATGAGCCACCTCATTTATATCCATGATAAAATCATCTGGGAAATCAAATGTGAGTGGTTGAGTATCTATAATAGGGGATTCTATAAGTTGATCTGTAATGATATGCCACTTAATAACCTTTTGAGTCTATTAGTCAACATAAAATTCACTCATGAGCATGACCTATTTAGCCATGCGGCTTGTAAGAGTTGCTTTGGATAATAAATATTTTAGAGGGTCCAATTTAGTAATAATAATAGTTGTATTATTTAGCATGTAGTGTCACACCTTTTGGGAAGCGAACACCATTGCCAAACAAGCCTTCTCAATAGGCATATAATTATGCTTATATGCTACAAGTGTTGATCTCAAATAATAGACTAAATGTTCCTTTTTTTGTTCATCATGTGGGGCCAAGAGTGCCCCCAGTGTATGTTCTATGGTTGAGATATAAAGGAATAATGGCTATCTAGGTGTTAAAGGTCTCAAAACTGGCAGGTTGGCCAAGTATGATTTGAGTTTCAAAAATGCTTGTTGACATTAAATGTCCAATTAAACAATTACCCCCTTATTCAATAGGTGTGAAAGGATGACACTTATCTACCATTTGTGAAATAAACCTATGAATAGATTGAATCTTTCCCTGTAGGTTATAGAGTAGTTTCAAATTAGGTGGAGGTATTTCTATGATATCCTTGACTAAGCAGGATACACTTCTATCCCTTTTTGTGATACAATGAATCCTATAAATTTTCTTGAAGTGACGTTAAAGACACTTTCTAGGATTCAAATGAACCTTATACTCATAACTTCTCTCAAAGATTATCTATATAACATCAAGATGTCTAACACATGTTCTTGATTTTGATAAAATATTATCAACATAGTCCTCATAATATTATGCATCATGTCATGGAATATGAAAATCATATCACATTGATAGGTAGCACCAATGTTCTTTAATCCAAAAGGCATGACTTGGTAATAGAATGTTCCCCATGATGTGGTGAATGTGGTCTTATGTTGGTTTATAGATCTATCTTGATCTGATTGTATCCTAAAAATCCATTCATCAAGGACAACATCTCATACCTAGAAGTAGAGTGAAAATTAAGGTTGATTTTAGGTAGAGTGAAATCATATTTATGACATACTTTGTTGATATCTTGAAAATCATAAGAAATGTGTATGTCTTGTGGCTTTTTTGCTTATTGGGACTACATTTAATATCCATTTGGAATAGTCCAATGGTCTGATGAATCCAAATCCCAATTATTTTTCTATCTCCTTCACTAAAATAGCAATGTGTGGATGCATTTTTCTCAATTTTTACTTGACTGGCTTGGTATCTTGATGTACAACAAGGAAATACACGACTAAGTCAGGGTCTAAGCGTGGCATGTCTAAATAAGCCCATGCAAATATGTCAATAAAATCCCTTATAATGGTGATAATGTAGTCACACTCTTCATTGGTGATGGAGGCTTCTAGATCAACAATTTTGGGATCTTTATAAGTTCCCAAGTTCACTTCAATGGTGGTTTCTACAAGGAGTGTATAACCATCCTCTAAGACAGTTGGTAGTGTTTGATCTTGATCTTCTTATTCTACTTTAAATTTTGGTTGTGAATCCCAAAGCTTAGGATAATGGACTGAATCTAAGTCTTCTAGTTTAGGTATTGGCCAATTTTAAAATATCTATGGAAAGTCTAGAATAAGACATTTAAAGACTTTATCCTATTTAGTAGTGAGACTGGCACTGACTGTAGATCTAGGACTTGGTGGACATTGTTTTTCCTTTAGAGATGAGCAAACTTACCTGTCCAAGAGTACCTGAAGTAGGTTTTCACTCAAGGGATTTCCTTTTTATTTAATTTTTCCCTAACTAATGAGTGCCTCAAAGAGGTTTTCACTCAAATATCTCAATGTTTTATCTTGTGTGTGACCAAGAAAGTTTGACTACTCTCAAAAGTAGGCAACAAAGTCCAAAGAGAAGTCAAAGCCTTTTGTGATCGCCAATTGGAAATCCATCTCTGAGTCTCATGTACTCAGTGATAGACTTCTCATTATAAAATTAATCCAAGGGTATAACATAATTTTGCTAATCTCAATCTATAAGGTTGGGATGACAAAGGTTAAGTGGATAATAGGCCGTAATAGTCATAATAGATTTAGAGTCAAATAGGTCTATGTTGGCTATCTCATCATAAGCACTATAATGGGATGTTGTATCCCTATCAAGAGTTTCTTCATCATTTAATAAAGAATAATCATTATAAAAATATGTGAGGTCACTCCCATGTGGTATAAATCTAAGACCTTGACTCATAGTAGGTTTATCAGCTAATAATCGTTCCAGGATACCCTACTCTTGTGGCCCTAGGCCTTTTCCTACATAATACAAACTGTCCATAATCTGATTAGGGATAAGGTGCTTTGGATTCTAAAAATAATTAGCAAAGCTGTCAGAATATAACCAATCTCCCTTAGTAAAGGCTTCCTTATCTTGATTTGGTGAAGTTATTGGTACAAATACCACTAGTGGTTTCTGCATGTTTTTATTCTTTTGCCAAGTCATGTTGGGCTTGAAAAGGCCTTCAGAGGGTTTAGGTATGTCATAATACTTAAGAGACTTGGGTAATTTTGTAATATGAAGGTATATTTCAAATGGTACATGGAAATGCCTACGTCCTTAATAGTGTGTTGGTTTACAAATGCTGGGGAAATGGATCAGCCGAAGTGGAAGAAAGATCACTTGGGTTAATATAATTAGACTTGGGTGGTTCTAAAACTATTTATTTATTCTTCTTCACTACAAATTTAGAACCAAGGTAATATTTATAATTTTAAAATTTAGCCTCTAGGTCTTTGTAATATTGGTAGGGTTGCAAATCAACATAAATGGTAACCTCCATTCCAACATGGGGGAACTTGAGGCACTAGTGTAAATTAGATAGGACAACTCATACATTATGGATCCAAGGATGACAAAGAAGTATATTATATGGAAATTCAATTTCCAAGACATGGTATAGATTATCATGGGATTCATACCCAAAAATGATTGGTAAATAAATAGTCCTAGAAGACTCTCTTTTGGCATTGTTGTATGCCTTGATCATGATTATCTTAGGCTAGATGTCCTTGGAAGTATAACCTAATAATTGTATCAACTTGAGCGACACTATGTTCAACCCTGAAACCATTGTCTATAAGGACTTGCTTGATCTTATTATTTTCTATAATGACCTCAATGTACAAGGGGTTATTATGGCTTGGACCGAGGGAAGACATATCTCTCTGTTATAATGTAATTTATTCACTTTGAGATAAATGTCCTACAAGTGTATGGAATTAGTTAGGGTTGATATCTTTGGGAATAATGGATCTTTGAAATAAGTCATTTAATATAGTTTTATGGACTGCTGACGTACACAAGAGGTCTAAGACAAAAATTTGCATAGGGATTTTACTTAGTTGGTCCTGGATAATATATGTCTTCTCAATGGTAGAATGAGGGAGTTTGGACTTGGATGGTATAATGTTCACATTTGGATTAGAATTAGAAGAAAGCAAAGGGCCTTGAAGGGTGACTCATGAACATCTAGTTGTGATTGCATAATCTAAAGTTGGAAAAGAGTCATTATAATTAGAAGAAGAAGGTGAAGGGCCTTAGAGGGTAACTCATGAGTGTTTATTTATGATTAAATAATTTTGAGGTGACAAGTTGTCATTATAATTAGAATAAGGTCAAGGGCCTTGAAGGGTAAATCATGAGTGTCTAGTTATGATTATGCAATTTTGAGTCAGTAAGGAGTCATTATAATTAGAAGGCAAATGGACTTGGAGGGTAACTCATGGGTGTCTAGTTTTGATAAAAATTTTGAGTTGGAAATGAGTCATTATTATTAGAAAAATAGGGTGGAGGTCTAGAGGTAGTAACCTAAAAAAATTGAGGTGTAATGGAATTAATTGAATCTGGTGCAACATTACTTGAAAAAAAGGGTGTCAACCCTATAGTAGGGGGTTCAATACTTTGAGAAGCATTGGATGGTTCATAGGTTTTGATTGTAATGGTGGAAATGTGATTTGTAGAAACACATCCAAAAGTGTTACTATAATCATATGGCATGTTGTTGTAACCCAGGTTGTTAGTTTGGGTATTATGATCCTGATGATAAATATGTTGATTAGGCTTCTAACCTTGATTCTATTGATGTTGGCCCTAACCTTGATTCTAATTATTCCTCTATTGTAGTTGATTATGTTTGTAAAATGGGTCCTTATAGATATCCATGTCCTAATTAGTGTTATGTATTATTTTTTTCACTTTAATTACACCACTTTTAATCAAATCCTCAATAAGATTTTTTAATTATACACATCGGTAAATGACATGGCCAATACCATGATGGTAATTAAAAAAATCATATTCCTGATACCAATTGGGTTTAGGTTGGTATTCTATAAATGGTATAGGCCACATAATTAAATTGGTTGCCACTAGCTTCTAGAACACTTCCTCAATAGTTCTCCTAATTTGTTGAATGTTCTATACTTATTAAATACCCTATGTGGAGGATCCCTTTTCAAAGTGTTTGATGGATTAAATTGGCTTGGTTATACATTTGGAGCTGGCAGAGCCTACACCATTTTCGTGTGTCTAGATTTTGTCACTCTATTTCCAAACATGTTCTTATTCTTGTTAAAAACTTTAGGTTTGCTTTAGTAGTACCCTGAACATGTGGTTATGCCTAAGTAGATGTTTGACCTTGTAAATATATTTTCACAAGACCTATAATTATAAGTTCCTTTTCAATTTGCACTCCATTCTCAATAATTTCCTTGAATGTGTTTGCACAAGCAAGTCTTAGATTGTGAGCTAATTTAGGAAGTAGATTATATGCAAAAATATCAGCTAATTAACGATCTAGTAAATTATGTTGAAAGTGGCCAACTAATGCTCTCCATAATTTTAAGTATGTTGTACAACTTTCTCCATCTCTTTGTCTTACCTTGCATAATTTAATGAATATTAAATCATGCTCAATGTTATAAGAGAAATGGTTGACAAATTTATTTGATTTATCATTCCAATATGTCACTGATCCCTTAGGTAATTTGAGGATCCAATCTAGAGCTTGTCTAGCCAAACTGCATGGAAATAAGTGAAGCAAATAAACACTATTGTAGGCTACCTCTTGGAATAATACAAAAAAGGATCGAATGTGCTCTTAAGGGTCCCCCTTCCCTTTGTATTTATCAAAATTGGGTGACTTAAAATGAGGGGGAAATGGGACTTGGAGAATGATTAATTCAAATGGATAAGGGCATATCTTGTCAAACTTATATTTCTTAATTTGGTTTCTTATCTCAAGCCTTGAGACTATTTCCTTCATTAAATTCCATTCCTATATGTTTGGTGCATTTGTTGGTTGAATATAATTTTGTTAGGGTAGAATCTATCCTTTTGTGGATCTATTTGGGATATGAACCATATGGCCAGAAGTTTGGTTTTTGTTTGATTTTTGATTAGAGTAGGTTTGCCATTGATTTCTAAGTGGTTGATATAAAGTCCCAAAAATATATCGTTATGTGCTATATGAATATTATAGGTTTTAGGGTGTCATTTGTCAGTTCACCAAAGTAAATGTCAAATGAGTTGAACTCACTAAAGTATTTCGTACAATACCCCCATTCTTTGACAAGTATTTCATTCCTTGCATTTGTGAAGGGGTGAGAGTTTCTTGATGATTGAAAAAGGTATGCTCTGTATCAAGTGAAACATATTGTGAAGCATTTATAGGTTTATTCTAATAGAGAATAACTCCAAAATCTACTATAGATGTAGGATCAACTAGGGTATGTTGTGTTTGGTCTATCATATGTTCTTACTCTTTAGAAGTGATATTGTCAATTGAAGTCACAACCAAAGAAGATAATAGGTCTATGACAAGCTAGTTTGCATACCATTGACTAATTTTCAAAATTTTGATAGCAAGATCCAAATCAGTTTGGGTAGACTCCATAAGTTATTATTTTCCCTTAATAGTGGAAGTAATGTTGGTTTTTGGAACATGAGTGAGAGGTTGTTCTAGTTATTTCTCCTCTACTTGAATAAGTGTGTGAAATTATTCCATTGGAAAATCTAGTGGCAATCTTGCACCTAATTTTATCAACCTTAAAAGTGATTCATCTTTGTGTTCTAAAGGTTGGTGTTCATAATAATCCTATGCAGACCCTAATGTCATTGGGATATCATCAAACATAATAGAATGTTATTCTCCATCATAATAATGCTCTTCCTCATAAATAGGGTTGTAAAAGACCCCTACAATTGTACCATTGTGTCATGTTTGAATATGGTTTTCTATGTTTTCTAAGATGTGGAATGTGGTTCATAAACATCAAAAAGTGTGTTAGAATCTTCAATCAAATAATCATAAAGTAACATGAGGTTTTAATAAAGAGGAAATGACATAATTCCACATAATTATAATAAGGAGGTTACAAAATTACTCAACCTTGGTTGGTTGAAATCATCAAATTAGAAGAGCGTAAAATGATCTTGGAACTTAGGGTGTAGACTAACACAAAAAAATCTAAGTTGAAAGTATGTCAATAATGTAAAAAGATAAGAACAACTACAATGAGTAATGAATAGATAATATATAATAATACCTTTATAACATAGAAGATTTAGATGCACACTAAGAATCTCAATATGTGAACTAACACAAGAAATCCTAAGTATAAAGCCAAAACTAAATAGACAACACAATGGTGCCACATGGGAAAGAAGGTAAAATGGTCCAGGAACTTAGAGAATAAGTGAACACAAGATAATATAAGTATAAAATAAGAATATAATGGGAAAGAGTTTAGGTAATGACCGTCAATTCGAATGAAAAATATCACCCAAGTTACTCAAACCAAACACAAAAGTTAAACCAATAGCACTTTGGATTAAAACTTAGAAAGATAAGATTTAGAATTTGGATTAAAAAAAGACTTTAGATTTTCAAAGTAATGAATAGTTATTGACTCACATAAAAATGTAATAACACTTTTTTGGAAATACAAACACAATGATTTGATTGAATTTTGAACAAGGCAAAAAGAGACTTGAATTTGATCAGCGCAACACCTCTTCATTTCAAAATAAATGGTGTATAAAAAGTGTTTGGTTTTTGATTTCACACAAATAATTTTTAGACTCAAAAGATAATGTGAGTAAACAAGAACAATAATTACACCAAAGTGTATGTCCTATCCTAGAAAACTCACAAGATGGATTCGTACTCTTGGATTCCATCTATAAACTCTTTCTTGATAGGAAATAAGTTAAAATCTAATAAATTTAGATAAAAATGAAAAGTAAGGTTTTTAATCCTTCTCTTCTCTCAAGAGATTGTATGATGACATGGAAATTTGGGCTACTTTCCCTACACCAATAGTACTTCATGACAAGTGGGTTTTTTCTAAAAACTATCAAGTATCACAAATTTTAAATAGTACCATATGTGTGATTAACACTAAGGCACAAAACACCATTTAGATATGAGTTAATTGACTTGTAAAAATATCTTGTCTTTTTGACAACCACTACATACATCAATTACTTAATATAGTGTGATGTTCGAGTTAAGCCATCATTCTGAGGTAGTCTCTTACTAACAAAGCTTGTTTAACCACTCAAACAAGTGTCCCAACAAGTCAACCTCAATTTATATATTTCTACTATGGAGTGGGGTTAAAGTTATGCTGGGAGATGAATTCTTGGGTCAACGCTTCCTTAGAAAACTCATGGGGATGCTATGAACTCTAGCTCATAAGCCAAGATGCAAGAAATAAAAATTGTAAAAATATTTTAGGATCATATTGGGATCACCCAAATTACTCAAATTATAGGGAGTGCCTTAGTGAATTTCCTTCCATGCTTAGACAAAGTGATAAAAGCAATAAGTGAAGCATTTTTGGATCACCCAAGTTCCCTAAAGGGGATGTAAAGAGCATACATGCTACACTTAGTTTGTGAAACAAACACACAATAAACAACAATAAAAAATGAAAGCTCTTAAGAGAATTTGTCTAAAGTTTGAGTTCATTTTAGAAAACCAAATGAGATATGAAGTGAAATTTGCCTTTGATTGTTGTAAAATATAAACTATCTTAAAGCCTATAAAATAGAGTGTTAAAATTCAAATTAGGGGTGTAAGATGTTCAAATAAACTTGAAACTTGTTGTTTTAACTCTCTATTTTTCAACATAGGGTGATCCCACCATTATGTAGAGAATTTTCATCATTCAATAGGATTATTATATCATTTTTTAATATAAACCCACTATTACATAGAGGCACAAAGACACTGTCTAGTGATCCCATCGATTAGCAGGGCAATATCACCGATTAGCAGGGTGATTCTACTAATAAATAAGGTGAGCTTACCGTAATGATATAAATGATAGAGATGAAAGAAATAGTAGTTACCTATAGGTTTTGGTCCAAGATGATCTCATTGATCCTTTAGAAAACCCATCATTCCACAGATCAAACCCACCAATCTTCAGGTCGATTTTGCCATTTTGTAAAAACACATAAACAAAGATAGAAAAACATAAAAGTCAATTTCGCCATTTGCATATGAGATCTTGTTGTTACTCAGGGAATTTTCGTCATTTCATAGGGCATTCTCACTGATGTTTAGTTTGAATTTATCGTTTGGTCTAGAAGTCATAAACATGAAAGTTAGAGAAAAAGAGAAGTAAAGTAGCCTCAAAAGAGGGTCTGAGTGCTTAATTAAAAGGGATAAAAAGGATATGTGAGATGCATTGTCCCACTAGGCATGCTAGAAGGTAGACTATGATTATGAAACAAGTTAGCTCATTCATTAGTCAAGAAATCTCTAAAATAAGTGTAAAGAAATAACTTATTAAGCTTACTTCCTCAAGGGGTGGTGCTAATGAATTCAAAGAGCTAATTATAAAAGAAAAATGATGTTATACCTTCTAAGTAGTAATTCTCTCTCAAAAATAGTCAAGAATCAAGTTTTTACCTAGATTTTCTACTCCAAGTATTCATCAACGAGGTGTAGCATGAGCCTCCATTATCTCTTAGTTCATTAATGGATTAGGTTCTTCAATTTGGTCTAATTGGGTGAATGAATGAATCTTCTCTATAGCAATTTTTGCATAGTAAGTTTGTACCACTAAAGCTTTGTGAATATAATTTTGTATAATAAGTTTACATAAAAGGAGATTAAAAATGGTGGTCTTGGCTCTCTTATTTATAGTTTTTCAAGATTAATCAGGGTCAATCATGACCAACCATATTGAGATCAAGATGTGTGGCCATAGACTAATTCAATTTTAGAGAGATAAGCAATAAATATTATCATTAATATTTGGAAGAATGGGGATTTGATGGTGCATTGGAGAGCTTAATCTAATATTTATCCTATTAATGTCTTATAGATGACAACTTTGTGATGATGTCATGGGATGATATAGAATTGAATAATGAATTTTTAATAAATAGATATTCAACAACTTTCATGGAATTTCTACTTTTACCTTTGATTTGGTTTAATTTTATTAAGCGGCTTTGCTTAATTTTCTACAATTCTTTGGAAATATATTGCACATTTAATCAACCTGGTTAGAAATGTCATTTTATTGAGTCATAATTTGACTAGAGTATAATTAGAAGAAGGTGTTAGTTACGTACATGGTAACACCCCAGTCAAGGTAATATAAACATAAAATAACACATGAATGTGGTGTGTGCTATCAAATTAGAAGATTTCAATTGTCCAAGACGTCATTTTACATGGTTAAAATTTGACTCGAAGAGATTTAAGAATAGATAATAATCACACAAAATGTACTGACCCATTTAAAGATATATTGACACAATTAGCACCTGCATGTGACAAGTTCAAACTATTTAAAATTATTTTATAATCTTTTAAGAAAATAATTTAAAGTATAATAAAAAACAAATATAAAATTATACTAGAATAAATAGTTAAATAATAGGTTGGTAAAGTGAGTTAGTATTCTCAGTGGCACTCAAGTTGAAATTTCATAAAACTTTAAAGAAATAGTTTTGATTATTAATATTAATATGAGTGAAATTTTAAGATATCCAATTAATAATTTTGGAAATTATTATTTAATATCATAACAAGTTAGAGCCTCAAAACTTCATCAAATCTTCACAAAACCCAACACCAATATTCAAAAAAGTTATCAATAAATTTTATAATATTAAATTGATCGACTAGACCTAAAAAGGATCTCAAAACACTCCCAAAAGCCTTCCAAATGAAGTTTCCCCATTTATATAATTGATGTAAATAATAATTAAAATTATTATGCTCAAATTGGGCATCAAATTATCCACCAAACCCTCTCAAAAAGAACACAATAAAATCACCCTACTTTGGGGCAGGTATTAAATCCACATTAGCAATAGGTGCATCAAAAGACACATTATGTAAAATAATCAATTCCAAATTTGCAAACACTTATTGGGCATACATCCAAATATTTTATTCAAGCATGAAGAATCAATATCAATTTTCAACATGCATTCAATTTAGATCTTCATCATGTATTTATACCTTCTAAAGGGGGGACAAACCACATTGGGCGGGGGGGGGGTAAAATACCTTTTTTGACTCTCCTTGCCGACTTTTTATAATATCTTCTCTTTTTCTTTGATCACTTTCAAGCTGACATTTTTTTTACAAATAACAATATTAAATTAATTACTTAAATAATAAATAATAATTTAAATTACTTTTAGGTAATAATCCAATAATTATTTATTTTAAACACCATAGTGGTAAAAACCACTTTTAAATTTTTTTATTAATCAACTAGAATTGCCTTATATGGATAAATGATAAAAAATCACTATTCAAATAATTATAATTAATTAATAAAATAAAATACCAAAAGGAATCCTTTAGTCTATGGGGAAATTAGACTAAAGGTCTTCAATGCCTACTCATAAGTGATTTGGAAATGGGGACATTATAGTCCTCCCTTCGCAAATTTGCTTGCCCTCAAGCAAATGCAAGCTCAAATACTCAATTAACATATCCAAGTGGTAACATCTATTGTAGTATTAAAAAATTCTTGCTTCTGTACCTATTAAGTAGAATAATTTTTTCTAAAAAATATAGTGTGAAATTCCCTAAATAGATAATGAATGCCATTCCACCTTACCAACACGTCCCACAATGCAAACCCCTCTTTTATACATTTTCCAAGGGGAAAAAATATCCAAATAAATTTTGAACCTATAACACCTGTATTTTTGGGAATGTCCCAATGTGTTACAAATCATAGAAAATCCATCCAATGACTCACTGCACTTGTATGCCCCTATCTCACTCAAAAATGAGTGAGGTATGGAGAGGTATCCAATCATGTTGCCCCAACTATGTCCTCCAAAAAGTATCTAGTTCCATACTCCATTCCTCAAAGTAATCTTCCAAAGATGAAATGTAGGAAAAGGAACCATATCTTAGAATTAACTTACCCTCTCATGAAGCCTACTAGAATAGGTCACTCCCATGCAAAAATCATGATCAACCTAAAGCTGCCCATCCTTATGAATATTGGGTGGGAAAGTGACCTAAAAAACAACCCAAACATTCCAAAAATACCATGTAGAAAGTTTTTGTACCTATACCTTAAAATTAGACATGTTGTACTTGGAAAGAGGCTATAAAAATAAACATGAACCTAATTTTTCCTCATGCCATAGGGACTGCCTGAATGGTGCAATAAAATTAGTCAACAATTACTCTTCAAAGGGATGTATACAAGACTTTTTACCACTTTTTTCATCCTTATTAAGTGGCTGGAAATTCTCTTTTGACTCAAAATTGTTGGAGGCAATATTTTCACGTATTCTAACCAAATTTTTAATATTTGATGACAGATGTACGTAATATAAAAAATCAAAATTTCCATATTATTCTCTCTTTTTATCCTCTTTGTCCTCAATCAATGGTTGGCAATGTTCCCCATGCTCAAATTTTTTTGAGGCAACAAATTAGAACCTTATTTACAAAATTTTAGAACTTTTACTTGATTTTTCCATGCTAAAAGAGTTGCCTTCTATGTAGGATTTGAGCCATGAATGTAGAAAAACATCATCAAGAATTTTTGATAAGAAGAGAAACCAAAATTCACTCAAAAACATACCTTCCATATAGTTTTGCACCACTTGGGTTTTTGCCCCATCCAAAGGGATCTCATGCCCCTTAAATCCAAGCTTCCTATTTGTCATGCCTCACCTTGTAATAGAAGGCTTTTTTGGGACATCATCCTTATCCTCACATCATTTAGCTTCATTTATGTGTGCATGTTGAGGAATCTACCCTATTGACATGTTTATGGCCTAGTAGAAGGGGTAGTGCGATATATATTTTTGATCGTGAATGTGTGTTTAAAAACTTATGGTTTATGTGGTGTTTTTCTAGGAGGGTCAATGCCATGAGTTTCAAACTTCAATTTTTATAAATGAAAAGGTTTTATCTTTTCTCCCACCCTCTAAAATAATCATAGCCATGAGAGACTATATGCTTGATAATTAAGGCGCATTATTTGAAAGACAAAAATATTAGTTCATGATGATGATGATCTAACCTTGCATAACTTTCTCAAATGCAACTTAAGATTTAATGTGTGGGATTATGTATACCTTAAAATAAAATAGTTTTGTCATGATTTAACAATAATCTTACTTAGTTAATAATAATAATAATAATAATAATAATAATAATAATAATAATAATAATAATAATAATAATAATAATAATAATAATAATAATGATGAAATTTTCTTGGTAAATCTTGTGGAGCACACATTTTATTAATTAATCTTCTTATTATCTTCTGTGGTCACATTTATTGAAAAGAGAGGGAGTTATGTACAAACATAATATTTAAATGGATTTCAATAATTTATGTGGAGCATATAAAAAAACTATGGGCATAAAGCATCTTCAGGGGAGGTTAATTAATTGGAAAGATTTTCATTTATGGGAGTTGGGTAAAAACTTAAATGTTACTACCTCTTTTTATCATGCCTCAGTTAGAATAATTATAAAATAGTGATTTAATAATTTTTTTAGGCCTTGGGAAAGGATCATTTTGATTTAGTTTTGGGGGAAAGTAACATTCTGTTGGTATTCAAAACTTTGCAATAAAAATTATATATTTATTTAAAACCTCCAAATGGGTGTAATTTTTAGGTTTTGGCCCAAGGAAACACTTTCTTTTATAATTATTCCTTCCCTTCTCAATAAGTGTAATAGGGATTTATAGATTTTATTTATAGACAAGGACAAAGTTGGGATACAATAATTTAGATCTAAATCTGCAAAAAAGAGCTATGGCATGAAGGAGGACTTGTGAAGGAGGATGCCCTACCTGGAGAAAGAAGGGAGGCCAAGTAAGGAGAATGGCAAGCTGTAGGAGTATGCAAGCATGTTATCCTTGTCATTTGCAAACTCCTTATATTTAAATCATTTGGTTTACTTTGATAATTTTGTGTGGCCCATGTTAATGCATATGTATTGCTCGTAAGGGATTAGGCTATCTATTATGCATATATATAAAGAATAAATGAGGTTAGTCAAATATAGCATATATGCATTTTAGCCACTCTATGTAAAATAGTCAATTTATAAGGCCACACTTGGTACATTGGCAATTATAAAAAATCTATTATTTTAACATATTTTACAAGTGTTGTGCAGCTTTACCATAAGAATTTTATTAAATAACTTTATTGATATTTAAAATATGTAAAATATTTACATTATTTTATCTAAATAAATAATATTTACACTGGTAAATAGTGATTGGTTATAGGCCATCTTGAAATTTCATAACCCTTATCAACCATGGAGATAGTCTTTTAAATTTGGATTTTTACACTTAGGTAGTGTAAAATGGGCAGCACCTAATGCTAATATAACTATTTAATCTAATAGCTTTTTTAAAAATAAAATAAATCTTTAATTTTTATTACTCTTTATTAAGTTGTTTCATGTCTTGATAATATTTTTTAGAGTAATGTCTTCATGCATGTGTGTAGGTTAATTAAAACACCTAAATATTGTTTTTATGTGTGATTGTATCTTCTTTTTTTAAGAAGGGTTGTGATATATGTGTCAATTTTTTTTAGTCATAGTGTTAATTCTTTTTTATCAGTAAAAGTTAATTCCTAGTGGTATACAGTCTTGTAGTTAATAACTCTTGAATTATTTAGCTATTTTAAATGTTAATTACTTCGGCGGACTGTATACTTGTGAACTATAATTTTACTGTGGTAATATTATTTACTTGTAATATTTGGTGGGTAAATTATAATTTTATTGTGGTATTATAAAGTTGATTTTTTTTTTAAAGTAAAAATTAATCAATTATTTTAAGGTGAGTGGAATTTAATTAATTTAAACCTTCCTATAATAATTTTAAAATTTAAGAATTTATATTGAGAATATAAATTGAACTTTTTGAATAATTAGATGTATGTAATTATTGACAAAATTGTCCTTAGGATTAGTTAAAACTGCAATGAACTTTAATTTTACTTCATAAGTCTTGTTAACAGTTAGCTTCAACGTATGTTGAATGAGCTTGATAATCTACCCACTTGTCTACCTAAGTAATGATTTAAGCATTAGGAGGTTGTCTATGACAGGTATAAAATGCCATCTATATGTTAACCCTATTTCTGTTGACATTTTAATGTAGGCCTGATCATTTGATAAAGAAAATTAGGGATTTACCTATGATTTTGTTGAAAAAGTCTTTGTACCTTTTTGTATTATTTATATAATTAAATTAAATTGTATGGAGTAATTTAAATGAAATAATTTACCTTGGAATACCATTAGTCATTATGTTGAAATTAGATCATGATGTTGGGTTGTAACATGCCCTTTTTACCTTTTGAATATGAATGATATAAAATAAGCGTAAAATTTATTGTTGTGTTCACCTCAGGTTTTTTCCTTAACAACTAATGTTTTAATGGGAAGTGTGGCATCAATAGTAAATAATCTATAGAAAAATAGTATGAGAATAAATGGCTGTAATGGTTGTAACATTATACGATTAAAATGTATTGTAAATATGATGTAATTAATAGATATGGTAAAAAGTTAGATAATATGGACACATGTTAAATATATATAAGGCTTATATATAATTTATTTAACATATAAATGATGTGTTGTTGGTATTATGAAATGTTAGTTTAAGAGTAAAGTTATTTATTGAATAATTCTACATATGTTAGGCTTTGCAAGTGCTTTACTCTTACCATTTTGATAAATACTTAAGGGGTTGTAGGAGGACTTGATTAACTTAAGAAGTTTGATATGGAACAAAACCCATGTTGTCCCATATCTTTGAGAAAAACTATATTATTTCTTGACCAAGAGTCTTAAATTAAAGATCAATGCCTTTATTTTTGCTTATCAATAATTGTGATCTATTTTTTAATTATGCAAAAGAAGCCCTTGAAAGGGAATTAAAATGATAAACTTGTCTCAAAGTTTCAATCAAGTTATTATCTTGATAATATTTGACCTCTTAAATTTAATTATAATGATACATTCAATGCCTTATTCTATGGAAGAACATAACCCTTCTTGAGGTCTATAAGCATGCTTGGACTAGTAGATAAGTTGTCCTAGAAGAATAATCCTTGAAAAGAAATATAATATTAAGGATTTGCTCTTATTAAATGTGTAAGAGTTATATCAGTTGAATGCCTCACCTTGTTCATTACAAAAATAATTGGTGGCCTTATAACTAAATGTGCAAGCTCCATCTCTATGATTAGACTTAACCTTCATATTATTTTTGATTAAGTATGATCATGCTTATAAAATATTATGAATTATACAATATGTCCTCTATGGAATTATCTTAAAAAGGATGGGAAATAATCATCTTTATGACTCTCTCATCTTTGGACCATGCTAAAATGTGATGGTGTTAGGTTTGAACCTTGTCTCCAATATAAAGCTCATATATCATTGAGTTATTACTATTAATTATTGATAAGGACCATGGAATCATAAAATCAAATTATTCATCTACTAACCATTATCTGGTACTTTTGTGAGGACTTGTCACCTTTTTATCATGATGAAATAATTCATCATTCTACGTTAGTACTCTACATGAAGAGCTATGTTGTCTATCCAACTTTGATAGGAAACAAATCAAAATGAAGTGAGGAATTGAGAATTCTTTTAGTTGAATATTATACTTAGGATTGAATCCTTGAGGTGTTAATCTTCCATGTGGTTTAGGAATAGAGGAATGTAAAAATAAGTTAATTGTGGCTGAAACCAACCTAACATTAAAATTCTTAAGATCCTTCTCATGTCTAAAGTTCTTGAACGTATCCATCTTGTTGATGGCTTGTGCTACCATGTACTCACCATTTGATGGTTATGGTCAATATTTATGAACTATCCCTTACTACATGAGAGGATATAAAGTAACCATGACATCTATTCTTAACAACAAACAAACTACAATATTTATTAAGGGGATTCATTTCCTTGTTATCATATTAATTTTAGATATATGTGGATATTAATTAAAAAAAGGTTGTCATGTTTTTCTTGGGTATGTGGTGAGGACATGTGTTATACTTGGTATCAGAGAACAATTGTAACATCAGGAGATCTAGGATGAGTTATTATCTTATTTCATTCACTTCCATGGTGAACAAAATCCTTATGCATGTGGTACCTTAATGATTGAGAAAATAATTGTGCTAAAAATCTACATGTTAATGAATGATAGTTGTTATGTATATTTTGTGCCTTGAATGTTGTGGATTAAGGAGGAGTTGAGTAGACACATATTTTTCTCCTTGAATGTTAGTGGAATAGATTTGGGATATAAAAGATTGATATTTTATGATGAGTTTGGTTGTTATAAAGTTTGGATGAATTATTTCTAATAATCATTTTGACAATGCATGATTGAGGCTATTCTTGCCTATTATTCCATGAGAAATGTTAGAATTGAAATATGTATTTATTATTTTAATTTGAGAACATTAGTTATAATCATAAAATTTTACCAAGAAACAATAATAATGAAAAAAAATGGCTCATTCCATTGTCATAAAATGCAAGCTAGATTTGTTATTAGATGGTTGTAATGGAGAATGTGTACCAAAATGATGGCAGTGAAGAGGAAATTGGGGCCATGGAGGCTACATGATAGTTAACTTCATGTTATTATGATATATATACACACTATTAAATGAACATAAACATGAAAAAAATGAGTTGATTAATGATTTTGTACTTCCATACCATTATGATTTTATCATGATTATGAAATCTAATGTCATGGATATGTTATGGTATGGATCTGATTATCTTACATGGCTAATTTATTTTATGGTCCTATGTATTTTTTTTCATGATTATTATGATGAATCATTATGTGTGTGATCTAACCAATATTGGCTAATGGGTTATCTATTCAGTCTGTTTGAGGATATGTGCACGATTACCATGGTAGATGACACTACTACATCCACATGCATTATTGGTCACTACTCTAATGACATATGTATGGGTGATGGTAAAAAGGTGCATTACCATGAGAATTGGACGTTTAACTTGGGGCTGTGATTGGTTGCTTGCTAGTTCCCTTCCTATCATCATTTTATACATGCACATTATTATGAGCTCATGAAGGAGAAGCTTGGGGCCTAATGGGATGCTTATTGGCTTCCCTTCTTTTATGTATTCAAGAAGGAACTTGGGGACATGATTGGTTTCTTTTTGGTTTCCCCTCATATTATTATCATGTTATATGCACATTGTTGATGGCCTCGAAGGAGGAACTTGGGGCCATTATTGGCTACTTGCTAGTTCCACTCAACTTATTACTATGTTATATATACATTATTAGTCGACTTGGAGGAGGAACTTGGGGCCATGATTGTCTACTTGTTGGTTCTCCTAATATTATATATGTCTATGATCTACATTCACAAATGGACTTCGTAATATGGATGTATTGATCTTGTATCACATGGACATGATGAGGGTCATGGGTGGATAAGACCTTATTTAATGCATACATTTTGATT
Source organism: Torreya grandis (assembly GCA_037957365.1). Lineage (NCBI taxonomy): Eukaryota > Viridiplantae > Streptophyta > Pinopsida > Cupressales > Taxaceae > Torreya > Torreya grandis. The sequence continues at coordinate 2,933,386 of JARHVA010001002.1, read as the reverse complement.
ATTTATGTTATGTAATAATAAAAACATTAACATATACCTTGGAATATAGGTGTAAAAATTTAAGGTGGAAGGTAAATAAGGGAATTTAGCATTATATTTTCTTAAAATTGTGATTGTTATATGATTCAGGGCAAATGCATGGATGGATATCTACATAGAATCATTATATGAGTATGCATTTATTGTGTTAAATGTCTATGGTTATAAATAAGATTCTATATATTTCTTATTTTGTGATGGATTTTATAAACAAAATAAATAAATAAATAAATAATATCATGAGCTTCCCTTGTGGCATGATGTGAATCACTCATTTCAAGCTCGTTTTTTATTCTTGGTACTTATAGTCTTAGAGACATTATGGTTGACCGCTTCTATTTAAAAAAAAAAATACTAATATGGCTTGAAATGTGTTACCACCTTGCTGAAAATTGATTGCATAACTAAAAAAACTAGAGTTGATTTCACATATTTGGTTGTTAGTCTTGTATCCTTGAGAGAATCTTGTTTAACCCATTGTATCATGTAGAAAATTCTACTTAGACAATAATATTTGAGCAACCTTCTTGTGAGAATTTGTGCTTGATTATGTTGATAAGAGTAAATTTATTAAAAGATGAGAAATTAGTATTATGATTAACATTTTACAAAAGCTACTTCTCTTATAAAATCATTGAGTTAGTTGGAAAGGGATAATCAAAACTAAGACAAAATCAGGTAGAGTTACCTTACAAGGGAAAATTTGCCTTTCTCTAGAGAAAATTTCATCCCTATTTAAATAATTTGATGTTATTCTATGAGTTAATTCTATTATCATTTTTTAGAAAGGAAACAAATGTGTATTACTACTTTGAAGTGTTATGACTATGTTGTTCACATCTAGGATGATGTTTTTATGAGTTGAGGGGGATGTCACGCCCTTCCATGTGATAGAAGACTTTTATGGAACATCATACTTATTCTTATGTCACTTGGATTTATTTATGTGTGCATGTTGAAGAATCTACCATGTTGACCTGATTGCAGCATATTAGAAGGGCTAGTGCGATATATATATTTTATCATAAAAGCATGCTTAACAATCTATGATTTATGTGGTGTTTTTCTAGGAGGGTCAATGACGTGAATTTCAAACTTTAATTTTGATAAATAAAAAGGTTTTATATTTTATCCCACCCTTTAAAATAATCATGGTCATGAGAGACTATATGCTTGATAATTAAGGCATATTATTTGAAAGACAAACATATTAGTTCATGATGATCTAACCTTGCATAACTTCCTCATCTCCAACTTAAGGATTTAATATGTAGGATTATGTATACCTTAAAATAAAATAGTGTTGTCATGATTTAATAATAATCTTACTTAGTAAATAATAATAATAATAATAATAATAATAATAATAATAATAATAATAATAATAATAATAATAATAATAATAATAATAATAATAATATCTTAGTAAATCTTGTGGAGCACACATTTTATTAATTGATTTTCTTATCATCTTCAGTGGGCAGATTTCTTGAAAAGAGGAGTTCGGTAAAAACATAATAAATAAATGGGTTTAAATAAGTTATCTTCAGGGGAGGTTAATTAATTGAAAAGATTTTAATCTATAGGTGTTTGGTAAAAACTTAAATGTTATTACCTCTTCTTTTAATCATGCTTCGATTAGAATAATTAGAAAATAGTGATTTAAGGATCATTTTGATTCAGTTTTGGGGAGAGTACCATTCTTTTAGTATTTACAACTTTGCAATTAAAAAAAATATATATATATATTTAAAACTTCCAAATGAGTGCAATTTTTAGGTTTTGGCCTAAGAAAACACATTTTTTTATAATTATTCCTTCCCTTCCCAATAAGTGCAATAGGGATACATATATTTTATTTAAATAAAAGAGCAAAGCATGGATAAAATAATTTAGATCTCGATCTATAAAAGGTAGCCATGGCATGAAGGAAGAGAAGTTGTGAAGGAGGATGCCCTGCTTGAAGAATAAAGGAGGCCAAGTAATGAGAATGGTGAGTTATAAGACAGGTTATCCTTGTCATTTGAAAGCTCCTTATGTTCAAATTATTTTTCTTACCCTGATAATTTTGTGTGGCCCATGTTAATGCATAGGTAGTGTTTATAAAGGATTAGGTTGTCTACACACACATATACAAAGAATAATAAAATAAAATAATATATAAATGGGGTTAGTCAATTGACATGATTAATTAAAAAAAAATCCTTTAAATGGTTTTGAGGTTAGCTGCTCTGTGTAAAATAGTCAATTCATAAGGCCATACTTGGTCTATTGGTAATTATAAAAAATCTATTATTTTAATTTATTTTAAAAATACTATAATATTTTTTAAAGTAGTATCTAAATGTATCTTCATTATTTTTAGAAGGGTTGTGATGTGTCAATTTTCTTCATTTGTAGTGTTAATTCTTTTCCATGGGTAAAAGTTAATTCCTACTGGTACATGATCTTTTATTTAATAAATCTTGAATTATTTAGCTAATTTAAATACTAATACTATATTATTATATTTTTTTTGTGTATACCTGTGTTTTATAATGAAAAAATATTTCTATATAAGATGAAGATTATATATAATTGATGGGTGAATTATAATTTTGGTTGTGATAATTTTTTTTACTTTTAATAAAATAATTTAGTTATTTAATTACCATATTGGAATATTGGTGGGTGAATTATAAGTTAATTGTGATAATCTTATTTACTTTTAAATAAAATAATTTAGTTATTTAATTATCATGCTGTAAAATTTGGTGGGTGAATTATAATTTATGTTGTGATACTTTTATTTACTTTTAAATAAAATAATTTAGTTATTTAATTACTATGTTAGAATATTTGGTAGGTGAATGATAATTTTATTGTCGTAATCTTATTTACTTGTAATATTTGGTGGGTAAATTATAATTTATTGTGGTAATTTTATTTATCTCTAAATAAAATAATTTAGTTATTTAATTACCTGTTGGAATAATTGGTGGGTGAATTATATTTCTTATTGTGGTAATTTTATTTATTTACTTATGAAGTTAATTGTTTTTTTAAAATAAAAATTAATTAATTATTTTATGGGATGTAGAATTTAATTAATTTAAACTTTCCTATAATAAATTTAAAATTTATGAATTTATATTGAGAATATAAATAGGACTTTTTAAATAATTAGATGTATGTAATTATTGCTTAGGATTAGTTGAACCTATAATGAGCTTTAATTTTATTTAGAAGTCTTGTTAACAATTAGCTTCAAGATAAGTTGAATGACCTTGACAAATTGCCCACTTGTCTACCTAAGTAATGATTTAAGTATTAGAAGGTTGTCTATGATACGTATAAAATACCAGCTATATGTTGACCCTATTTCTGTTGACATTTTAACGTAAGCTTGATCATTTGATAAAGAAAATTAGGGATTTACCTATGATTTTATTGAAAATTCTTTGTACCTTTTTGTATTGTTTATATAATTGAATTAATTTTTATGTAAAAATGTAAATGACGTAAACGTAAGTTACCTTGGAATACTATGTAGTCATTAGATTGAAATTAGATCATGATGTTGGGTTGTAACATGCTCTTTTGAATGATATAAAATAAGGGTAAAATTTATTGTTGTGTTCAACTTAAGTTTTTTTATTAATAACATATGAGAATAAATGGTTGTAATGTTTATAACATTATTCAATTAAATTGTAGTGTAAATACGATATAATTAATAGATGTGGTAAAAAGTTAGATAATATGGGCACATGTTAAATATATATAAGGCTTATCTATAATTTATTTAACATATAAATGATGTGTAGTTGGTATTATGAAATGGTAGTAGAAGAGTAAAGTTATCTTTTGAGTAATTACATATGTTAGGCTCTACAAGAGCTTTACTTTTACCATTTTTGATAAATACTTAAGGGGTTGTAGGAAGAATTGATTAACTTAAGAAGTTTCATATGGAACAAAACCCATGTTGTCCCATCTCTTTGAGAAAACATATATTATTTCTTGACCAAGAGTCTTAAATTAAAAATCAATGCCTTTATTTTTACTTATCAATAATTGTGATCTATTATTTAATTATGCTTGGAAAGAAGCCCTTGAAAGGGAATTAAAATGATAAACTTGTCTCAAAGTGTCAAACATATTATTATCTTGATAAGCTTTTGATCTCTTAAATTTAATTATAATGATATATTCAATGCCTTATTCTATGGAAGAACATAACCCTTCTCAAGGTCTATAAGCATGCTTGGACTAGTGGATAGGTTGTGCTAGAAGAATAATACTTGAAAGGAAATATAATATTAAGGATTTGCTCTTAATAAATGTGTAAGAATTATATCAGTTGAATTTCATACCTTGTTCATTTCAAAAAGAATTGGTGGCCTTATAACTAAAGGTGCAAGCTCCATCTCTATTATTAGACTTAACCTTCATATTATCTTGGATTAAGTATGAACATGCTTAGAAAATATTATGAATTGTATAATCTATCCTCTATGACATTATCTTAAAAGGATGGGAAACAATCATCTTTATGACTCTCTTATCTTTGGACCATGCTAAAATGTGATGGTGATAGGTTTGAACCTTGTCTCCAATATAAATATCATATATCCTTGAGTTATTACTATTCATTATTGATAATGACCATGGAATTATAAAATAAAATAAAATAATTCACATACTAACCATTATTTGGTACTTCTATGATGACTTGTTACCTTTTTATCATGATGAGATAATTGCATCATTCTACATTATTAATCTACATGAAGAGCTATGTTGTCTATCCAACTTTGATAGAAAACAAATCAAAATGAAGTGAGGAATTGAGCATTATCTTAGTTGAATATTGTATGGAGGATTTAATCCTTGTGGTGTTAATGTTCCATGTGATTTAGGAATAGAGGAATGTATAAATAATTTAAATGTGGCTAAAACCAACCTAACAAAAAAATTCTTAAGATCCTTCTCATGTCTAAAGTTCTTTAATGTATCTATCTTATTTGTGGCTTGTGCTACTAAATTAATCACCATTCGATGATTATGGTCAATATTCATGAACTATCTCTTATTAGATGGGAGTATATAAAGTAACCATGACATCTATTTTTGACAACAAATAAACTACAATTTTTGTTAAGGGGATTCATTTCCTTGTTATCATATTTTTTAATATGTATATGGATATTAATAAAAAAAAATGGTCATGTTTTTTTGTGTATGTGATGAGGACATGTGTTACACTATCCAAGTCTCCAAAATATAAATGACAAAAATCAGCTTTGTCCATGCTTACCATGTAATTTGTAGGGGATCTCCTAACAAGCTGGTCATGATGTCTCATGGTGGTTCTATCTCTACCTTCAAACTTCTTTTTCATTTTTCTCATGATCACACAAACATTACCAAACATAATGTTAAATGAAGATGTAGCACCCTTTTATCAATTAAGTCATGCCAAATTACTTCCTTGCTTTCCAACTTGACAAGGGATCTCCCAAATAAACCTACACATAGAAAAAACAAGTTAGGAAAATAATTAGTGTTTAATATACCCCTTTTATCCACTTGTTAGGTTCTAGGATACTTTCTTGATGTCGTGATCCTTCCTTCCTATTTATTTCACACAATGGATTGCCTTTTGCCTTCCAAAATAAGTTGAAATCTTGATGTTCTCCCATATCTATTTTGATTGTATGTAAGTCCATCATAGTGTTCTTTTCCTTCAAGCATTCCTTCATCTCATTATGCATTAATCTATCAAGAAGCCCCTTTTTGCCATCCAACCTTATCAAGGCTTTCAATCCCTTCTTATTTGTGATTAATAATTATTCCTTCCAAGCTATTTCATCAACTCTAGAGTCATGCAACAAATTTGAACAATTATTACCAAACAAAAATCATCATTCAACTCATTCTTTTCTATGAATATCTCAGTTTCTTTGGCTTCTTCAAAATCATCTTTTTGAATACCAAAGTTTGGGGTACTTGGCTTCCCCAAATCACCTAGCATATCCTCATTTTCATCCCTCTTTACTATTCCAAAAACTCAAATTTTTGGTTCTCACAATTTCCCACTCTAGGCTGCTCCAAAGTGTCATATTTTTGTAGCTCATCTCCTCCTTCAAATCTGATTTTTCTATTTCATTGGCCTCTTCATAGGAACCCTCATGAAGTGCTATCCCTTCATTGTTTTTCTCCAAATCTCTATTTAGGTCAATACTCTCTTCCTTTATATGTTTCACTATCAAATAAGGCCTCAATTTTCCCTCACAATTAATTACAACATTTCAAACAACATATGTGCAATTAGAAAAAAATTATTTCCTAGCCTCAAACTTGTCAACAAGATAGATAATAATGGCTCATAAAAATCATCACTTTCATTGAGTGTCAAGGTCAAGATTCTTTGCATAGAAGCTAAAACATTCTTGGTAGGATTCTTACAAGCAATTATAAATAAATGTTGAAACATCTTAGCAATAAGTTCATCACACTCCATATCTAACATCAAAATACATGGCCTAGTTGAAGCCATAGTTTCCAAGATGTTGATCCTTCTAGCAAAGGAGTGTCCTTTGTCCTCTTTGAGACCTTAGAAGCTCTCCACAATCAACAAAAATATATCTCTCATGATTTTATCATTTCAGGGAACTTTGGGAACCATTAGTCTTAAAACCTCATTAATACAACTAGTAACCAAGAGCCTTACCTCTTCATCTGTGTCTTTTAAGAATTCATGTTAAACCAAGTAAGTCTTTGAGGGTTTTACCACCCAATTTATGGTCTTATATTGTGATTGATTTACCTTGGATAACCTCTTTTCTATTTCTTTCAAGGTGTTGATTATATCCTTCACTAGTTGGCATAGGTTCCCTAGCCTTCTACTTGTATTGTAGAGCCTTTATTTTTCCATTTCTTCCATGGCTTCTTCATCTTCCTTGATAACACCAAATATTTTTATTTTATTGTAACCAAACCTCACAAATAGACAAGATCAGTGCTTTGATACCTCTGTAATATCCCCAAATGGGATGATTTAACCAAAAAAGGGTTTCCCCTAAAATCTACAAAATTTTGAATTTAGAAATAAGAAAACCCTAACATGTAAGAAATGATCCAAAAATCTTACCAAATCCAAATAAACCCTAGGCACCAATATGCAAGAGATATATAGATAATTTCTAGCTACCAATTCATCTAGAATTCACATTAATACTTACAAATATGAGCAACAAATTTAAAATGGAAAAGATGTACCTTTTTACCAATTTTTGAGGATCAATTGCTATTTTACGATAGCTAAAAAAATACAAATTATATATTAAATATAGTTGTTTTTCCTCACTTAATTTTTGCTTCAAACCCTTACCAATAACATGCCACATGTGCCAAAAATAAGGGAAGAATTCTAGTGATTCCCTAGGGTATCCAAAGTGGCCCAAAAGTCCTTCTAAGAAAGTCACCCAAGTCACCAAGGTGTAGAATAATTATTAGAAAAAATTCCACCTTTTACGAGTCAATTTGATCAATAAACTATGTCAATAAATTAAATAATAATTTTAGAAATTATTATTTAATATCATAGCAAGTTACAGCCTCAAAAATTCATCAAATATTCATAAAACCTAATGCCAATATTTAGAAAAAAGATCAATAAATTTTAGAATATTAAATTGATAAATTATACCCAAAAAGGATCTCAAAACACTCCTAAAATCTTCCCAAACCAAGTCACCTCACTTGCAGAATTAATGTAAATAATAATCAAAATTATTATGCTCAAATTAGATATCATATTGTCCACAAAACCCTCTCAACAAGCACATAATCAAATCATCCCACTCTAGGGTAGGTATTAAATCCATCTTAGCAACAGATGGCATCAAAATACACCTTTTATAGAAAAATCCGCTTCAAATCTACAAACACTTATTGGGCATACATCCCAATATTTTCTTCAAGCATGAAGAATCAATATCAATTTTCAGCATATCTTCAATTTAGATCTTCATCATGTATTTATAGCTTCCAAAGGGGGGTAAACCACCTTGGGGAGGTAAAATACCTTTTTTAGACTCTCCTTGCCAAATTTTTAGAATATCTTCTCTTTTCTTTTGATCACTTTCAAGCTGACATTCCTTTTTTACAAATAATAATATTAAATTATTTAATTACTTAATTAATAAATAGTAATTAAAATTACTTTTAAGTAATAATCCAATAATTATTTATTTTAAATACCATAGTGGTAAAAACCACTTTTAAGAATATTCTATTTATCAACTAGAATTGTCTTATATGGACAAATAATAAAAATCACTATTCAAGTAATTATAATTAATTACTAAAATAAAACCCCAAAAGGAATCCTTTAGTCTATGGGGAAAGTAGACTAAAGGTCTTCATTACCTACTCATAAGTGATTTGGAAATGGCGACATTACACAGAGCCCACCCCTGATTAAGCTTTTAATCTATCCCCTTTGTTGGTGAATAAAACTTTCTTCATCCTTTCCCTTTTGATAAAGATCAAAGTTACTCTAGACTTGACAACTAAGAAGAAAGACAAAAGAATGAAGTTAGAAAGACTCAAATTGGATGCTACTGAATTGGTTAAGGATGGATCCCAGTGGATAATGGAAGGGACTCTCTCCCATCAGAGAAGAAGAGGCCCAACCATGGGTTAATTATTTGCCTCTGTTCCTTTTGATTAGTTCACTACTTAGTTTTTTGGTTTCAACAGTATTTACATTGAGCATGGGTGTTGATCCTTCTCCTTGGTAATTATTTTGTCCATATTTCATATATCTTCTAGTGGATCTCTAGCAGAAGGTTGTTTGGTTTACAATTATTGAAAATTTTAGACTGTTGTTTGAAATTATTATTTTTCTAGATGGATTTGTTGCTTATGTATATCTTTTTTTGTCTTATGTAGTTTAGTTTGGGTAGGAGTTGGTTTGCCTTTTTCTATATCAGGTTGGAGGACTCATCAAAACCTTATTTTTCACCCATCAAATAAAAAATATTGAGTTCAATTGTAATGAATTATATTAGATTAAAACCAATGTCAAACATTTATGTTAAATTTAATTTTGGTTAAAAATATTTACCAATATTTTAAAATACAAATGTTAGATTTATTTTTGATTAAAAACATTTATCAATCTTTTAAAATATTAAATAAATAAACTTCTCTTAATTTGAATCTAAAAATATTTAAACAAGATAAAAAAATACACTCAAAAGAAATTATAAATACCTTACCAAACACCATAATTCAATATTTTAGTGAGAACTTATTGACCTTGAGTTAAATTATTATATATAAAAGATAAACTTGTATGACCTCTAATTTTTTTAAATTTTTACTATAAAACCTTTATTAAATAAAGGTAGAGAAAGAGATAGTCCACTCACTTTCAATCCAAGACACCTAACGAGGTGACATTTAACTTTATATTATCTTTATGAAGATTTATAGGTCACATGTCACTATCCATAAAAAAATTGAAATGTTTTTATTTATGATTCCTTTTATCTTCCCTATTTATGAGACAAACATTTTCTATTCTATAGTAATCAATTAAACATTTTAAGTGGCATCTTATTTATGGGACAAACATTTTCCATTCTATAGTAGTTAGATTAAACATTTGTAGTGGCATGTCTTTTTTATATCTTTTATAATAAGAGTCTAATCCATTCCACCATTGATCTAATTTTATCAAGCTTTATATCTCTTTAGGCTTTGTTTTTGCACCCCCGCTTTGGTGGATGCATTTTGTTTGTCTTTTTAGTCCTCTGTAGTGAATTTTTTATTGGGTGATGTTCAGATTTGGGTCACCACATAAGTTTTAGAGTTGAAAACCCTCAACACTCCCCTGATTGAGATAGAAGTGGTTATTGGAAACAAATTCCTATTCATGAATTGTGAAGGGTCTTTCATTTCTCCTTCCACTCTCTTAGCTTGGGCCTCTAAGGCATGGTGTTCCATCACTCCTCCTTCCTTCTCCTTACTTTGAGCTGATTTCATCTTGGTGGAATTTTAGAGCTCATTTGATAGGTATTTTTTTTGGAACTCCGACCCATGGTTATACAACTATTTCAACTTATTCTTTTACCCTTATAACCCCTTCTTCTTGCCAAAGCAAATCCATCTCAATGATGTCTTGATATGGCTTTGTCTTTATTTTCTCCATTTAGTGATGAGGAATGAGAGTTTAATCAAACTCTTAGTGGACAAAGTAGGTTCCTTCATAAATATTGATGATGCTTCTTGGGGCCCCAACTATGTTTAGGTTTATGCTTTCATTGATCTCTCAAAGTTGATCTCCTTCTCAAGCAACTTGCTCTCCTCGTGCAACTCATAGATTCAACATCTCAATTATTAAGGCCTTCCTTTTCATTGATTCAATTTCCACCTCCCTAGTCACTATATCTCTATTATCCCTCTAAGTCTTGATAATGTCCTTAGAAATTTTGAAAGGGGAAAGAAGGGGTTAACCCAAATTTCAAGTGGCATAATCAATAAAAATTCTACCGCTCCCCTTTCTCTCACTTTGGATCTTTTTCAAAGATGGTTGTTGTTAAGGGATGTCCTAGGATTGTGCCCCTACTTCTCCTACCCCTCCCCTTAGCTTCCTTCAATCCCCCCTCTCTACCCCAGTCCCTCCCATTTTCAAATAGTCCTTTGAACAAAGTTCTGACCTCTCGATTGACCCCTCCTCAAGTGGGATCCTATTGGGCACCCATACCAAGCCTTCTAAGCTTCATGTAGATGTTGATGTCTCTTCAAAGAAGAAAGGGTGTAGATCAGAGGTGGAATTATTGAGGGTAGAATCACACTCTCTTATCAATAATGGTTCCCAATAGACCTTAAAAGATCTCTCTAGGCAAGGGAGATGGGTAGTCTCGGCTTGTGGTTAATCCCTTTAAGTGTGTGGTTGATAGTTCTTATTCTTGGATTAGTTATTGTTCTTAGATGGTGTTTTGATTCAACCCTATCTTTGGGACCTTTTTGGTGGTTTTTCATTGGTTATTTGTCTTTGCGATTTTTTGTTGAAGATTGGTTGAAGATTAGTGGTTTCAACTTTTCTTCACTTTGGTGTTCTTTCATTTTTTTGGTGTTCCCTTTGTTGTTTGTTTCTTCCCTCTCTTGTTGTGCTCTCTTTCATGAGGTGGAGGCCTTTGTGTTTATTTTTTTCCATTGTCTTTATATTTTTGTTGTGGGGAATAGGCCCTCGATTGTATTCCATAGTGGTTCAAAACTAGGATCAAAAGTGTTTATCTCATCAAATAAAAACAAGTTAAAAAGAAGAGTATTAAATATAAAAATAATTAACATTTTATTTTATAAATATTTTAATATAATAATTATTAGTTGAAAGAAATTTTGTAATTTTTATATTGATATATATAAATTATAAATTATATATTAGTATTTTAAGATGTAAATTATCTACTAAATTCAAAGAGATTGAATTATAAGTCTAAAAATTAGAAACTTTAAAATTTGAATTTGAAAATTAATAATAAAAAATTTTAAAAATAAAATTGATATAAAATATTTTATAAATTTTAAATTTAAAAGACAAAATTTGAAATTCTAAAACTCAAAGCCTTAACTTTGAAATATTTAAATTTAAAATTTGAAACTATGAAAACTCAAAAATATGAAATTTCTAAAACTTTAAAATTGAAAATTCAAAAAAAAACCATATATATATATATATATATATATATATATATATATATAACCCATAAATTCTAAATACAAAACCCATAAATTCTAAATACAAAACAAATAAATTGATATAAAACATTTTTAAAGTTCAAAACCTTAAAATTTAAATCTTAAAATTTTGAAATTTCAAAAACAATAACCCTAAACTTTGAATCATGAAGATTTGAGACTCAAAACTCAATAAAACTCCCCCCTAAAAAATAAATTAAAAAAATTAAAACTTAAATTAGAAAATTAAAAATTTAAACTTGAAAGTTTGCAATTTCAGATTAAATTTAAAAAAATATAAAACCCAAACCTAAAAACCATAAGAATATGAAAAAAAAAATTAATATAAATATTTTTAAACATTGAAATCTAAAAATCAAAACTTAAAATCTAAAAGTTATGAAACCTAAAATTCTTAAACCTAATTTTTTTAAAATGTGATAAAATTATAAACTCAAAGCCTAAAATCCCTAAATCTAAATGTCTTAAAAACCCAAATGCTGAATATGAGAAACTTGGGAAACACCAAGCCAAAATACCCTAAAATCTTGAACCTCAAAATCTAAAAACATTCCAAAAGTTAGAAAAATTTGAATACATTTCATGTTCTATTTTCATGTTGTTAGGATATATATATGTGTGTACATGCTTTTGGCAAAATTTGAAGCATTTAATTTATGTATTGTAGAATGATTCTCAAATTATACAAAATTGTGAAAGAGAAACATTGTAGTTTTGAAAAAAGTAAAAATATAGATGTATATGTAAGCATAACCTTTTTTAAAAATATTAAAAAATATAATTTTGAAATCACTCATAATTTCAATTTGAAGCCTTTTGCAATGGCAGTGTGTAAAATACACACTCTTTCTTTTTTTAGAAAACTGTAATAAATATAATGTGAAATTTTAAGTAGAGTGACAAAAATGGTAAATAATTATGATAGATGTAAACATATGTATATATAATAATATATTTAATATTACCTTTTACTATTATAAATTACATTAGTATTTAAAGAATAATGTTGAATAAATAATATATCATAAAAAAATAGATAGTTCAGGTCGACCATTAAATTTAGTCCTTGTTAATAATTTATTTCAAATATATTTTAAATATTCCTTATTTAAAATATTAACTTTGAGGAATATATATGAGATGTGCTTAAAAATTATTTGTTATTATCTTTTTTACTATCCTCTGATTTCGTAGTGCCTTTATTTTTTAGTATGTATGTTGCAAGTTTTTTTAATTACAACTAATTGAGGGTTTTGAAAGGTACTAAAACCTTTTACAAAGCTATAAAGATAGAAACAACTAAGAACAACAATGAACACAATTAAATATTAGGCCCAACAAACCACCAAGCCAAGAACAAACTAAAACTCTTAAAACTCAATAAAACACCAACTCACTTGTAACTAACATACAAATGCTCAATAGTAATAGTTATGAGTATCTAGATCTAGATCTAGAAATCTACTTCAATTTTGTACTCCTTGTTACTCTAAAACTTGGTTGAACTGTTCTCTTTCAGTGTGACACCAAATATCAATCATCATCACCCTCTCCATCCTCATAGATAAGCTCTATCTTAGACCCTGCTAACCCCTTTATAGCATACTCTTTATACTTATATCCCTCCCAAAATGTAAGAACCCTCAGATTCCTTACATCTATCTCAGTAGTCAGATATTGATTTTTGATTTATGTCTTTGGAACTATAGGACCATTATTTTCCTCTCATCCTTGTTGTTAATCATGATCTTGATATTCCATGTCTTCAATTGCTCCTTGCTCTCTCTCTCTCTCTCTCTCTCTCTCTCTCTATATATATATATATATATATATATATATATATATATATATATATATATATATATATATATATATATATATATGTAGCCTCTTCCTCCTTCTCCATCATTTTAGCCTCAAAGACCTTCATTCTCCTCATGATGATCTCGATCCTAGTCTTATATGTCTCCAAACTCTCCATCCTTGAGATATTTTGAATCTTTCTCCCCCCCTCCCAATCATTGTAACCTCAGAACTACCTTCATTTTCCTCATGATGCCTTAAGTTCAAAGCATTCAAACTACAAGGCCCACCTTCAATTATGCCTACAATTTTTTCTTCTTGTTTTTTTAACCATTTGGTATTGTGGCCTTTAGATCTTCATGTTCTTTGGCTGGTTCCTCCTCTTCTTTTTATCCTTGGTTTCTTTGTTTCATACATCTTAGGATTAAAACTTTTCTTTCTTTTTCAAAACCTGGTTTTCTTTTCTTTTTGATGGACAAGTATTAGTTTCATGGCCCATCTTCTTATATCCTAGAAAAACCATAAATTTACATTCATATTCAATCAATTGGGTCCATATTCCGTACTTGTAATAGAACATAAATTATTGATGAAATATCCTTGTTGATAGAGATGCTCTCATAGAACCTAACATAGATCAATCTCCTTTTATTTTTGGTTACCAGGTCAAAATATAGGATCTAACCTATAGCTTTAGTGATTCTTGTCAAAACTTTTGATTCTCAAAACTTTAGGGGAAGGCTTAAGAGATGAACCCAAACTTAGATTTCATTAAATAGTTCTAAATTTGAATAAAACCCTAGTTTCCATTTTTTAAATGCCAAATTGGATGTTTCCAAGAGATAAAAAGCCCCTAATAGAGTATTAGTACAATCAACCTTATTATAGAAATAAATTAAGAAGAAACCTTGGGGAAAATCAAATATCTCTACTTGGCCCTTAGGCTTCCATTTTCTAATTACCCATTCTCTAAAAATATCTATGTTTGGTCATGAACCCAAAAACTTGTCGATCAAGGAGTTATCTAGTCTAATATGAGATCATTTCACTATTTTGTCATGGATAGTTATGTAGATAACACCATCCTATTTGACCACCATTAATACCTCATGAGTCTAATTAAAATCTAGGAATGCCATTTTTTTTAAAGCCTATCTATCCAAGATCATTGGTCAGGATCATATCGAACCAATGAGATATCTCCATGAGTGACCTGTACTAGGGGTAAAGGTTTTATTGGTAATATTATAAATGATGACATGGGAATGGAATCAAATCTATAGGGGTCATAACATTGTCATTATCAACTACACCCAATAAATAGAAAGTATTAGTCATCGTCAAGAAACTTACTGAGATTTCTCTCAAACCTTACATTGTAGAGCTTTCCATGAGTACATTGTGTAGGTCACATGGGCTAAGTAGGGCCATAGGTTTTAGGGATGAAGAAGTGCCATGGTTGAAAAAGGATGAAGTAGTAGGTTGTACCCCAATAGTAGGTTGCAGACGTCTCCTCCTTCACGTTGCTTTGAGCATGTTTTTTTTAATAATTTTAAATCAAAATTATAGTAGGGAATATCTTTTGAGAGGTACATAACAAGGAGGATTCATCATATAATGACTGTGGAATAGATGAAATATAAAGGACAGGTTATAGTTGGCAAGAAATATGTGTTAAATTAAGTAGAGTTTTTAGAAGAAATGAAATATTTCATACTTATGTTCTCCCTGATTCTCTTTCTTGGGGGGATGGGGAAATACGAGAATAGGGGATCGAGAGGTGTGAACTTGTCTCCCTGAAACATAACCTATTTTTAAAAATAATCACTTGAAATGTGAAATTATTGATGATGCTTACTAAAAGAGAGTGATCCATATTTATATGATATATAAATGTTCAAGCTATATATGATATATACATATTAGTTTTTTAATATGAATTTTGCATTTATAATTATTTTATCATATCCATAAACCAAAGTGAAATAAATATTATTAATTTAATAATCTTTATCAAACATAAATTTTAATTTGAAAAAATATGTTACATATAATAAATAAATCTATATCTAAAATTAAAATAATTTTAAATAATCAATAGCTATAAATTTTCAACTTTTGCAATGTAGGAGTTCTCACTTTTTATATATACTTTTGCGTCTCTCTCTCTCTCTATATATATATTTATTATTATTATATGACCTAATAAAGTGAATGCCCCTCTCTTTTTTCCCCTCCTCTTCTCATCATAATTTTTTTTTTCCCTTGTGGATAACTACAATACTATTAGTTGTTTGTACACTTATAGTGCGGATATATAATCCTTCAACAATGATTTTTAATTTTGATTAACTTTTTAAAATAAAAAAATAAAATTTTATTTTTAAATAAATTTAATGGAACAATAAAGTTTATTTTTATTAATAATTTTATATTTTATATTTTTAATATTAAACAAATATTTAAATAAAATTTAGTATTAATTAATGTTATTTTAAAATAAATTTATTGAAATAATAGGTGTCTCATTTTTATTAACAATTTTATATTTTCAAAGTTGATAATATTAGACACAAAATAAATTATTTTAAATAATCCATCCAAAAATAAAATTGATATGTAATGAAAGCATACTCAAATTCTTTTATATAAATAATTTTATTCAAATATAAGATGTTATAAATGAATTAATTAAAAAATAATTGTTATAATTTTTCTATTAAATATAGTTTAAAGATGAAGATTTTTGGTTAAATAATATATATATTTTTTAATTTAATATTTGGGATTACATTTTGTGAATCATCATTTAAATGAGAGAGTAAATAGATTTCATACTCAAATATATATTTATAAATATTAACAATAAAATGTTGTCTAGTTAAATATTCAAGACAAATAAAAATAATTAATAAGATAATTTGAATAAAATTATGTTAATTAAAAAGAGGAAACTAAATATAAATATATTTTTAATTTATTATGATTAAAAAATAAAAGTTAATACCTCTAAAAATGATGATAATAAAATTTAGTATGATTAATTATTATCCCCATTAAAAGGGCAAGAAGAAATATCAAGATTTGCTTGTAGAATAATTGGTCATCATTACAAAGCTTAATCATTAAGCTAAACTTCAATGGTATTGTAAAAGGTAATCATTTTTTTCAAATATTAATTATCCAACATTTTATTGCTAACATTTATAATAAAAATCTATATCTATAATATAATTATCCTAACAATAATTTACAAAGTATAATATAAAATATTAATTTAAAATTTTTTTACATGATTTTATTGAAAAAATTTCATCTTTACATTATACAGTGTGGAACTACCATCTCTTAAAAAGATTAAATGAAATATTAATAATAATAATTAATTAATTTCAAATATTATTATAAATATTAATTAATACAATAAATTAATATTAAATGATTTTTTTAATTATTAATAAATTTGAAAAAATCAAAAACTATTTTTTTTAATTAGAAAAATCATATTAAACTTAGAAAAAACATAAAAATTTCATATTAAAAAATGATTCGATATTAAATTTTCTCTCATTATATAATAATAATAATAATATATTATAAAAAAAATTCATAATGATTAATTCATTTTCCTATCATAATTATAAATTATTTTTGTAAATACTTGCCGGTCTCTATCCCATCATATAAGAATAAAACATCATACTAAAAACAATTCATAATGATTAATTCCTCTCAATTGGGAAAGTGTAATGAGCAATATCTTATAAAATATGTGGAATTTAATGATGACACCCACATGATAAAATTGACATTTTCTTGGGATGGTTTTTTAAAGAGTAGCTCATCATGCAAAATCTTTTTAAAAAATAATTTTATTTATTTATTATTTATATTTATTTTATATTTTGTAAAAATAACAATATATAATTTGAATAATGGTTATGATTTTCTATTTTTTATTTATATTATTATTGTAAAATCAAAATCTTGCAACTTCTAAAAAGATAAATAAATAAAAGGTTGTATAATATATAAATCACTTAAATATGAAGTTAAAATTATATCAAATGAAACTTAGAAGATATGATGTAAAATATTCTTATTATCATTTAAAGAAACAAATGTGTGGATGAAAATTACGAGTGATGTTTTTTTTGTAACATATGACAAGTCTCTTGCATGCTTACATTATGGTTAATGATGCTTTCTGTCAAAAGTTTATGGTATTCAATTGAAGTGGGTTCATTTCAATTTAAAGAATGAACTTGCTTAGAGGGAAAGTAGTTATCACTCTCATGAAGATGAGGAGGAGAAGAAGATTCTTTCCTATGCATAAGATATGATATTGAAACTTGAAATATAGTTGTTAACTTATGTGCTAAATCCTCTATATGTGTAAGGGTTTGCTTGTTAACGGAATTCTACATAAGCGAAAGATAACATTCTATGAAATATGACATAGATTTCAATTGATATAAAACATCATCTATGCATATGTTTATGCCTTTTCTAAGTTCAATCCAAATTAAAGGGAACAAGCATGCGAATGAAAGTATTAAACTTTGCAACAAAAAGTGATACTTATTCTATCATTATTATCAAGATTAGATCAAATACAATTAGAAAGTGTATAGATTTGAATTATGAATTTTGAAAATATAATCTTTAGGGTTATCTAGGGTTAAAATTTGAGCAATGTTTGAAGTAAGTCAGGTTTATCAAATATTTTTACCTTTTAGAATTTAGATGTATGTAAATTCTATGTTTGTCAAAGGGATGATGTAGATTAAATCAGGAAAATAATATGTAATAAATACAACCACTAATTTATTAAATAATAGACTAGCTTTGAATTTTCTAAAAATAGTAATAAATAGTGCAAATAAATACTTAGTTGAAAAACACTTGATATGGATGATCTAAGTGTTGGAAACTGAGATGGAAGTTGGTCTGAGTGTCAAAAATTGGATCCTTGTGTTAGAACCCCTCTTGGATAGTAGTGATATAATTGGATAGTATCATCATTATTGACAAAGTGGTGGTAGTGTTCTTTATGTAGGATTGTCTCAAACTTCTAGGTACATTTGTGTCTAGATCTCTAGGATCTATTTTTATGTGCACGGGTTCTAAAACCCTATATTGTGCCTGTAATAACTAATTTATTGTATAGATCTTAATCCTCCATACAACTAGGGAATGAGATAAAAAGTGTGTTTGTTAGTAAGGTAAACTAGACATTCTCAACACCCCATTGTGAAGAGAGTTGTCTACATACCAATACTCTGAGGAGGGATCAAGCCTGATATAGTTCTCTTCACCTAAGTACTAGTACAAGTGCAAGTGATTCTAGTATGATAGTGGCCTTGAGTGCCTTGAGTGTGTTTGAGACTGAAAATCTATAAAATCTGAGCTTAGGGCTGTTGTAGATGGTGGTATGCAGAAGTAGGGCAGAATAGGGATTGATAACCTTAATTGTGCTCAACTTGTTCTATGTTTGAATGTGTATTTTGTATATGATTTCCATCTAATGGATAGAGGGCTAAAAGTCATGTATTTTCACTGAGCTATATCTTAGGAGGATTTAGTTTTGAAAAGATATATATTTGGAAAAGCTAGGTCAAAGGACATTATCACCATTTTGGGGACACTAGTGTCTCGTGGTGCTAGTGTCCTTATTATGGCGCTAGTGTCCAACTAGTAGAACATTATGCACAAAGGGCTAGGATCAGGGAATGAGGGTTTGAGACTATTTTGTAACTAATTAGAGATGCTTGTGGTCCATACAAAGGTTGAATATATATGATAATAGGCTCTGGAATAGGTTTAGGACTAAGCTAAGAATATGTAGTCTCAAGTAGTACTCTCAACACTTAAATACCACTTTTGGGTGATTATCATCATGATATATGTAAGTTTATTTGTGAACATTATTTTATTTTTTTCTCATTTAATTCTAAATGTGTTATCAATTACAAATTTTTTTAAGAAACCAACATCCAAATCCCATCACTTGGCGATTAATTTAATAATTAAATATTAAATAATAATTCTAAGATTAAATTTAATGATGTTTAATTTGAGTTTAAAAATTTAGAATTATGTTCTATTTTTTTAAATAATAACTTATTTATTTGTATTTTTGTTTATATAGGGATCATCAAGGGCCTCTTGAAGTAGCCTTCATATATATTATTTGTACTATTATGTTTTTCAATTACTATTTTTTAAAATGTAAACCCTGACCTATAATATGGGATTTATTTTGTAGGTAATAAGGCATTCAACGCATGATAATGATGATGGTGATAGATGATGAGGATGATGGCGGTGGTTATGTTGGTGGTGTATGTAGAGAGGATGATGATGATGATGATGATGATAAAGAAGAATATTATATATATATATATATATATATATATATATATATATATATATATATATATATATATATATATATATATATATATATATATATATGATGGGTTGTATGCCGTTGAAATATGTTGTAAATTATTATTTAATATTTAACTATTTTATAGTGATATTATAAATATTTCAAGTATAATAAAATATTATTTAATGTTTATGATAAATGCAAGTTTGAAAGTAGTTTTAGGTACCTTAAAAAAATCAAAATTTTTAATATGTTTTTTGTTGATATTTTTTATTATTTAAAAAGAAATATATAATATATATATATATATATATATATATATATATATATATATATATATATATATATATATATATATATATATATATATATATATAATTTTTT
The DNA here is from genome assembly GCA_037957365.1 of Torreya grandis. NCBI lineage: Eukaryota > Viridiplantae > Streptophyta > Pinopsida > Cupressales > Taxaceae > Torreya > Torreya grandis. The sequence goes on along the minus strand of JARHVA010001002.1, from coordinate 2,913,009 downwards.
TTTGTAGATTGGTATTTGTGTTTGACTAGAACTATGAATTGGTCTGGGATATAATCAGAAGCCTAGATCCCCAAGTGATCATCTATCAGATGTACCTAATATACCGATAAAGGCCATAATCGATCCAAAAATACTCACAATGGCCACTACCAGCCCAAAAATACTAATGACGACCACATCTGGCCTCAAATACCTTAGTGAGATTTGAACCTATGTAAAATTTAAAACAATCAAGTCATTTGACCAACTCACCCACATCTTACTAGTATAAATTTAAACTATTAGACATTATTAAAAATATTATTTAATCTAAGTATATTTTTTAAATTAATTATTAAAATTATTAGTTTACATTTTCTATATAATTTAAACTTATTACATTTTTATATATTAATATATTTTTAAATTTTATTTTTTTTAAATAATAAATTATGGGGTAATTTATGTTTTGTTGAGAAATTTGAACTGTTGATGCAACAATTATGACACAACTTTTTCCCTATAAAATTAAAATGGACAAACATTATAAAATTTAAATTTTTAATATAATTTTGGATGATGCATATATTGTATGTTAAAAAATTTATTTAGTATCCAAAACCATTCGTGATGTATTTTTTTGGGTTTGCATCAATACTTCTAATAAAATTTATGTCAGCGTAAATCCTACGACATTTTATTTCGATTTATAATCTTAAATTTAATAAGACAAAAATATCAAAATGTAATAATGATTGTAATTAAAAATGGTTTCCATCATTTAAATGTTGAATTATTTATATGGGTGCAACTTTTTTGATTCTCACAATTATGATTTGCTATCATATCATAAGAAATAGTAAACATTTTGTTAGCAATCATAACACTCACAAAGTATAGTATAGTTATTCTTTCTTTCTTTCTTCTTTCTCTCTCTCTCTCTCTTTTTTTTTTGGGTGGATCAACATTAATGAATTGATAATAACCTAAATGAATGGCACACTTTTCAAACTTTAGTCATTCTTTCTTTCTTTCTTTCTTTCTTCTTTCACTCTTTTTTTTTTTTTTTTTTTTTGGGTGAATCAACATTAATAAATCGATAATAACCTAAATGAATGGCACACTTTTTAAATTAAAAAAAGTTTGTATAATTTTTAAGAAAACTTGAGATAAAATAGAAAGCTATAATTTTAATTAAAAAAAATCTATTATAATATATCATTAAATCATTTAATGTTTGAACATTAAATTTTCAAATTTTTATTTAATTATTAAAAATTAAATAATATTATAAATAATTTTATTTCACCTTTAAATTAGAGAGCATCATATATGTTTTCTTAAAAAATTAAAATAGAAAGTTATAAAGTTTTTTAAAAACTTATCCATTATAATATATTATCAAATCATTTAATGTTTGAACATTAAATTTTCAGATTTTTATTTAACTATTATAAATTAAATAATATTATAAATAATTTTACTTCACCTTTCGCTTAAAGAGCATTATATAACTTTTCTTACATGTTTTAAAAAATTAAAACAAAAAACTATAAGTTTTATTAAAAACTTATTTATTATAATATAATATCAAATCATTTAATGTTTAAATTAAATTTTATTTTTTTATTTAATTATTATAAATTAAATAATATTATAAATAATTTTACTTCACCTTTAGATGAAAAAGCACAATATGTATTTTCTTGCATGATAATTATTTAAAATTTTATTTTTATTAAAAAAATAATTAAAATTTAATTTAAAAAATAATATATTAAACTATATAAAAATAATATATTAAATTATATAAAAATAAATAATTAAATAAAACATAATCCTAACCAAAAAAAAAGCTATACCTTAAAGATAAATTTCCTTAAAAACTTGTTTACTTTAATATATCCTCATTTAATAGTTAACTTCACATTTTCATCTAGTTATAAATTCAACAATACTATAAATAATTCCACCTCACCTTCATTTTAGGGAACACAATATGTATTTTTCACGTGATTCAATTGAGTGTTCAAAATTATTTTATCATTTGAGGGGAAAATATTAAAAAAATAAAAAATATAGATAATATATTAAATTATATTAAAAAATAATTAAATAATTAGAAAAAGTACAATCATAATATAAAATGTTATAATTTATCATATTTTTTTAAAAAATTTGTTTATTAGATGTTTAAATTTTAAGTTATTATTTAGTTATAAATTCAATATTATTATAAATTACTATACATATCTTAAATAAATTTATGTAAAATATATTGAGAGATATCATTTTCAATATATTTGTATCATATTAAAATATTTGACATAAATTGTTATGAAAGTAGTATCTCTTAATATATTTTATATATATTTATTTAAGATATGTATGTTGGTTTTAATATTCCCTTAAAAATAGAAAGACTTGAATCATTTAATTAAAAAATTACTTGATGTCTATATCTTTTTGATTGAAATTTTGCTTTTACACAGATTAGGTGTACAAAATGCTTATTCGATTTAGTGTCAAAGACTGAGAGGCATCCATTCCACCAAATTTTCCTGGAGAATGATCTCGACCTGATCCCTTTTTGGTATCTTCTAGAATTTGTATCTTGATATATGGTTAGACAATGCCTTTTACACCATCATCCTCACCATTGGAAGATAACCCACTTGATAATTGACATTTATATTGAATGATATAATTAAATAGTAAAAAAATCCTTAAGAAAAAGGGACTGATAATTAAAAGGTTTGATAGTTGTGAAGGTTCATATAAATTATTAGATGTGGGCTTCAAAAACTTGATTTGATGGTTATATGACTATATGTGTGTTTTTAGGAGATCATATTACTTATTCACATACTCAAATTTTGCATGATTTAAATGCGTGCTTAAAATTCTTGTATAATATTAAAAGGAAATAATTTAAATTGTGATTTAAAAATAGATAATATATTAAAAAATAATTAAATAAATAGTTAAATAATTAGAAGATTTTTTTTAGAATTGTATTCTATTTAAAAGATTTATAAAATATAAAGTAATTTTTTTATAAAAAATTCTTCTAATTAAATCGTGTTGTATTTAATAGATTTATAAAATATAATGTAATTTAAAAATAAAAATAAAAATATTTTTCTAATTTTATCAACTATGAAACCTTAAATTCTTTAAATTAAATAATTAATTAATAAAATATAAATAAATTAACATTCTCAACAACTATTTTTATTAAATTTAATTTTAATTAAAAACATTTACTAATCTTTAAAAAAAATTTAAATAAATAAACCCCACTTAATTTGAATCTCGCAATATCCATTGTAAGTTAAACTCTTATATATACAAAAAAAAGTTGTGTGGACTCTTTAAGCTTATTAAAATTTAACTATAATAAAGAAGACGAAGGAGGAGATGGCCATGTGCATGTGCAATTATCTTCAATGAAATGTAGTAAAATAGAAAACCTTTATTATTGTCCATTAAATTTGATTTGATTTAAATTTTTTTTGGTTTGGATTGATGCTAGTAAATTAAACACTTGCAGTGATATATTTCATTTGGGCATCTTCTAGATAAGAGTCATTTTGGAGGAAGTTAAAAGGAAGAGTATTAAATATAAATATAATTAAAAGTTAGTTTTGTTTTGTTTATTTTAAAATATTATAGTTATTTGTTGAAAAAAATCTCTAAAATTAACAAGATTGAAACATAAAGTTTTAAAATAAAAGAATTTAAAATTAAACTTTAAAAATTTTGTAATAAAACTTAATAAAAATAAGATTTATATGAAATATTTTAGAAATTAGAAATTCAAAATAAAAAATTTCAAAAATCATAATTCGAAATTTGAAATTTCTAACTTTAAAACTTAAAATCTAAAAACTGAAATCTTAAATTTTGAAACCCAAAATTTTTAAATCTGAAAATCTTAAAAACTCTTGAAACATTAAAATACTAAAAACTTGGATTTGAAAGTTTTAAACATAAAAACTCTAAAAACCTTGGAATAGGAAATGTATGAACACCAAAACTCAAAAATCCTAAATCTATAAACTCTAGAAACAAAAAAATTAAAATGATTCAAAACACCTTAGAAACTCGAAACCAAACTCAAAAAGCTGGAACCTTGAAAGATGAATAATCCAAACATTAAAATCCTAAAATTATATAAAACCTGATAATCACAAAACTAGGGATAGAAAATTTATAAAACCTAAAACTTGGAAACCTAAAAAACTATAACTTTGAAACTTGAAAACTTAGACTCAAAACTTAAAAGACCTAAAAAAACAAAACTCGAAACCTAAATTAGAAACCTAAAATTTTAAAATTATAAGGATGTAGGATCATTTAGATCCATGCATAATTTTGCATCAAATAAAAACATGTGTAGATAGTTTTAATAAAGTGCAATAACATCTTTAATTGTTTAGTGGTTTGGAGTATGGTTGAAAGCATCATGATTATCTATCTTAGTCACCACATGTTTTATTTTCTTTCCATTTTTGCTCTAGTTTATATATGTTTTGAGGGTTCCTTGCTTACGTTGGTTTCTTACTACAAATGCTCTGTGATAATCCATAGTGGGTCCTTTTTTTGGGTTTAGTTTTACTCAATTGCACAATTTCAATGAAGTTAGTTTTGCACTTTGCCTTTATATATCTTTCTTTCACACTTCTTAGAGATTAATGTTAGCCATTTGGATACCTTGCATTGATAAGTGGTGATATGTCTGGGATGAGGTTAGAGATGACACTGAAAATAAGTAAAGGGGTTTGTGATGTGTTATGATGCATTAATTATATGATATGTTAGCTAAGGATGTATTACCATTGAAAATTATATGTATTTAATGATTTTAGTGCATCTTGATGTGTCATGAACATTTAATATTTATGGCCTTAGTGGGTTGTTAAGACAATCAATGTAAATGGAAGGATTGTGTGTATATAAATACATCACCTATACTTAAGAAATGCAGTCAATTAAATATGTAAGTGTGATTGTAAGTAGTAATATAAGAATTTATGAGTGTATATCTGAGAAGGATTAGTGGAGTTGAGTCATTTGAAACTACAATACAATGTGGGGTTGATGTTTGTAACCTTGCAGACTATGTTTATGATTTTGTATTTGATCATTATAAGATTGTATCATTGGAGATTGGTTTGATTTTGTATAATCTATCTTTGAAGTAATACAATATATTATTATTGTGTGAATTTATTTTGTACATTTGTGGGTTGTGTGATAGAAGACATATTTTTATTGAGACCTCTAACCATGGTTACATCATTTGGTATTAGATCAAAGAAACATCTTTGGGATTTAGAGATCGAGGTTAGTGTTTTTCACTCTTTGTGAAGGTGGATATATAATAAAGGAGTGATTAAAATAAGTATGCGTAGGATAGTGAGTGGCACAATAGTAGTCTGAAGGCTGTGAAAAGTCAATATACCTTCAAGAAGAGTAAGGCAAGTGGAATCAATAGTTGTGAATATGAATGAAAGACTGGATGAGATCACATAAATATTTTGAATAATGCATAATACTTTGGTTGTAGTAGAGGAAGGTAGAAGAAGACAATTCATCCTAAGGGATGATGTGTGTGATGTAGAGGTTGAATATGATGGTGAAGAATAAGATCTAACACATAAGTGATTGGATGGGGGAGAGTAGAGGCTTATTAAATCCATATCCAAGATTGGAAGAGGAGCATGAATAAAGGTTTCATGTTTTACTAGAACATTTAACTAAGAAGATTTGATAGATTAGTTAATAGAGATGAAATAATATTTCAAATTTGATGAAGTACTAGATGAGTCTAAGACAAATGTCACACAGATAAAGTTGAATGGGCATGTAACTCTAGTGTATAAAGATCTACTATTGGATCATAATCACAAGGATATAGATAAAATCACCCATCAGGAAATGATGGTTATAAATTTAAAGCCAAATTTATACTTGGAGATTATCAGTTGGTTTTTTTCAAGAATTTACTAAATATGAGACAAAATGAGCTAAATTATAAAGAGTAAATAGAATAATTTTATAATATCACTATCCAGGTTGGTCAATGAGATGGACCAAGATAAGGTATTGTGGTACATTAATGAGCTATGATGGGTTATATAAGATGAGATTATCATAGTGAGATTAAAAATAGTGAAAGAAGAGTATCAATATGCATTAAGAGCAAAAGAGAAGTTGAAATGTATATAAAGTATTATGAGAGGTAAAGAAAAGGTCAATTATAATAAATAAAAACCAATAAAGAAGGCCGATGAAGATGTAAACACTACACAAATCTTGTAATCAAGGGGAAGATCATCTTTTGTGAGAAGTGGTAGAGGAAGAGGAAGAGGAAGAGGAAGAGGAAGAGGAAGAGGAAGAGGAAGAGGTGGAATTTTCAAAGGAAAATGATTTAGATGTGGGGAGGTAGGACACCCCACATTTGAGTGACTTCATGCACATTTGGATAATGACAAGAAAGGAAGTGGTAGTGCACAAGTCTTACAAACATACGTGAAATTTGAAGAGATGCATGTACAACATATAGATAAACCTGACACAGGTGATAGTTTAATGACAATGAGGAGAGTATTGAAGGTAATATAAAATATAAAATATGTGAGCTGGAGGAAACATATTTTTTAACCCAAGTGTATAACAAGAGGTAAATGTTGCACAATTATGGTAGATAGTGGAAGCATGGATAAATTAGTATCCATATAAAATGGTGAGGAAGTTGGGATTATTAAAAAAGATGCATCTAAGATCATACATAGTGTCATTGTTGATAGAGGTTCAAGACAACAATGTGAAGTATCAATGAAAAGTGGAGATGATGATTGGTAACTACATAGAGAAGATTTTATCCAATGTGCTAGAGATGGATGCATGTCATATTATACTAGGGAGGATGTAGAAATATAACCATGATATATTATATGATGTGAGAGAATATATATTGTGTCGAGAAAGGATGGATGATTACATATCCTAAATCCACTAAAAATAGAGAACAAAGAGAAAGCATACCAAATTCATTTAATCATGTGCACTATTAAGGAACACATGTAGGGGGTAGAGTGCAAAGATATATAATAGTACCACATAGAGGAAAGTGAGTGGTAATACAAAGGTAAAGAGTAATAGAATGCATAGGAAGGTGAATGAGAGTAAAAACCACAAATACAAAAATTGTTTTAGTGGGTAGTATTGAAACAAAGGAGTAAAAGAGTAGATTGTTTATCATAGATAGAGGACATTGACTCAAGTGGAAGGGAAGCTACTGGAATAGTGAAGTGAAAGGATTTTGAAGGAGAAGGTCAATTTTTGACTCAGATAAAATTGGAGGGTGATAATCATCTCACAAAGTGAAACTAATTTCCAAGACCTTTGGATAGGGTTGAAAGAGTGGGTTTCTCACTTAACTTAAGTGTGTGAGCATTATGCTCACATATTTTATTACACAAGGTTTATGATGAAGAAGCATCCTTGTCACGTTTAATATTACATCAACAAAAACATGTGTAGTTAGTTTTAATAAAGTGAGATAATATATTTAGTTGTTTGGTGGTTTACAGTATGCTTGTAAACATAAGGATTTTTGTCTTAGTCACAACATTTTCTGTTTTATTTACACTTTTTATATAGTTTATTTTTATTTTATGGGTTCATTACGTAAGATATTTTTTTACCATAAATGATTTGTAGTAATCTATGATGAGTCATTTTTATAGGGTTAGCTTCAGTCAATTTCATAATTTCAAAAAACTTAATTATAAGTTTTGCCTTTGTGTATATTTATTTTGCACTTCTTAGATCTTATTGTTGGTCATTTGGATACCTTTCATTGATAAGCGGTAATATGTATGGGAGAGGCTTGTGATGATATTTGGAATTGGTAAAGGGGTGTACGATGTGTTTTGATGCATCAATTATGTGATGTGTTATCTAGGGATGTATTGCCATCATACAATTTATGCATTTAATGATTTTAGTGCATCTTGATGTGTCACAAACATTTAATATTTGTGGCTTTAGTGGGTGGTTAAAGGTAATTAATGTAAATGGGTGGGTTATGTGTATATAAACACATCCCCTACACTGGATAAAGGATTTTGATTCTAGATTTGATAAAAGACTCTTAAGTGTGGTTTCAAGGAGTATTACAATCAATTATGAGTGTATATTTGAGAAGGGCTAGTGGAGTTGAGTTGTATGGAACCACATTATGACATTGGGATGATGCTTGTAAGACTGTGAGTTATGTTTATTATTGTGTATTTAATGCATTTTAGGTTGTATTATTGGATATAGGTCTAATGTTGTGTAATCTCTCTTTGAAGAACTACAATTCTAATCTTATTGTGTAAATTTCCATTTCACATTTATGGGTTGTATGACAAAAGGCATCTCTTAATTGAAACCTCTAACCATGGCTGCATAAATAACTTCCAAACTTAAAAAATTTAAAACTTCAAACTTGATTCATAAAATACATAAAACTTAAACCTGAAAACCCTTAGAACATGAAAATAAATTGATATAAAAAATTCTCTGAATCTTGAAATATGAAAACAAAAACTTGGAAAATGACACCCAAATGTTGAAATCCCTAAAACCTAAAATCCTTGAACCTAAAATTGAATGATTCATTATAAAAACATAATGCCTAAATTTTGGTCTAAAGTAGTTGATTGTGCCAATTAAATATATAATTGCATACCCCAAAAGGTTGTGCATAACATGAAATTTGAAGAGGCTTTGTCCTATATCAAGCCCGATGTATTTTTATTTTGAGTTTTTGGGAATGAGGCTTGAGCATTCGTTATAGAATAAAATTTTAAATCCATGGAGAAAAATATCCAACCACTCATTGTTTAAGCTATTGTGAGGATGTAAAATATTATCACTTATTTTACCTAATCACTCATGATGTTCTATTTTGGTAGGATGTCAAGGCTGATGATAAATTCAACCCCTAGATCCAACATCTATAAATTTTCCCTCACTGACTCCTTATTATTTATCTACTTTTTAGGATTCCTTGTTACTTGATGATGATGATATTGCTGATGTTATTCCTACACCAAATCCTTCACCCCTATTCCTCAACCTTAGCCCTAGTATGCCCACACTACTGTAAATGTGGTTAGTCCTTTAGCAAGTGATCTGTATGACCCCTTTTTTACCCATTCTTACACATATGACATCACATATTTTGAGTAATGTTATTTTAAATTGTCCATAGAGTTTTAAAGATATGATAGGTAGCCTCAAGTGGGATGATGTAGTGTAAGTAGAGTGTTTTTATTTGATGAAGTAAAAAGCTTTGGATTTGATACCACTTTCTGAGAGAAGAAAATCTATGTGTTGTATCTAGGACTATAAGACCAAGTATGAAGTTGATGAATCTATTTGAGTATAAGGATCTCATAGTGGCTAAGGGGTTTTCAAAGGTTGAAAGGATTGATTACTCTAAAACCTTTACCCTCATTTCAAAGATGGACTCTATTCACCTTGTACTTTGTATTGATTGTATCATAGATATGGATCATGTACCAAATAGGTTTGAAGAGTGTGTTTTCGCATGGTGATCTTCTAGAAGAAATTTCTATGAATTATCCACCGATATTTTTAAAATACTCTTCAAACAAGATCTTTTAGTTTTACCCATTTTCATTTGGACCCTAAAGTCTACATTTAGAAGAAATGGGATGAAAATTTTCTAATTGTACTCTATGTTGGTGACTTGATATTTAGAATACATTCCCCTTCTCTTTATTAATAGTGTTTAACAAAGTTTTATGGATAAATTTGACATGAAAGACTTAGGTCTTTTGAACTAATTTTTGTCCTCCAATTCATCGACTCCCCTAATGGGATATCCATTTTTCAACAGAAGTATTCTCATGATAATTTTCTTCATTTTGGTATGTTTAATTGCAAACCTACACCCACACCTTTCTAGTTGAGAGTTTTATTGTATGCCAATATCACTTCACTTAAATTTCATTCCTTTTTGTATTGGAAATTAGTGGGAAGTATCTTTTACCTAACACACAACTATCCTGACATCTCCTTTACAATTGTCTTATTTTCAATTTATTACAAGAACCTCAAGAGAGTCATTGACAAGTATCTAAACATATTTTAAGATACATTCATGTCACTTTGAAATTCAAGATACAATACATAATATAGATAACCTCTCAAATTATAGGCTTTACCAACTCAAATAAAGATGACAATGTTGCTTCTCACAAGTCCACCTCTAGATTTTTTTTATTGCCTTGATTCTAGTTTAGTTGCATGGTATTTCAAGAATCAAACTACTATTTCATTATCATCCATTGAGGCATAGTATCAATGCATTGTTTTGGATAATTAGGGGGCACCATGGCTTCAACAGTTGATTTCTAAGTTTATTTTTCAATAGGATAATCCCACTTATTTTGGTGTGATAACCAAAGTGCGATTAAATTTATTTTAACCTTATAGAGAATAGACACACAAAACGCATTGAGATCCATTTATACTTCATATGGAAACTCATCCATAATGGTGTCCTTATCCTAGAGTATGTACTGATAGGCAAAAATGTTATAAGAATCTTCACTAAGCCTTTGGCATCACCTCGCTATTTTTAGTTATGGTTGATGCTTAAGGTATAATAAGTTCTAATTGGGGGGGATTCATCATAAGTCTTTCTTTCCCTCTTTTTTCAAATTGTACAGAGGTACTTGATCAGGACTACATGTTGGGACCCATATTTGAGGATCTGTCTCATTTATTTTCTCTTTTATCTCTCCTTAAATTTCACTTAAGGGAGGATGTTGGTTTCTTCATGCTATGATAGAAATAATCTTTTGTTAACTAGTATAAAATTGTCTATGTTCAAACTATAATAACGTTAAGCTAAATTTAGTTCAGGTGGTTTAATAATTAAAATATTTTCTATTGGAATTTATTAATATTCATGTAACATTTGTCTTGCGTGTACATACAACCACCTTCTCCAATTATTAGTTATTATTTAGAAAACTCCCTTGAATATTAAATCAAGGAAATTCATTATATAATTTAGTGTGTGCATAATAGAGAATTATAAAGTATAATGTTTTGTTGTTCTCAAATACATTGTCGTGTGTTGTCATTATTTTTTTTATTCATAAAAATTATTATATATTCGTAATACTTCAATTACAACTAATGTTACTCATAGGTTAGTATTATATTTTATTCCTTATTAAAAATGCATTCAATAAATTTTGAAGTAGATTTATAATCCATACATTCACATGTATAATACAAAGTATACAGTGGTTTCCTAATCTAACTCTCTTTTATTCACACACACACACACACACACACACACACACACACACACACACACACACACACACACACACACACACACACACACACACACACACACACACACACACACACACACACACACACAATTATAAAACATTTGTTACATTCTGAAATACTCTTTAATATATACCTCTACACACTCTATTATGGTGCTCTTTATCTCATATACTCTCTTACATTAGTTTATTGCTCTATATTACATATAATTACCTTTAATTACATATAATCAACCTATATATATCATACATTTTAAAATATTATGGTATATTTACCAAATTGAGTGACTTATTAAAAAATAATCAACATGTATTTTTGGACATGCCTCTTTTTCATGCAATGTTACTTCCATTTTAATGAAGTTACCAAATTCTTACCACATTGCCTAGGAACGTAGAATAATTTATCATGTTGGCCTAGAGATGTATTCTAGTAATACATCAAGGCTAGATCATTAGTGATCATTTATAGCTCTATCTTCTTCTCAAGAATCCTTCCAACATTTGTCTTGAATTTTATCCAATGCCTCAACCTAGAGACAACCATAAATAATCCTAGCTAGAGAAACCTAAAACAAATGATTTATTATAGTGTGTCAAAAATTGATCAAAATGTTGTTATGTGGGCTACCATGATCAATAATCCAAAAATTAGACATTTGACTTAAGATACCAAAGTTACGTCACTCATATCACATTTGGATTACAAGATAGTGCCACTCCTCAAAATACCTTTTTATAGTAATTACCCCTCCTTATGTAGATGATTCTCATAATTCTCCACCATACTTATAATATGTCCTATTTTAGTTGTATAGCCTTGGATTTCAAAATTATATGTTCCAATGCAGTATATTCTTTGTCTACTTTCATAATGTCCTTGGAGTTGGTATAACATTTAATTTTTTCTAGTATACTCCATTTTTTTAAATCTTTCATTCCATTTTATCCATCTTAATAATAAAAAATGTGCCATATTCCTCCATTTATTCAAAAATAAAAATAATTTACACTTTTTTTTTAGTAATTCTATTGGAGTCAAAACTAGTGGATGTTATGTTGAGGTGCTCTTCTTGGTCATGCAACTCTTTAATCTTACTCTAGCTTTAGATTTTCTAGCTAAATTATTATGAAAATAATGTTGTGGAATTTCACATTGCTTTCCATGGTTTTTCAATTTGTACCTTGTAATCTTACCTTATGGTTTTGTTTCACTCCAATGAGTGGTCCTAATAACTCTGCCTTGTATGTTGTAATGGTTTTTTTCCTTATTTCTTCCTTATCTAATGTGGCTCCATCATGGATTATAAAAATTTTCACCGTCTCCTCTAATTCCTCTCAATCATAAACATATTATATAAAAAATGCTATAGCCTTATAATGGTTAGATATTTGAGGGCCCACAATATTACTTATTTTAAATTCACACACCTAGTCATTCACTTCACCCTAGTAATTTTCATCAGAGTTTCTCCAATATTTTCCCTCTCTATTAGTGTTAGTTTATACAATGATATTACAATTTATCCTCTATATGTTGGATTAAAAATGTTTATGTTTGGCTAACTCAATTTTTTTCCATTTGAGAGGGTCTCTAAGTGTCATTAAAGGGGATGGAATCACTCCTATCTCCCTCCAGACACTAGATATTTATTCCTCCATTCCCTTTCCTATATCTATAGATATTTTTTATGGGATATATTTAACTACCACTCCACCGACTACCCTTGTTTCATCTTTGTCATATTATTTTGTTGGGATTTCCTCTTTGCTTACCTCTTTCTCCTTCCTTCTTATTTTCTTTATTTTTTTCCTAATTTTCATTTTCTTATGTTTCCTTTCTTTGTATTTATTCCTCTTTATTTTTTATTATTTAATTCATATTACAATTTATTTTTCTCATCATCTTTGATTCCTTATTTATCCATTATTCATCTTATTTATCTAACTCCTCTTTTATCTTTCTTTCCTCATTCAATTTGTCCCTTTCCTCCCTTTCATTTACATTTTTCTTTCTCCACTTTTTATTATTCAACTTTATTTATCTTTTTTATATAAATATTTTGGATTTCTCCTCATATTCCTTCATAATCCCCAAGGAATAGGGAGTCCCTTTTTCCTCCATTTCTTCCTCCCCAAGAACCTTCACAATTTTTTAATATTTAACCATGAATTCACTCATTGTCTCCTTATATTTATGTGGATTTAATAAACATTTGGGCTATTTTTTTATAACCACGATGATCAGTGTGGTGTAGGTACTACATGTGATGTGCATGTTATCTCTATAGTTTTTAGTGCATTTTTATATTTTACCACTATTGGGACTTCAATGATCACTACTCTTATGGGTACTAGTGTTTTGTAAATAGAACCCCCTTATTATCTATCTCTTCTAAATTGTACTAATATATGATTCATAGGTAATCCACTACCTCCTATTATTACTATCTCAATTTTATAATCATAAACTTCATAGGTAAGGGAAGGGATAGGTGTAATTTTCTTCTCAAATAGATCTATATATAAGCTATATACATCTATGATAAATATAACTTCAATTAATTTTTTTTTAACTATTCCTATGTAGGTTAAAGACCTCCTAGCTACCAACCCCTTTTCTTCTCTGAAATCCAAAATATATTCTACAACACTCTCCCTTGTTTGGTGTGTTTTTAAGTGTGATTTTGGATCCCCCCTATGGTTATATTTACATCCCATTGGATTAAATATTGATGACTTGGTATATTTTTTATGAAATATATAGATAGTACCACTAAGAAGGACTCATAATATAACTCATGGTTACTTTATTTTATTTTATTGAGGTTTTCCATGTACTACTTAAAGAGTGTGGTGTAAATATCGTATTGCATCCTGCTTGTCATTATATCCCATGAAATTTTCATGCTCTTTTCCATTATGTAATCCTTATGGTTTGTGTAGTATAAATTCCATGTAATAACCTTTATGGCATATCGAGTTTTGGGGATTTGAATTCTTGAATAGAGAGAGTTCATTAGTTAAAGTGTATTTGCATGAGTGCAACGATTAATTTAACACTCATACTTCTTGTTATCATAATTGTGGTAGCTATGCCCTTGGTTGATTAATCCAATCACTATATGGATAACCATAGTATTGATGTGATAGGGTATATATAGGTAAAACATGTCTTCTTGTGTTCTACTCATCAATACTTTAATTGTGATACATGTAAAGCTAAAAACTAGAAATTCATTCCAAACATCTACCCTTATCTACTCAATAACTTTGAATATATATTTATACTCAAATGTTTGTGTCTGAGAGTTTTTTTGCACCATAGTTATGTTTTATATATCCTTAATACTATGATTAATTTCTAACAAATTCAAATTAATATACTTTCTGAGTGTCCTGTTAGTGGATACCAGAGCACGAACACTAAAAAAAGATCCTTTTTCACTAGATGTTTTGATTTTCTTGAATTATTTTTATACTTAGGTTATTTTATTTTATCAAATACAATGACTTAAGGAATTTCCAACTTACTTCTCTTCCTAGCATAGGGTATATTCTCATTATATTCTTTTCATAGAATTTTTTAGTAGATTTTTGTCACTTGAAAGTGTTTTTCAATTTTACTTGAGGGTAAAATTCTATTTATATCTTTTCTTATTCAGTCATTAAATTTTTGAGGTAAATATTTATTTTTACTCATTTAATTATTTTATATCATTCTCTTACCTATCTTCTTTTTCACTATCTAATTGTCTTTCTTATAGTTTTCTCTTTCTCTAACTTAAAGTTTGTCTCCTTAGTTGTTGCATACTTGATATCATTTATTATTTTTATAATACTTTATAAAAGGTTTATTTTCCCTCCAACCACCTCTATTTTCAAAGCTTATTTTTTCTATCTAGGTTATGACTAATATGTATATTTGAATTTTGTAAAAAGAAAACATATTTTTCACTTCTATATAGGGGAAGTTTCATTTTCCAATTTTCATTCCCCCTCTTTGCTAAGTCTTAAACTACTTTTTTTTAGCATTATAGATGGATCTCTTTTTCTTTTTCTTTTTAAAAATTTTTATCATCATTTTTTTCTCTTTGGGGTCATTTTGTATTTTTTTAATGTTTTGGTATCTGATTTCTATTTTTCTATTTTTTTTTTCTAACATTATTTTTGACATAATTCTTCTCATTTTTTCCCATACAATTGTATTTATTTTTTTCCACATTTGTTTTCAAAAAATATATATGTTTTTTTATATTTTTTATAAAATTATTTTTCTATTTTCTATATTTTTCTTAAATCCTAAAAACTATATTATTTTTTATTCCACATTTAACTATATTACATAATGATGTAGGCTTTCAAAATTATATTCATAAAACCATTCCTTGGTATTCCTAAAAAAAAATATAATTTTATGGATCATGAGTTAATAATTTAATGTATGCAAAATGATCCAACCATCTTATTTTCAATTTACCTAGCTTTCTATACTTGATATCATAGAAAGATGCATCATCACCTACCTGTAACTCTTATTTCAATATGGAAATCAAGCCATGAATTTTGCATTATTTTCTTTTAAGTTTGTTTATATACGACACTATAAATATTTTATCATCCAATTTTTACAAATAAATCAATATTTTTTTCGAGACTCTCTCTCTCTCTTTAATTATATAATTTAACTGCCAAACATAGGCTTAGTAAAATAAATTCCATATGGAAAACATCTTCTAGGCCAATACGAATTGAAAGGGGAAATACTTCATGAGTCTTTTATAAGATGTGCAATATGCCAAAAGTACCATATGTATCTTATTTTCCCAGTACCCTATCTTTGTGTTATAGATTTTGGTTAATCATTTCGCTAATACCGTATTAAATGTTTCCACTATGTCATTACCTTATGGATGATATGGAGTACTTCAATTATGCTAGATTAGAAATGCCTCACTACTATCTCAATTATGTGATTGACAAAATGATTTCCTTTATCACTCATGATACTCAATGGGCATATACATATTGTAATGACATTTTTATTTACAAAACTATCCACTATTTTCATGGGGTAATCTTTAGTGGGTATTGATTCTACCCATCTTATTAGATATCCATGTGATGATAAATTAGGCATTGCTTCTTATGGATAACAATTTGAATAAAATAATAAAGTAAATATCTCATTTATCAGATGGGAATAAGGCTAGTAATGACCATATATGCATCTCATCTCTCACATTAAGATTCCCTATCATATATAAAATGTCAAAAACCTCAACATACTATGTGCATCTTGAAATAGAGTCAGCCATTATAGTCTTGCAAGTAGGAGTTTCGTCATGAAGCCTTCTCCTAAATTATGTCTACCTTTAACTCCATTGTGTGATTCCCACATCATATCTTATATTTCATGTGAATGCTACTCTTATTATGGTTTCATCTCATCCTTTCTTATACATTACTCCTTATATCAATGTAAAAGCAAATGCTTAAATCAATAGCCTCTTATAATTAATTTTCATGTGTCCTTCTATATTTTCTCCTATTGCTAATAAATTAGTAACTTTCATCAAATATTTTGGAATGGCCCCTATGAAAAAAAAGTGAGCTCCAAGGAACTCATCATCAATCAATCCCTTATCTTATCTTGTGGTTATTCTCGATAGATAATCCACTTCATTATTTGTTCATCTAGGGTTTACCACTATTTTAAAATTAAATTATTATAATTATATCAATTGATGACATATTCTCATTCGATCACACATCTATTGATTATATATTTTATGGGTTAGTGATCTATGTATAATAAAAAAGTTGTGGCTGTAAGTAATGCCTAAATTTTTGTACTACATACATTGTTTCCAATGAAAATCTTTATGTAATTGAATAATTCATGTCTGCCTTTAAAAAAAGTTTACTTGAAAAATAAAAGGAATTATATATCTATCCTCATGGCTATGGAAACATCGATTCTATTGCTACCCCTAATGCATCTGCACAAACATGAAATGGTATTTCAAAATATGGAAAGACAAGTATAGGTGTGTTAGTAATAATATTATTTAATATATAAAATTCATATTCACATTATGATGTCCATTCTATCGATTGATTTTTCTTCTTCTTGAGGAGATATTCTATGGGGCCACAAATTTCTACATAGTTCTAGATAAATATTTGGTGATATCTAGTATATCCCAATAGGGTCCTTACATATTTTTGCATTCTTAGTGATGGTATATTTATAATTATTTTTATTTTAAATGGATCCACCATTAACCCTTCCTTACAAATTATATTCCTAACAATGAACCTAGTGGGGGTTTGAAGACACATTTCTTTAAGATCAAGGAAATATTCAACTTTCTACATCATAAAAAAATCAAATAAAAACCCTAGACATGAGATTTCATTAGTCTATACATTTTAAAATCATCTAAATATACTTCCAATTTTTTTTATAAATCCGTAAAAGCATTCACCATAATGTAGTTGAATAATGTAGATGCATTTTACAAGCCGAATGGTGTCACTGTGTACATAAATAACCCCCATTTCTTAAAAAAAGTATTTTTTATTAGTATTCTAGTGTTATCTTCACCTGGTGATATTGACAATAGTCATCTATGAAGGAGTATACCTCTTTTTTTGACACATTTTCAAAAAATTATTTTGCAAAAGGGGTTGTGAAGGGATCATACACGCATACTTTTTTTTAACTCCCTATACTTAAAAAAACTCTATATTTTGAATGTCTTTTATCACTATAGGACTTACCCATTATGAATCTTCCACTAGTGTAATAATTACAATAGCTAGCATCTTATCCAATTAAATATTTACCATTGATTTCAAATTTGAATTAAGGTGAGACTATATCTTCCTCAATGGTTTAACATCTTACCTAATCTATATTTTCATCAAATATAATTCTTGTTTTATTACTTTGAGTTTAGTTAAATTTATAGGCAACAAGCTCTCAAAAGTAAATTAACTATTTTATCTATCCCTGCTTCGGTCCAATAATTTCCTATTTTGGTCAATTTTGGTTCTTTTTCTTTAGAAATGTTTTCTTCTCTAAAATTTGAATGGTTGGTATAATTATTTTGTTTTATATTATATAATTTCAACTAATTCTCTTTAACCCTCTTCAATTTATACCTTCAGATTTTATAGTCTATCTTCCTCATCTTCAATATCTTTCTTGGTCAGTTTCATGCAATATGCCTTTTTATGTTTATTCCTTCATGTTGAAACAAGTTTTGTAGATTAGTTACAAGATCATTAGAAGCTTATAATTTCTTTGTTATATATCTAATTGGTTCCCACTCATCTATGTGCCCCATTTTCATAAAATTTGAATTTATTTTCTAAATTATGTTTTTTTCGTATTATCTAGCGTGAACAAGAATGCTTTTATTTTTTTGTAGTACCCTATATATTCTTATATATGGATCCTAAAAATTGAATGTTGTATAGAAATACATTTTTATTTAATTTTAATCTCAGGTTTCTCCCTGCATTTCTTGGTGCATGTACTAGTCTCCAAGGTATGCTTCTAGGATCTAATAGAAGAATTATACCCAACTAATTTTATCGATTTTGGCCTTTGCAATCCAAAGATTTTCTAAATTTATGATATATATTTTAGGACTATGCGACCCAACATATCACATGATTCCTTAAATGTTCTTGATAAATAATGTATTTTGTAGAATACT
Organism: Torreya grandis; assembly: GCA_037957365.1. NCBI lineage: Eukaryota > Viridiplantae > Streptophyta > Pinopsida > Cupressales > Taxaceae > Torreya > Torreya grandis. The sequence continues at coordinate 2,893,904 of JARHVA010001002.1, read as the reverse complement.
AAAGGTTTTCTAGTTTAGAATATTCTCTTTGTGTATATTCAACCATCTTAAAATAATGAGGGTGAAAGTATCATCTATTACATTCATTCTCATTTATTTTAGGGGAAACATCATTATCACCCATTCCAAGTAATATTCTAATTTTCCAATTCCATTAAATTTGGATAACTTGACATGGGATGCTTCTCTTTCATTACAATATAACCTTTTCATCTGTAGAATCAAAATGTTCTATCATGGTAATCTTTAGGGTTTTATGTGGTAATTTATTCATACGAGGAATAATTTACACTCTTGTTTCTGGCTTCCCATAGAACAATGATTAACTATACTCATTCAAATCTATTTCCATCTCCTCACTTTTTGGAACCACCTCTCCATCTTTAATTGGTTCATACTCTCCATTAGGATCTATCATTTTCTTGAAAGTATACAACCATAGTAATACATCAAAGTATCATTCCCTTTCATTAGGCCATAATTCTTCTAACCACCCAGTTTCTATATTGATTTATAATAAAAAATAGACTACTTATCCATTCCTTTTAAAATTTATCTCATCATCTTATGAATTTAGAGTATCGTTGCAATCTACAAACTATTCTAAGTTTAATAGCACATGATATCTAATATTATACTTGTCAAGGACTTAAATTCTACTTTTAATTTTATTCCTATAAAATTTATGTACACATTATGAATTATTCCTATTGGTGATCATGGGGTTCCATTTTCCATGCATATATCATATGATTCTACATGTAATTATGGTTTTCATAGATATTCCCATGTGTTTTTTGGAATAAAAATAATAGCTACCTCTACATCAAGCAGAATTGTTGTCTTCTTCCATTTCTAGTTGGTCGTCTACATTTTATGCTTCTTCACTACTTTGATTAACTAAGCTCTCTTCTTCCATTTTTTTCCTTCAAATTATTCTAAAATATACTCCACTCTATCTTCTATTCATTCTACTATTTCTTGTCTTATATTTCTAATGGTTTTTCCTTTCACCATGTCTCCTTTCACTATTTCATATTTATTGATTTCTATTGCCTCCAATTCTTAAAGTGATAGAATATTTTATCCTATTTTATTTGTATTTTATTCTACTAGTATAACTACATTATACTTTAATTTTTATTTTTCCTTATTTATTATCATGGATCATATATCCATGTCTTCTCTTTCTCCTACATCTCATCCACTTTGGATAGTACATGTTTCCACTAACTACTCATCTACTCCTAGGGTGTGGAATAGTTATAATGTTCCCATGAGTGAAACTAAATATGAATGTCCCTTCCATGTATCATTTATGACATTTTTTCTTATAAAATATAGGGTTTCTTCCATCCCATTCCTCTCTCTTGTCTCTTTTGTGACTTCCCATGGTATTATTACTAACTTGTTTTTTTATTGAGATTATTATTCTCTAGATTCTCAATGGTTGGGTTAACATTAGTGGAGGCAATGATAAATTATTCCACCTTTATATTCCTCTATAATATTATATCTTGTCTCTCTTTCCTCTATATCTCCTTTTTATCTTATGAATTAATTCTTTCCTTTTCCATTTCCCCCTTATCTATTCATTTGTCACTTTTATCTCTTAGCTTTTGGTTTTATATTATTACTACTTCTATATTAACCTTTAAAATTAATCTCTTCCTAATTTTAACCATGCTTTATTTCCCCTACATCTTATTTAGTTCTCCCCAATTGTTTCGACCATATTTTATTTTCAAGATCCTCCCTCTTTCCACATGTCATCCCTTAGGTGTCTAGGCCCCTAAAGGAGTTTTTTACCTTCCTTGACCAACCTATTTTATACAAATAACTTGTGGGTGAGGAGTGGTACTCTTCTCAAGAACATGCCTCGTAGACCATTTAAAAATTAAGTTTTACTAGCATCAAAACTCATCCAACCTTGGACTTCCTAAATAATCAAGAATATGTCGAGAGTGGTCTCAAACCAATAGTCAATCAGTCTCAGGATTGTTAATCTCTATAAGGGTTTCTAGTTTCTTCATAGTCTACTTAATCAATTTTCTAATGTAAAGTCTAGAATTTTTTGAATTTTTTGCATGTCTTAGAATCTAAGGGCACAATAATTCTATAAATGTAACCCATAACTTTTTATCATATGTTATAAATAAATTATCTTTTATTTTGAGTAGTGATACACATATTTTAATTTCCTCTAAGAAAAAACAATTATTGGTATTTTATCCCACATATTCTTCTTACCTTAGACATTAGTTAACCAAATTCTATGCAGCGCCACTAAATGTTGACTTAATTTTTTTTAATTGGTATAGATTATTATAGGTTTATAAGACATCAAATAGAGATAATGTTACACAAAGGTTAGTATTATTGTATTTTCATTATTAAAATATGATTTCCTAAAATTTTAAATTATCTATATTAATATCTATACATTCACATGCGCAATACATAGGTATTTCCTAATCTAACTCTTTTTATTCATATATATAATTACCAGACATAAGTTATATTCTATAATAATATTTACTTCATACCTCGGCACATTATATTATAATACTCATTATCTCATTTATTCTCTTATATTTACTTATTACTCTCTATTACATATAGTTATCTTAAATTACATCCAATCACCCTATATACCCCTTACCTTTTACAATAATATATACAGGCACCAACATGGTACCTCTAAAAAACTAATGGACATCTTCTAAGTCATGCCTTTTCTTCATGTAGTGTTATTTGCATTGCCTTGAGTTGTCAAACATTACTGTATTTCCAATGAAGGTATAAATTTCTAACTATTCATTCTAGATATGTATTCATATATTCTAGTAAGAATGGATTATCTGTAGTGATCACTTATATCTCTATCTTATATTGACTAATCCTACCAAAACTATGATTATATGGGTATAAGTTATCTCATTATAATTTTTACCTATAGATAAATTTATCCTATGGATACGTTCTCTACTCATTTATTAAAAATAATATATGGACATTACATAATGAATATAATAAGCATGAGGAGTAATAAAATTATGATGATGTAAAAGAAGAGAAATAAAACATTAATGAGGATGAGGACAATGTAGAAGAAGATTAAGAACATATTGATCATGATTGTAACAATTGGAATGGTGATATGGGTGAGGAGGATACAAATTATGAATAAGAAAAAAATTAGGAATAAAATAATGATGTTATTGTTATTGATGATGATGAGAAGGGAAGGTTGAGGGTAAGGGTTCAAACATTTTATCTCCAAAGAAGGAAGTTGTAGTATTTAATTTTCATATATGTATTTGAAATTATAAGGTCATTGCATCTATAAATATTAGTATCAAGTATAACATCATCAACATGGATATGGCTCAACATCTATAGGTTCAATAAAGGAATGTCAAATAAGCTCAAGTAGATGGTAAGTAGATTTCATTTTTTGAATATTTAAAGCTCACTACATGGACAAATATATTTTTCAATCAAATTTTTATGCTTTAGATATGGATGGTTTGTATATTTTTATTGGATATCCTTCATTAGAGACTTTGGTATAAATCAATGTTAACATGCAGATGAACCTAATGAAGCTTTGGTACAAGAGAAAAAAGGTCACTTTGTAAGACATGACACTTAGGAAGAAAAAAATCAAGTTTAAGGTAGATCATGAGGATGAATCTATAGATGGTAAAAATAAATAAATAAGGGATATATCATAAGATAAACAAGAAAAATATGAAGAAATAATACTAGAAAATAAGAACACTCCATCTACTCAAGAGACAAAGGCATTAACAAATGACAAGGTGGAAGAGGTATAAGAAAAGGTTCATAAGGTAAAATTAGAAAAAAAAGATACTAATATTGATGCATATAGACATCCACATCATCATGAGAGTATAAAATTATGGAGGCATGTCAAAGAGAGTCATAACAAAAATCACTTTGGCTATATAGGGAGTGAAAGGAATAATCACTATAGATACACATGAAATCATAATATAAAAAATGTATATATACTTAAAATGATAGTAATGTAGGGGAATATGTAAAAAGGAATCAATGGAGCAATAAGTATGGATCTGAATATAATCCAAATAATAAGTCCTATGGTTATGCATGAAATCATAATAATGTAGTGAACATGGAACATGAAATCATATGAGAATTCGTTATGAATGGAAATGAAGGAGTCACAAATATGATAATTAAATGAATCATTGTGGAATAATGGAATTTGGAAGTAGTACTAGAAATATATCACCTACCAAGATAATGTTTGGTTTGTTGGATGATTAGGTATGGAGGAAAGTGTTAAATGATTGGAAGAACACTCATTACTTGGTTTCTTTTCATGTTTCAAAGATGAAACATGTCAACGTGGTATGACATGTTCTATAGCTAGGGATATCATATAATAATGTACATGGATCAATGGATATGATAACATATGACACACATACCCTTAGTTTTTTGTAAAGATAAAATATATTAGGTCACATGAGTAACTTGCATAATTAGTTATATCAGGTAATGAGTTGGCCTCGTTTGAGATAATGGGTGAACCCATCAATTATTAGTAATAAAGGAAAATATAAAGGAGATGAATATCATTGTAAAGGATATCATATAATTAGGTAGGTACATAAATTTGGGGGATAAAATGGGGCCTACCCATGGACATGTTTTTCCTAAAAATTGAAAAATCTTAACTTTTGTAGATTATTTGAGATGGCTACACTCAAAATTTGAAGATAGTATAAAAAAATGAATTGTATAATTTTGAGTATAGTTTACAAAAAAATATTTTCTAGAAAAAGGTTAAGTATAAGTAAGTCAAACATCTAAAATTTAAAAAGGAAAATTGATTTTTTAGGAAAACGGATTTTTTATAGCAAAGTTTATTATTTTTTGAAACCTGATTGTGAAAAATTGCATAAGATCATCAAGTTTTTGACCTATATTTTATTAAAAAATTAATTAATATATTTTATTAAATTAATTTTACAACTAAATAGATCCTAAAAAATGACAAAACAATTGATAAATGGTCTTACAACCTCCATGACTACCTAATAAAATGAAAATTAGTTTTTTTTGAATGCATAGAGAACTAGGCCTATTTTGTGACCATATATGTTTTTTTGCATTTGGATCAACAAAAAAATAATACTTAAACATATATTTTATAACATGTAGTGGCCTAAAAAGTCATAGTTAAAAATTAACGTATTTGGAAAGAGGAGAGTGTGATCGTAATTATGGCAATAATTTTATATTTTTTCTCATTGAAATGCAAAGTTTATTTGGTGATGAAATTTTATTTTTTTTGTTTTTTTCTCAAAACTCTCATATTTGGTTGTGTGTTGATATGTCGAAGCCTTTGAATTGGGAATCTAAGCTATTTTTGAGCCAAAAGGCTTGGTTTTTTAATTCAAAATAAATATAGTGTGTACGTGTTATAACTTATTACTTTTATATTCCTTATAATTTAAATTTACTTTAGTAAATATAATAAATTAGGGCCACTCTATATCTAATAGAGTTGGTCTCATAGCTACATGCCTTACAATATGGAACATAGTTTTTAAAAATCCAATATAGCCAGTACTTAGGCATTTTTAGGGTTTCAATATTAAACCTAAGGATTTTATGGCATAAATTTTACAATCAATGCCTATTTTGGGTAAACATATAGTCATTTTTAAGGTTTTTGTGCCTTCTAAATTATTTATTGGCATTTCTAGGAGTCCTAGGTTTGTCAAAATTAAAGTTTACAAACCAATCAATTTGAATTCAAGCCAATTTGGTGCAGTTGGGGAAACATATTCACATTGATGAATTGGACAAATAAAATGACCGCTTTGTGTTTATTTTACTTGCTCATCATCCATCCCTCATCCCTAATCACTTCCTTCTCATAACTCATCACCCCTAATTAGTCTCTTCCAATTCATCATTATCCCTAATAATTCCCTTATTTACTCACACATTCCTCATCATCTCTAATCACTCCATCATTCCTAATCACTCCCTCATTGACCTTCATTGTCCCTCATCATCCCTAATATCTCCATCATCCTTGATCATCCATGATCACTCTCTCCTTATCTTTAATAATCCATAATCACTCCATAATCATCCCTAATCATCCCTAATCACTCACTCATTAACCCTCACCATCCTCATCATCCCTAATCACTCCCTCATAATCCATAATCACTCTTTCATTGACCCTCATCATCCCTCATCATCTATAATCACTCATTAATTATCCATAATCACTCCCCCATCATATCTAATAATCCCTAATCACTCTAGCCTCATCCTCTTTGACCCTCACCATCCCTAATCACTCCCTCATTATTCCTAATCACTCCCTCATTGACATTCACCATAAATAAATATTAATTACATATATAGATTGGGATTTGGGCATCTAAGGCACCCCTTCATGTAAAATTTACTTGTGATTAGGTCTCTTATAAGCCAAAAGTGACATAAAAACACTATATCTACTTATGATCAAGGTAAATGCAAATAATGGGCCCACCACACTAATGAAACCCATGCATAGTGAAGTCCATTCAATGATTTAAAGAATTTGAAACAAAATATTATGTTAATAGGATAAGAATTAACCATCCCATCATGTTACCCACACCTAGATTTCATTATGTATCACATCATCATAAAATATGTATAAATATGACAGATCTATTCTATGATATGGATATGTACTACATCACACAAATCATTCATACCATGTTGGGAATTATACACATTGGATCACTCCCTCCAATACCTTTATGGTGGGCATAGTAGATTTATACTTGTGCTTGATTGTCCCATATTCATTATTTTATCTATATAAGTTATAATTCCACCTCTCTTTTCAATATATGGCTTGGGTATTCAATCGAATATTTGGGTATGTATACTCAAGATCAAGATATGGCTCAGATATTCAATCAAGTAGGGTATACTAAAGTAGGTAAAGTAGATAGGGCATACTCAATTAGGAAAATTATGTAGGTAATAATCAATTGTATAGATCTATTACATAGGTAACATGATTTAAAACTTCATTTCTCATTCTATCCATCAGGAATCAAGCTTCCCTTTCCAACAATAGAAACTAAGTAGTCAAAGCATTATTAAGTAGGTAGGGAAATAATATGTGCAAGATATAGATTAGGAAGCAAGGTTACCTTAATAGTTAAAAATATATTATAGAAAGGGAAAGTAAGTAGGATAAGAATGAAGATATATATTATGAAGTAAGATTCCCTTACCTTATTGGGTAGGTCATATCCAAGTAGGTAGGGTACGAACATAACTATATATTAAGAAGCAAGCTTCCCTTAATAGTTATGCCTTAATCTAGAAGTAAAATAAAGATAGATATCAAGAAAACAAACTCCCTTAATAGCTATGCCTTAATCCCTTGTTATCTATCAAGAAGGAAAAATTCAATTGATATGCTATATTAGGTGAAGTAAAGCTAGGTATCAAGAAGCAAATCTTCCATTGCCTTACTTCTTGGCATAGATGAATCAGGTAGGGTAAATCATGGGATGAAATTGTATTACTTTCATATATAGATTAGGATTTGGGAATATAATAATCACAATCCTAGAGTTGAGAATCCAAATGTATATATCTATAGATAGGGGTGATTGGAGACTAGTTGAGAATTCTAATCCCAACCTCATATTTGAATTCTCCTTTTCTCTATATGTCATTGAGAATATGTCCATAGTGGACTAGATTACCAGATAGATATATAGGTGGTAACTAATTTGATAGAGTGTGTTTCCAAACCTAACTTGATATATGAAGGGAATAAATGGAATATGGCTTAATCTAGTGTTCATGAAAGAGCTACTTAGAGCTTGATTATGGACTGGTGGGCCCTAAAGGACAAACTAGGTCCCTTTCATACTATGAGTATGCCTTGATCCTTAATAAAATATATCAAAGGATAGCATAGGAATAGGGGCCCCACCATAGATATATTAGGGTCACCATTCCAAAGGCCCTACCTTGATCTCAAACTTTCCCTACCTAATATAAGGAAATGGAATCTTTCACTACCTAATTCATCTATGCCAAGGAGTAAGAAAAAAGAATCTTGCCTTTTTGATATCTATATTATCTTCACCTAATAGATTTTTTCATCCCTAGTCACTCCCTCCATTACCCTTATGGTGGTTTTAGTGTCTTTTTGATTGTGCCTAATCATCCCTAACCACTAATTTCTATATATAGGTTAGAATTCCCCCTCTCTTTTCAAGATATGGGTTGGTTAATGCCCCCTCATTTGAAATATGTGTTTTAGTGCCCATTTAATAAGAAAGAATGGAATGAATTAGTCTTGCACACATTAGGTAGATAAGGTCACCCAAATAATAAATATTACCCCTATATATAGATATTATGTAATACTTTTTCATTATCACTCATCATCCTTAATCATTCCCTTATCAACCTTTATTATCCCTAATCAGTCCCTTATCAACCCTCATCATCTATAGTCACTCCATCCCTCATCATTTATAATCATTCCCTCCTCATCCCTACTCATCCCTAATCACTCCCTCATTGACCCTCACCATACCTCATCATCCTTAATCACTCTTTCCTCATCCCTCCTTATCCTTATATGGAAATAAGGATTATATATAGGTATTCAATATTAATATATGGATTGGGTATTTTGTCTGGTAGGGAATACTCAAGTAGGTATGTAAAGAAGGATAGTAGGTAGGGCATACTCAAGTACAAGTATGTGAGTATGTCATACTCAAGTATAATAAGCTAGGTAGTGCATAGTCAATATAAAGATATGACTTGGATATTTAGGTAGAGCATACTCAAGATCAAGATATGGTTCAGATATTCAATCAGGTAGGGCATACTCAAGTAGGTAAATTAGGTAAGGAATATTAAATGGTATAAATATATTACATACATAATATGATTCAAAAATTCATTACTCATTATATTTATTAGGAAGCAAACTTCCCTTTCTAACAATAGAAGCTAAGTAGGTAGGGCATAGCTAATTAGGTAGGGAAAGAATATATGCAAGATATAGATTGAGAATAAAGCTTCCCTTGATAGATAAAAATCTATTATATAAAAGGAAAGTAGGTATGACAAGAACGATGCTATATATCAGGAAGGAAGCTTCACTTGATTTATTGGGTAGGGCATAGCTAAGTAGGTAGTGTAAGATTAAAGTTATCTATCATAAAGTAGGATTCCCTTGATAGTGATGCCTTAATCCAAAAGTAAAATAAAACTAGATACTAGGAAGGTAAAATTCCCTTGATATTTGTGCCTTACTCCCTTGTGTCCATTAAGAAGTAAATCTTTACTTGATATTCTATTAGGTAAAACAAATCTATATATCAAAAAGGCAAGATTCCCTTGCTGTACTCTTTGGCATAGATGAATTAGGTAGCAAAATATTTCATTGCCTTAACAGGTAGGAATTTTTTTATATTGGGGTAGGACCTTTAGAATGGTACCCCCATATATATTATGGGCCCCCCATTCATACCTTATCCTTTAATATACTATATTGTGGATCAAGGAATACTTAAAGTATGGTTAGGCCTTACTTTAGCATTTAGGTCCCATGAAGACATGCCCAAGATCTAAATGGCCCCTCACTGATACACTAGATTAAGGCATATGCCCTTCATTCCTTTTATATATCAGTTTGGGTATAGATTGGGTTGGGTATAAATGGAGTTGGGTTGGGAAACACAATCTATCAACTTTCATATTGGAACACACTACATTAGATTAGTGACCACCTATATATCTATCTATAAATCTGGTCTAATATGGATATACTATGGATATACAATCAACTATGGGGTTGGGATTGGAATTCTCAATTAGTCTCCACTCACCCCTATTTATATAAATGTAAGTTTGGATTTTAAACTATGAGATTATGATTATTAGATGCAAAAATCCCAATCTGTATATGTAAGTAATATAATTCCATCCCACCATTTACTTGATTTATTGCATATTTATTCTAGTTCAACGCTCTAGATACACACTCTTTCCATGGTCTATGCATGGATCACCATTTTAATATTTGAATCCCACTAGACAATTAGATGATATCTCTGAGTTCTTTATTTGAGTGAAAGAGGATGAATGAAATAAGAGTTTATTTGGGCCTTATTTTATTGAGTAAAATTTTGAACTAGAAAATGAGCCAATCCAATACAAGTGAGTGCTAATGTACCCACCATCAAGGTATTGGATAGAGTGATTAAGGTTGAAAAGGGATGAGAAGGAAGTGAGTAGAGAAGATTAAGGATGATAATGGAGTCATTAGGGATGATGAGGGTCAATGAGGGAGTGATTAGGGAAGATGAGGGAGTAATTAGGGATGATGATGGATGGTGAGGGTTAATGAGGGATTGATTAGGGATGAATAAGGAGTGATTAGGGATTATGAGGGAGTTATAAATATGATGAGGGATGGTTAAGGTCAATAAGAGAGTGATTATGGATGATGAGGGAGTGATCAGGGATGATGAAGGATGGTGAGGGTCAATAAAGGATTAATTAGGGATGATGAGGGAGTGATTAGAGATGACAAGGGATGGTGAGGGTCAATGAGAGAGTGATTAAGCATGATGAGAGACAATAAGGGAGTGATTAGGGATTATAAGAAATGAGTAAAAAGTTATTAGGGATGAGGGAGGGATGATGAGAATGTAAAATTAACATAAAGTGGTTGTTTTATGTGCATAAGTCATCAATGCAATGTATTTTATACAAATCACACCACTTTGTCTTGAATTCAAAGTAAGTGGTTCATAAAATTCAATTTTGATAAACCTAGAACTCGTATAAATACCAACAAACAATCTAGAATGCACAAAAACCTAAAAAATGACTATATGCTTACCAAAAATGGACATCAATTGTAAAATTTATGCCCTAAAATCCCTAGGTTCAATATCGAGACCCTGAAAATGCCTAAGTACTGACCAAATTGGATTTTAAAAAATTATCTCCCACATAGTAAGGCATGCAACTATGAGACCAACTCTATCATATGTAGAGTGACCCTAATTTATTATATTTACTAAAATAAATTTAAAGTATAAGTTTAAATTTATATTTATATTAATTATAATTAAAATTTATTTTAGTAAACTGTATAACCTTTCTAATATATCTTTCCTACCTTTTTTTTTAAATGTGAAGGTTCCGTGTGCATGTTATGTTCACTAAATAGAACATGTATGCATTATAGCACATGCACATTTATGTTCATTATTCTCGAGTTTAGTTTGAATTAATGTGTACACATTATGGACATTACTATATGTGTAATGTCTATAACACATATGTATTATTATAAAATTTCATGGAATTATCCCCCAACTCTATGCACTTACACAATTGGAGGATATTTTGTTTAGTAGAAGCACATTGGAGCCTATCCCCTCGAAGTGGCATTCTTATATTGGGAGATATTTTGGACTTATTAATTTCTTAAATAATATTGTATGGTGTTTCCCTTTATTAGGGATAATTATTATTATTATAAATATATCTAATATTAGGGTTTATTGGCACATAAATATATTTTTTGTTATGTGATCTACATTACATTATACATATTTATTTTAGTATAGGTATGGATCATACCACTCTATCATTATATTGAGAATAATTTCAATAAGGTTACTATTTTAAAAATATCAATTATGGATGCCCATATGGATATGGAAAATATTATACTTTATGGGTGCATTCAAGTACCCTTTTATAAGTCTAAATGTAAAACTTTTATATTTGAACTTTTCCAAATTTAAAAAATTACCATTGACATCATTCAATTTTTATATTTAATTTTGTAAATTGTCTCTCTTTTTAGAATCAATGATCATCCCATAATTAATAAAAGGAATTTATAAAAAGTGATGAGCATAAATAGAAAGAAACTAAAAAACTAAGTCCATGAAAGAAAAGGAAGAAAGGCTTGATTATGATGAGCCTTTTTGAGAAGGAGGAGAATCTAGGCATGAGATTAAAGTCTATGAATGTGACAAGGAGGAAGATGAAGATGAGGATGATTATGAAGATGATGGTCTAGAGGAGGAGGATAAATAAGGAAGAATTATAATTTCTTCTATAACATTATGAGTTTAAATTATCATATGATTCCTAATAATATGATTAAGAGGAGTCTTAAAAACACTACACCTAAAAATATTATACTTTATCTGATCACCCAAGTTATAATTATAATGATAATGACAACATGTGATGATCACTAATCACATAAATACAAATTATTTATTTTAAATATTGGTTTTAATTTATTATTTATGATTTATGAGTGGTGGTGATAGTTATACTAGTAATTTCAACTTAATCTTGCTTATAATTGAAAAGTTTAATGACATAACTTTTTTGAGTACTTATAAATTGTAATATCATATATTATTATACAAAGTTTCATGTTGCTATTTTATACCTTCTCATAAATATTAACAATCATTATATTTGATTTAATTTTACTCAAACATAATGTTTTTATCTTTAAAAATAATATTAATGTGGTCCATGGAACTTACGTATATTATATATGCAATATAAATGTTGATAAGGTGCTACAAAAATTAATTTCATTAAATCAATTAAAATATATAATAAATATTTAAATTGTCATTAATAATATTTTAGTTCTCAACAAATTTGATTTCATTAAAAATTTTTAAAAAAAAAACCTTAAAAGTTAACATGTCTCTATTTACTTACTTTTAAAATAAGACATTTCTGTGGTGTTGATACCAATCTCAAGTTTAAGATTATCATAATTATGTAAATATTTACATTAGTTATAACTATAAAACTTTAAAAAAGATGTTTTTGAACTTAAAAAATTAAGGGAAAATTTATTTCATATGTTTTATTCTATTTTAAAAAATATAGAGGAGATTTAGGAAAATATTTTGGGTACAATTTTTAGTATCTCTACAATTCCAAACATTTTAATATGTTATTGTAATTACATTGAGGTAGGAAAATAAACTCAAATTGAAACAAAAGGAAATTTAACATCTAGATGAAGATGAATTGTATGTAAAATACGTTATTTCAATCAATGCACAATCTTTTTCCAATTAAAAGGAGAATCTAATAAAAATATATTTTAAATTTTAAATATAATCCTTATTTTATTTATGATGTTTATATTTTATTTAATATAAATTTTAAATAATTTTGTAATTAGAGACTCAAATACTAATAAGTTACTTGTAGAAAAATCTTCAAACCCTCTTCAAATTGAAGATAACTTCTCATTTAAAAAGAGACTAAAATAATATGATAAGGTTTTCAGACTTTTTGGCTGAGAAAGCATGAGGAAGAGGTACATACAAGATATCCAAATTAATTATGACTTACCTTTTCACATCCCAAATATACCTCTATCCACCCCTAATGGACCTATTTTCATGCCCCTTAAGTACCATCCAAGGGTAATTTTAGTGGCTAATCTTTGTCATTTGGTTAAAAGTAGCCTTTTATCCTTTTGAAAATGATTAATTGGGTCAACGTATGTATTAACCAATTAACCTAATTTTTATTCCATTTATTTAATTATAACTTCCAATCACCTTATAGGTTATGTTACTTCCTAATTTTATACATGGTTGAGCCACAATTACAACAAGTTTATAGGTCATCATTACTCTAAAATTATCAGGAATGCATATCAATTATTTTGAATAGCCAATTACACACACACACACACACACACACACACACACACACACACACACACACACACACACACACACACACACACACACACACACACACACACACACACACACACAATTTTTGTACTAAAATAACATACATACATACATACATACATACATATATTTTGCTTCTCCTAGTAAAAAGAAAAAAATTCAATATGATGGTAAAATAAGTGCCAAAATTAAGGTTGAAAATTACATGTGATGACTAAATAGACTATATTATTGATTTTTTGGGATTTTACTTATGTGTGGTTAAGTCATCTCAAGATGTTTTCCATGATTAGTCATTGACATATTGACTTTTCTTTATTTATGTATTTTTGGTAATAATCATAAGGTAAGGGGACCCAATTAGAACACAAGTGTTGTAAGAATTTGTTAGTAGGGTAGAATAATGGTAAATTTAAGTGAATTATTTCAACTTCTCATCCTTTAGCTTTTGTCCTCATTAGGAAATATTTTAGTGAGTGTGATGTCTTATAAGTCACCCTATTCTGACAATTCTAACCAATATGGGATTAATCAAATTATAAAAAATCATGTATTTGTAGTAGATATTTGAAGGCTTTCATAAGAAATTTTATTTGTAATTTTTATTTCAAATAAATACCAATTCTAAGGTCGAAACTTTCATATGATGGTTAAATGGACATCAAATTAAAATCAGCCATTAATTACTAAATATCATAGAAACCTAAATAAGACATGTAATAAAATTATTAAACCATAATAATATATCTATTAAACCATGATCCTTTTGCTAATATGAGTAAATATTAAATATGTAAAGTCCAAAAAAGAAGAGGAAGCAAAACATAGTGAAAAAATATCTTCTACTACGTTTACATGTAATGTAATTTTTCTCTAGAATTCTAATAAAAGTATTAAACACATTTTTATCTCATTCATTTTTAATAGTACACTGATTTATACACATTTACATTAAAAAATAATCACTTTATAAAACACAAAGTCACGCCCCTCACAACATAATCACGAACAACCTGCACCAAAAATATTTTGAAAGGAATTTCTAAAACTCTGTGACCTAATTAAAAACTCTCAAGCATACGATGGCCATGAAAATATGTGGTTGATAAAATAACTTAGAGAAACATGGTTTCATTGCGATGATAGATGTTTTAAATTCTGCATTAGGTAACTAAAATAGTTTGGTGGAAGTTACATATTACATTAACATATGTGACATGTCACTAAATTTTTATTTTGTATTTGGTTGTGCTTTTTAAAGTCTATCACTTGAAATATCTTGTCATTTCTCCTCATCATCACCACTTAGCTCACCTTGAAATATTTCACCTCTTTCATGTTTTGTATGGCTTTGCCCTTTACCACTACTTCACTATTGCTAAAGTTCCATGTAAAACAAAATGTGTCCTTTTGAAAAAATTCAATCCCACTTCGAATGAACGAACACACCAAATCATTTTATATTATCACCTCCACCATACATATCAAATTATTTTTGCTTAATGTTGTGTGCAAAAAAGGTGAAATAGAGTCTTTCACATTAAAAAATCCCGCTTCACCAAAACATAAACACCCCTCTTCTATAAATTATACTTTTGAGGAAACTGTGAATCTATACCTACCTTGGCTCATAAGATAGTGTCTTCTAGTTACACTCATCAAATTAGGTGTGTAACATAGGCCCCCTTCATATTTGAAGAGATAAAATATATAGTCTTAGGAAATGTGTTCTTGATCGATTGTAATATTCATAGAGATTAATTCTAACCAAGATTTAAATAAAACACATTATGACCCAATAACATATGCTCAAAAACACTAAATAAGGGAGAAACTTACAAAGGAATTTTATCTTCAGTTGATCAATCCTAGATAGATCGATAAGCTTTTCCAAAAAATGTCACTTGATAGAGATTGATTTTGTGCGTGAATATTCATATAGGGTTATTGATCTGAAAGCATCCCTTCCAATAGTTGGCAAGGGAAATAAGTGAGGATTTCAAAATGGATCTAAGGTTCATGAGCTCTACAGTGTTAGCATTATGAGAGGATATATAGACGTATCTGATTGGATTATTTGAGGACACCAATCTCTCTACTATTCATGCAAAGAGGGTGACTATATGCTTAAGTATATCCAGCTCACCCATCTCATCCAAGGTGAAATGATTTAAGACATTTATTTCAATTTTCAATTTTATTTTTTTATCGTGTTTTGATGATTGATATTGAGGTCTACATTCTCAACCAATCACATAAATCTATATTAAAAAACAATAAATATTAAAAAAAATGATTGATTGTCTAACTAAAATCAACAAGTTTGTTAGTGGTGGTTAAACTTGCCACATTTTCACTCCCATTTTGAAAAAAAGCTTGTCCCGTTTTCACACCCCCATTTAAAAAAAAAAGTAACCATGAATTTTTTTCTATTTCATTTTTAACTCTTACAAATCATGTTATTATCAATTTTAATGATTGTAAAATTGAGTATTTGATCTTTATTTAATGGCCTTTAATTAGATAATATTATATATCTAAATGTTTTGGTGTAATCTCATTAATTATTTAGATATTAAAGATAGGTATTTGATATCTATAATTTTATTATGTTTTATTTTTTTTAATTGAAAGATAAATATATTAAATTTGAATATTTAATTGAAATTGGCATATATATATATATATTTATTATAGTTTGTATTTTTATAATTGATATGCAATCACATTTTACCTTCATCAATATTAATTGAATTATAATATTTTTGATAATTATATTATATTCAAACACCAATCAAAATAAATAATTAAAAATAGAGAAATGGATCACCTAATAATCATTTGAAACAATAAATTTATAATACATTTTAAATTTTTTGATAATTCTATAAAAATATGTTTTTAAAAAAATCATTAAAAACAACCTACTTCTCAAAACAATCAATTAAATTCAGCTCAAAAGTTAACAACATCTAGTGATAGAAAGGTATTGACAATCTAACCTAGCTTTACTACATTCTTGAAACTGGGTAGCGCTTTTGTGGAGTATTGGCAACATTTTATTTTGATCTTAAGTTATGACCACTTAAATTGAACAAGCTATCTAAAAATATTTGAACTTTGTACCTTAAAGACAAACCACTCTTCAAAGGGTTATGTGACAACGCTTTAATTCTTAGGACTTTATTGATTTGTAAGTTTTCAAATTCCAATGATTATTGAAAAATTATAAATGTTTGTATTACTTTATTTGAATTATATATAATTGATAAATATTAAAATGTAAATAATGTTGAAAGCATTATTATTAAATTGTTAGAGAAAATAAAAGTATAGAATGACATAAATATTAAAAAATTGTGAAAAAAATTTAGAACAATCGACACAAGTATAATATATCAATTTTTATCTTAAGGTCTTAATTAGGTAAATATAAGAATACACAGAGAATTATTAGTTGTCTTTATCTTCCTTTCTTTCCATTGGCCAATGCAATTATCAAAAGTTGTGATAGATCATATTAAAACTATTTCTCACTTGTCATGTGCTCACTTTACTACTCTATATCAATGAGTTTTGCTCCTACAACAATTTAGAACTCATAATTTTTCTTCACTTTTTTCATATAGATAACTTTCATTATATTTTTTTATCATACAATTAAGCTTATGCCTCTAATCATACAAATAATATCTACATGAAAATTTTCCAAAAGATTAACCAATGGAATTTGTTGATGCCTAGATGTGTACCACAAGTGCCTAGAGTGTTTAGTGAACACTTCTCATTTTAGAATTTAGAGACTTCAGTGCATGAGTTGTGGGTTGAGGTAATCCTGTTACCTATTGGTGGAATAGAGGCAGAACAAGTGACTATTTCACAATATTTATATTAAGTGGTGGTTGGGAGCCACCGTGGCCAAATAGTAAATCTATATATAGTATTCAATAACTATACAAAAAACAATGAATTATGATTAAGAACTAAATTAATAATTAATTTAAGATAGATATTTGCAATGATAAGCTAAACTAAGGTGATCCAATTTAAAAAATAAGAAAAATAAAGGGTAGGGAAGAAAGAAAGATGTTGGTCTTGTTTTAGACATTATGACAAAGTTCACATATCATTTGAACATGCATTCAACCAATATATGAAATGAAGCAACTTACACCCAAATCACAACATACATCAGGCAAGCTTCAAATGAAGGTATGAAATGATGAAAATAAGAACCGTACTTACTTTAAAGATTCACTCTTGAAAGCAAACAACATTAGCCCAAATGCAAAAGAAGTGCAACAAATGAAATAAGCTTAAGAACTTTCAACTAATCTAGCAGTAGCACAAATTAGCAACTCTGCATCCAAAGTACACATTTAGAATCTATAGGAACTATTCAAATCTAAAAGTGAAACTAGACAACTGAGAGATAAACCATATAACACTTTCTACAAAAAAACACTAGATAATCTTTGTAGAATTCATTACTTATATTAACTGCTCCTAGTTTATAAAGTAATTTCTAGTTTTAAAAACTCCCCCACTTTCTTGATGAATGATAATGCTCCTTTTATAACATACAAGGCAGCATGTCAGTTAGTGATATCAATTTACATTTGAACATGTGTATATGACAATTGTCCTTTCTATTACATTCTAGAACAAATGATCTTTTATAATGAACTGACTTGTAGAAAATGTGCTCTTATAAATTACACATGTCAAAAAGAATACCCTATTTCATAATGTAATACAATGATGGTTATAAAATGACATTATTATTTCATTGATCTTTGGGACCTTTTTGTTGTTGAAGTTCTGAGTTACTACTGTAGAGTCCTCATTATTCATTGAGTAACTACTTCTTTTTTACCTACTTTAGCCTAGACATATATTAAATATAGATTGAAAATCAATTAAAATATTGGTTTTCATTTGGCTATTGCATTAATGAAAATCTTACATGCTGCATAGCCTTGCCACCAAACTACAGGGACCCTTCATTTAAAAGCCATTGGCTGGTTCTTCGAGCTCAAAAATTATGTTCGTGAAAACGTCATTTGACATCCATGCGAATGTATTTGATGTCCCATAGACTATCAAATTTAAGATCATATGTATTTTTATTTGGGCTCAAATTTGACGTCCATACAAACATCTTCTCTTTTTGGCCAACTTTGCAATTTTATATCTTGAAGCTCAAAGGTCATGAAGGCACCAAAATTGCAGGAAATAAACTTGATACTGAAAGGAAAAACCCCATTAAATATAATGATCCCAAGGGATTTCTAGGTAGAGTTATACAATATATAATTTTACTGGTCCATGTGATTTTGCACGACGTCCTCATGCCCGTCAAGGTCAAAAAATGACTATGGAAAAACAATGGAATTTTCTTGAAAGGCCAACTTTGGGTCATCATATATTTTGATATGTTTTTTCACATGAGCTAAAACTTAGTGCATATAATCTTAGTATAAAGATTAAAAAACCCATTTTATCATTTCCCTTTAAACTATAACACTTGATAGATATAGTACCTTTAATATGTCCACTCAACTCAATTTGGACCTAGAATGTTAGGTTGTGGAGCTAAAAGCTTCAACTATTTGCAGACATGGAGGAGGTTGCTGAGTTCCAGAGAAATTGGCATCGACAGTGCAACTGACGTTGGTCAGGGATGAATAGAATGGCAATCGACATTGGCAGGAGTCAGTCAATGTCAGTCATCTCCAGGCAGACAAGGACCGACGTCGGTCGCCTGTGCAGTTCTAGAACTGTTCGTTGCATGAATAATTAGTTTGTTGAACTAATTGTTGCATGTAAAGACTATTTTGAGTCTTGAGTTGCGTGTCTAATTATTGTAAATTAGAATTCTAAGTTATTATTTAGTATGAGATCTATTTATAGACCCATTGGCATGTATTGTAATTATGAGTAAATAGAGGAAGGCAAAGAAGATCCTTCCAATTGTAAGAACAGGTTGATCTACAGGTTGTTGCAAGATCAGGGAGAAGTTTTACATGTGTAAGTAAGATCATTTGAGTTGCAGGTTGTTGTAAGTTCATGGGAGATCTACTTGAAGTACTTTGAGTACTTGTGTACTGGTAGGGTTATTACTGACTGGTTGGAGGTGAACACCAACTCTGTGTTTGAGTTGTGTGTTGGGACCATTTTTGGTAGGAGAGTGAACTCTTGATTGAGAATTACTGGGAGCCCTTGAGGTGTGGCAAGCCTCACAGAGGTGGAAGAAGAGGTGGCATCTTATTTATTGTATTTTCTTTCTAGATGAGTATTAATACAAGATTGTGTATTGTCTCTCATATTCTGTGCTATTTGTGAATTCTAGTTACTTGTTCATTCTGGTATTATTCCATGTTTAGTTGCTTATACAAGGTAATCATATTGTGCTCTTATTGAGGAGTAAGATCCTGACAAGTGGAATCAGAGTTTCTTGTTCTTGATTCCCCATCAATTGGTATCAGAGATTTTGGTTGGGTTATTAACAAGTTGTATCAGATCTGGTTAGTGTGTGTTGATTACAGGTTACTCATAGGGGTTTTTATTTGAGTGGGAGTATAGAAATGGCAGAAGAAAGTAAGCTACAAATGGAGAAGTTTAATGGCAAGAACTATCAATTATGGAGGATGCAGATTGAAGATTATCTGTATAAGAAAGATTTGTACTTATCGTTGGGTGGGGTTGCATGCAAGCCCCTGGATATGAAGGATGAAGAATGGGAGGTTCTTGATCGAAAGGCTCTGGGAACTATAAGGTTGAGTCTTGCATCGTCTGTGATTTCCAACTTATCACAGGCTAAGACAACGGTAGAGTTGATGGAATCTTTGGCAAATTTATATGAAAAACCCTCAGCTTCGAATAAGGTATTTATTATGAAGCAATTATTTAATTTGCAAATGTTAGAAGGTGGATCTGTTCATAGTCATCTTAGTGATTTCCATGGTTTGGTAAACTAGTTAAATTAAGTCAATATTGTTTTTGATGATGAAATTAAGGCTCTCTTAATATTATGCTCATTACCTAAAAGTTGGGAGAGTTTGGTAATGGCAATTAGTTATACTGCGTCTGCTTCAAAGATCTTAAAATTGGATGATGTTGTGAGTGTAATCTTGAATGAAGAAATTCGCAGGAAAAGCACAGGTGAATCATTAGGGAATGCTTTGAGTGTTGAAAGCAGGGGAAGGCAAAGAGAGAAGATCAAGCATGGGAGATCAAGGTCAAAGATAGGCAGGAGATCCAAGTCCAGGTATGGTAGAATAACCTGCTGGAAATGTGGAAAGCAAGGGCATCTAAAGAGAGATTGTTGGGTGAATGAAGATCAGCATGAAGAACATGAAGAAGCAGATGTTGTAAATTTTGTTGCACATGATGCTCTGGTATGTTCCTTAGATAAAGTAGAATCTTGGGTTTTAGATTCTAGTGCCTCTTTCCATGCATCCCCAAATAGGGAATTTTTTCATGAATATGTCTAGGGAGACTTTGGAGAAATTTATTTAGGGGATGGTAAGCCTTGTCAAATGGTTGGCAAAGGGAAAGTGAAGCTGAAATTGCAGACGGGCAACACATGGGTGTTGAAAGAGGTCATGCATGTCCCAGTCTTGAAGCAAAATTTGATTTCTGTTGGAAAGTTGGGTGATGAGGGTTGCACAGTAACTCTCACAGTGGACTCTTGAAAGGTTACCAAGGGTGCACTTGTTGTAGCAAGAGGTAAGAAAGTAGGTACGCTTTATCTATCTACTTGTATTACTGATTCTCCTTCTGGTTTATCTACTTCAGCTGTAGATTCGAAGATGTGGCTTGATAGGCTTGGTCACATGAATAAGAAGGGGATGCATGTTCTTGAGTCAAAGGGTATGCTTTCAGATTTGAAAAGCATGGATCGAGATTTTTGTAAGCAAAGGAAGAAAGTGACGTTTCTTGAGAAATCTAATGTTCGTGACAAGAATAGGAAAGCTTTAGTTTTCAAGGAGAAGATGATAGATAGAGATCAGTGAAAGGGGCTGAAGAATTTTGAGTAGAGCAAGGTTGATTTGGACAAGGTTTTGATCCAAAAGGAGCTCGCAGGTAAAGGTCATCGCTCACAAGTAAAACACAGAGACCGACGTTGATTACAAAACTGACGTTGGCATCTAGACAGGGACCAATGTCACTAGGTGCAACCTGATGTCAGTGACTCAAGACAAATAAACATCAACGTTAGTTAGGGGGAACCGACGTCGGTGATGAGGTAGTCGCATGGAATCGATGTTGGTCGGGTGCAGATTGAGATGTGAATAGCATCGGTCACTGAGATGGATTTTGGGCAGACATCAAGTTTTCAAGGAGTCTCAAGCGCCCATATGGAGGACTTAAAGGGTATGTAAGCCTCAAATTTGTCATTTCCCTTCTTTACACTACTTGTTGCTCACTGATGGTCAAGAACCAGGAAGTTATTAAAGAAGCAGAGCAAGTAGATCCAGGAAATAGTGGGAGCTTGGCATGGATGAAGGATGTGATTCCTTCGAGAAGAACCAAATGAGAGTTTTTGGGTGGAGTTGCCAGCTGGAAGAAAGCACTGAGAGATGAATAGATGTTCAGGATAAAGAAGAGTGGGAATGGACACGTGAGACGGAAGGCCAGGGTATATGGTCTTGAGTAAGCTGTAGGACAATGGAGGTTTGACCATTGTGTTTCTCTTTACCAGGTTGGATAATATTAGCTACATTATCTTGTTACTATATGTTGTGCTTGTTGTAGGGTCACATATGCAGGGAGTTGCTAAAATAAAGGTAAAGTTAGTTCAGAGGTGTGTCATGAGGAATCTGGGAGCAGCAAGATTCTTTGGCATGAGTGTGTTTTAGGGACATGGAAGGTCACAGGTTGATTTTGTCTCCAGATGATTGTGTGAAACCAGTTAGTACGCCGATGGTTAGACAGTTCTATGAATAGTGTTCTGATTCACATAATGAGGTTAAGTGCATGGTATGTACTAGACGTAAGTTTTCCCAAGTAGTGGGAGTTGTTAGCAAGTTTGGAGCCAATCTGGGAAAGAAGCACTGGAGGGTAGTTCAGTGGATTCTTAGGTATCTGAGAGGGACTAGCATTAGGTCGACATGCTATGCAGGGTCAAGTTCTTTTCTACATGGGTTTGTAGATGCGGATGTGGTAGGTGATTTGGATGACAGGAGGTGCACCACAAGATTTGTGGTGGTTGGTCTTCAAGAGTGATCTTGAAGAGGGATACAATGCCAGGAAAAAAACTAGATGATGTACATGTATAGGTACAGTTGCAGCTATTTATCTCCAAGTGGGAGATTGTTAGGTTGTGGAGCTAAAAGCTTCAACTATTTGCAGACATGGAGGAGGTTGCTGAGTTCTAGATAAACTGGCATCGATAGCGCAACTGACATTGGTTAGGGGTGAACAGAATGGCAACTGACATTGGCAAGAGTCAGCTGACATTGGTCATCTCTAGGCAGACAGGGACCGACATTGGTCACCTGTGCAGTTCCAGAACTGTTCATTGCATGAACAGTTAGTTTGTTGAACCAATTGTTTGCATGTAAAGACTATTTCGAGTCTTGAGTTGCGTGTCTAATTATTGTAAATTAGAAGTCTAAGTTATTGTTTAGTATGGGATCTATTTATAGACCCATTGGCATGTATTGTAATTATGAGCAAATAAAGGAAGGCAAGGAAGATCCTTTCAATTGTAAGAACAGGTTGATCTATAGGTTGTTGCAAGATCAGGGAGAAGTTCTACATGTGTAAGTAAGATCATTTGAGTTGAAGGTTGTTGCAAGTTCATGGGAGATCTACTTGAAGTACTTTGAGTACTTGTGTACTGGCAGGGTTATTACTGACTGGTTGGAGGTGAACACCAACTCTGTGTTTGAGTTGTGTGTTGGGACCATTTTTGGTAGGAGAGTGAACTCTTGATTGAGAATTACTGGGAGCCCTTGAGGTGTGGCAAGCCTCACAGAGGTGGAAGAAGAGGTGGCATCTTCTTTATTGTATTTTCTTTCTGGATGAGTATTAATACAAGATTGTGTATTGTCTCTCATATTCTGTGCTATTTGTGAATTCTAGTTACTTGTTCATTCTGGTATAATTCCATGTTTAGTTGCTTATACAAGGTAATCATATTGTGCTCTTATTTAGGAGAAAGATCCTGACAAGTGGAATCAGAGTTTGTTGTTCTTGATTCCCCATCATAGAAAACATAGTAAAAATGCTTTCAAGGGCAATTTTGCATGTTTGTATCTTCTGGAACGCTTCATTGCATGAGCTAAAACTTGGTGCATATGTTTTTGGTATGAATATGAAAAAACATATTTGATCATTTCTATTTAAAATATCATATGTGTGAGATATGGCCTTGCCAACATGCTCACTAGGCTCTTTTTAGACCTAGAAAACATAATAAAAAATGCTTTGGAGGGCAACTTTGCATTTTTTTATCTTCTAGCATGTTTCATCGCTTAAGATGAAAATTGGTCTATATGTTCTTAATATGAAGATAAAAAAAACTTATTTTATCATTTCTCTTGAAACTATCACCTGTGCGAGATATGGCCTTGCCAACATGCTCACTACGATCTGTTTGGACCCAAAAAACACAGTAAAAAATGTTTTGGAGGGCAAATTTACATGTTTTTATCTTCTAGTGTGCTTCATTGCATGAGCTAAAACTTGTCACATATGATCTTGGTATGAAATGAAAAACCCATTTGACCATTTCTTTTGAAGTTGCAACACATATGAGATATGACTGCACCAATATGCTCACTCAGCTTTATTTGGACCCTAAAAAATTGGCTAAGTATGGAAAAATAGTGGAATTTGGTTGAGAGGCCAACTTTGGATCTCCATAACTTTTGATGCACTTTGGCAGGTGATTTGAAATTTGGTACATGTGTTCTTGGCACAAAGGTGAACAAAGTCATATAACCAATTTTTCTTGACTCATCCACATGTGTGAAATATGACTTTAACAAACTGTCTTTATAGATTTTTTTCCATTAGATCAAAATATCTAGATGGACACAATGAGGTACCAACTAAATACCATGCACTTCTATACTTACTCCAAACACTCTTAGCACCCCATAGGGTCTTTGCAACATGTTCATGATATTTATAAATTGACAAATGACACTTTAAGTGAACTTATTTAACTTGAATTTATATAGACCAAAGGCTGGTAAAAGGCTAAATTAGGATTACATCATGAAATTTAGACACACCTCATTCAAAAAAGGCCTCATCAAAACTGTAACCTAAAACATGAAGAACAAATGCTAATTAACTTAGACATGATCAAACTAGAACCATGAACCAATAAGTTAGCCAGATCTTGGTGTGGATGAGCTTCAAATAAAAATAATGTGCAAACATGCTAATGACACTTTGCTCAAGTGAATTTTCAATTTCAAGGTACAAATTTACACAATTTGACACAAGGGTCCCCATTTTTAAAAAATGGGGGTATGTTGACCTCAACAGAATTATGCATGTCGTCTAAGATTCGCCAAGCTATTATAGAAAATATTAAGAGTGCATTATAAAAATTATCTTTGGTACCATCTATTCTCATATATTAAAGTATTAGTCTTATGTTAATCTCTCATTAAGATTATTTAATAATTTATGTCCACTTAATTAATTAAAATTATTAGTTGTACATACTTAATTATTAGTTATCAATTAGTTGTGTGATACTCGTAAAATCACAAATTTATAAGGTTCTCCATTTTCTAGAGAGAAGGTTTTTGATGTGACACTTATCCCATGAATATTTTAGAGTAGAATATTCTAGTTCTCTCTCTACTCTCTTATGTGCCTATTTATTGGCACCAATGTACTTGCAAAAATAACGAAGAGTGAGAGATCTTGTATGTAATTTTGCATTCCTTAAACAATATAATCATTTAGTGTTTTATCTTATTTAAGTGTCAATTTTAGCCTTTAAGTTATTTCTTCCTGGTAATATCTTTTGTTAGATCCAATCTCTAGTGTGTACTCATTTATGATATTAGAACATAGGATCACATCTACGAGTCAACATCAGTAACTCTCACCCACACTCAAAGGGATTTTCATCAAAAAGTATTTTACAAGTTTTTAGTGTCATCACCTCATAAAATTACAAAACACATTTCCATTGTAAGCACTCTCTTTACGCTTAAAAAAAACAATTTTATCACATTAGGTTTTATTGGCCATTCATATTGTATTTCATGATCATATGGTGGTTTGTGGATCTCATCCCCTAGTATGTCTTCAAATTGCATTTTATAGAGGCTTAAACACTTCTTAGAAATTACATTGGATGGGTCTTCGAGCAATTTTAAAAAATCATGTTTTAAATAGTTCAAAACATGTGTCTCACTTTCATTGTATTGGTTGTGTTTCCAAACAATCTACCATTTTAGAGTCTTGCTCTGATTGCCAATTTGTTCCTTTTTGGGTGTATTATACACATCTGCATCTTTTTTTACTAAAATCTGTTGATTCATAAACTTATCTTCACTCATAATAAATTTTATGAAATAGTTTCTAGGTTATGAGAATATTAATTCAAGCTTTTTGAAACATTTTAAATTTTTAAAATTAGTTTAGTATTGACAAATTTATCATGTTTTTAATACTGCTGCATTTTACCTCTATACTGTTGCATTTTTCATTTGTACTATTGTGACCTCTCTTTATCTGGTCTAAATAGAATCTTATACTAAATAAAGAGGCTTTACATAGTTGTGTTCTATCTAATATTTTTCTATCATGTATACAACTATGTTTTGTCGTCCTATTTTAAGCATGTCAAAGTCGATGCCATTTTTATTGTTTATCCTGTGATTAAGATTAGACAGCTAGGAAATGGACATTGCTAGAAGATCAAAGGATACCTTAAAATTAATTATAACATTTATTTCCTCTTTTGGATCAGCTTTGCATCAAGTAGAAATAAGTCATGGTTTTTTTGTGTTGATAGTTTGGTGCCCCCTCCCCCTCCCTTATTGTTATGTACCTAGGGATATGATATATGGGTTGATGGAGATGCTGACATGTGGCACACATCCCCTTACTTAGTTATATGGGTACAATATATTAGGATAATAGAGTAACTTATGGAAGTAGTCCATTGGGTAATGGTCAGCCTACAATGGATTAGGAGGTTACCCATCCATGGGTTAGATAGATGTAAATATATAGGGGATGAATATCATGGTAAAGATATCAAGTAAGCATTGAGTCTTCTATTGTAAGAGGCTATTGGAGGTTGTCCCCTCGAAGAGACATTGTGGATTTATTCCTTCCTAAAGGAGTATTATATGGTGTTTCCCTACCTTAAGGGTATTTATACATATATTGAATATCAAGACCATTACAAGTGGTATCAGAGCTTTGATTTGGGCAATTTGTGGAGTGAAACCCTAGTTTTTTAAAATCATCAATGACGTTTTATATGTTACAATTTTTTCCACAATTTTTTTACTAGATATGGATAATATTTCAAATAAGTCACAGTAAAAAAATAGAGTTTTTTTGATTCGTTTTGAGGGATTTATTTCTATTTTAAGGTTTTTAATAATTTAGCTATATCTTCCAAAATGTAAGGTATTTTTATTCTAAATTTTTACTGGAGATGTAAGAAGATATAAGATAAGTATAGTAAAAATTCAGAATTTTTTGAGTTGTTTGGAGTGATTTGTTGTGATTTTATGGATCAATTTTGATATTTTAGGGTTTCATGAACCTTAATTTTTTTTGTGGATCATGGAGTTGTAAAATTTTTTAGGGGAAGATGATATTGATGCTAGAGAATGGTGGCTCAATTTTAAGGAGAAGAATACTAAATTTTTTTTATGGAAAATAGAATTATGTTTTTCTTTGTTTGGGCCTGCAAAACATTGGTTGACTAATGAATTGAGCTTTGCGCAACAGTATTCTTCATAATTTATTAGGATATACATATACATATACATATATATATATATACATATACATATACATATACATATACATATACATATACATATACATATACATATACATATACATATACATATACACATACACATATATATAGATATACACATATACATACATATATACATACATACACACACATATATATTGGGGCATACCCCAGTCTATAGTACAATCTATATAGATAGGGGCATACCCCAATATATAATCCAATCTATATAGATATGGGGTATACCTCTCTAGTGAGGGGTGAGTCCTTATCTGTCTATATATAGAGGGGGGGTATATATTGTCCATATATATATGGTGGGGCATACCCTATAGTGAGGGGCATACTATACATCACCTATATATATATTTGGGGGAATACCCTAGTCTAATCCAGTCCAATCCAATCTATATAGATAGGGAGCATACCTCTCTAGTGAGGGGCAAGTCCCTATTTGTCTATATATAGGGGGGAGATAGATATATAGGGCTCTTGATTGAGTACCACTCTATAGTAATAAGTATAGTTATATATATATATATATATATATATATATATATATATATATATATATATATATTGACAATTACCATCCCTATATATAGAATCCTCCTCAACCAGTCCTAAATATAGAATCCTCAGTGACTAGCCCTATATATAAAATCCTTGACCTACCCTATATGTATAATCCTTGGTGATTGTCCCTATATAGTAATCCTCTTTCAAAACATAGAGTAAGGAGAGAAAAACTCTTGATCAAACTAGGTTAGTTTATTGAAGGAGACTCTTTGTATTTGGCACTCGACTTGACCAACAGCCCCTAGTCTACCCATATATAGATATGGGATAGGGGCCCTATTTAGATATGTCAAATAATATAATATAGTTCTCTAGGGAGCCTTATATATCTATGGAATGAGCATCAATTTATATATAGATATATATCCTATCATTTGAATCACCTATCTATATATCACATTTATGCATAACCAATCAAGGTCAATCTATCTATAGCTAGAGTTGGTATAAGCACTTGGCACTCAAACAATAAAAGGAATACACTATCTATCCATACAGGCAAGCACTCAACTCTCCTCATGCCATCCATGGTTGGGTGATCGAGATTCAATGCAAATAGATAGATATAGGGAAGAATAATCTCCTATTTATAGTTGGAGTTGGAGTTAAAGTCATAGTCAGATGGTCTGCTTACCTTCCTCATTTATATAGATAAAGGGGGGTAGTTATGAACTCATCCATATATCTAGATAGAATAGTTTGAAGTGAATACCTTTCCTTTCCTTTATATATATGGGGATGGGTATCTCAATCTCAACTCATTGCCTCCCAAATAGAATAGATATATGAGCCTTCTATATATAAATAGTGGTCTCTTCTCTATATGTCTTTAGTTTGGATCTCAACTCATCCTATGGGTAATTAGGATGGGTAAGTGAACCTGACCTAAGGCCCTTATGCCACTCTGTATATAAAGGAAGGGAATCCTAAAGTCCCTATCTATGGGTGGAGGTAGTAGATGGTTATTATATGGGTATTTCAACCTAAGGAGCTAGACTATACTCTGAAACTAAGGTCCATGTCCCCTAGATAGTGGTGGGATGGGTGGCCCTCCCCTCTATTATATTATTAAAAAAGTGGTATAATTATTATCGATATTATTGTAAATATTTATAATTGGGGGTTATTTTTTCATTAAGATAAGGAGAAAGATCTTACCTTTTTTGCATAATTGTAAGTAATTAAGACCATTAGATTAATTATCAATGATATATGACATCTTAAAGGAACTATTTTAAACTTAAAATTGCATTATCAATGGTACATAATGTCCATCAAAATATTTTTTATAGGCACTTCATAATGTTCACCTCTTTTGCCATGGATGTGTGCTTATTTGAACCACTTACAACATCCAAATACCACATGTGGAAACCAAAGATGAAAATTTTTATCAAAGTAAAAATAACTTTAGCACATCGTGAAGGACACTACCCCAAATTTCACTATCAATAAGGATCACTACATGTTCACATGCAAGTAGGCCAAGGCTCTTGGATTGATTGGACTTACTATTTCTAATAAACTTATCCTTCACATTAATGATGCTAAACCCACACAAATAAGCCTGAAATAAGTTTAACACTCTCTTTGAAAAAGTAAATGAGTTTAAAATGTTACAATTGGATGCATAACTATCATCTCTTTCACCCTTTGATTTCCCACTATCAAATAATTTCTTATTAATTTCACACATCTTAGGTCCCTATTACACATAGTTGGTAAGGATAAGATTGATAAAGAGGTTATTTTTCTTATTTTTTCTAAGCTAAAGGGTCATTTTAGTGTCTTTGCCTCTAATTTTATGGGCTACCATGGCTGATTTTGGTGATGAGTTTAAGTGGCCTTATTTTTAAGTGTTTTGGGAACAACTCACTAGGAAGAAAACTAAGCTTATAACTCTTGATGCACTTCCTATCCTGAATCATGTACTTATTGCTAGCACCTCAAAAATTCAACCCAAACCTAAGACAAATATTATACCCTCTATAAAACCTAAGGAGTCATCCTCTCAAGCCTCTCAGTCTTCCAAACCATCTAAAAAATCTAAACCTATTGAATCCTCTAAGTATTCCAAACCCCCTTTATCTAAATAACATAACAAAACATATGGACCTTGAAACTATTATGGTGGGGCCAATCATTCTGAGCATAATTGTTTTATTAAGATAGAAGCATTAAAATCCATAGTTAAGCAACATAAAATTTCTATTCATGTTCCTTATTTTTCAAATAGCAGGGGGAAAACACTCAATGCATGAACACTCATTTTATCACAAAAGCATTATATTGTTGATTCAAGAGCTTCACATCATCTCACACACCCTTAGGATATCCTTCATTTTAAAATTGTAACACTTCCTAGATTGAAGTGGGAAATTATTCTAAATTTAATGTACTGAGGTCTAACATTATATAATTGTAGGATGGTTGTATTAATGATGTTATCTATTTTCTGAAAATTCCACCAATGTTTTATTGGTGTATCAAATTTATCACTCTAACACTATGGAGATAGTTGAGTCTACTCCAAAAAAATTGTATTTTGAGAGTTATATGATTTGCACGATATTGTTGCTATAGGTGATACAAATCATGGTTCATGTCTTTACACATTTTAAGGATTTGAACCATCCATTGGATGTCATTTGATTTCTCATGATGAATAACTCATAAAATTATGGCATGAAGGATTTGGGAACCTTAATTATATTTACCTTCATAAAATGAGCACACAATATTTGGTGATTGGCATTCCCAAGGTCTCTTATACATATGGGGGTTTCCCTAGTTATATGTTAGGCAAAAAACATTGAGACCATTTCTGAGTGGCAATGCATATCGAGATAAGGCCTCTCTTGAGCTTGTACATATTAATCACATGATCTTCCCCAATTTCTCATTTTCAAGTTCCAAGTATGCTTTTACTTTAATTTATGATTGCTCTAGGAAGACAAGGTATAATTTATCAAGTACAAGAGTGAGGTACTTGAGAAATTTAAATCCTTTAAGGTTTTTATGGAGAAACAATATTATTTTTCCTCTCATCCAAATATACACAGATAATGAGGGGGAGTATGTCTCTAATATATTTTGGACTTAAGCACTGCACATGGTATTTTACACCAGTTCATAGTTTTTTGTACTTCTCAATACAATGATGGTGTAAAATAAAAGAATAATATCTTGAAGGGGATGGTATATTTTATGTTTCATTCCATGGACATGGCTCCTCAGTATTGGGATGAAGCTATTAAATAGTCCAATTATATAAAAAATAACATTCCCCTAAAGGAAGTGTAGAACATGACTCTTGAAGCAGCTTGGTCCAAGATCAATCTTGATGTATATGGTTTTCATATTTTTGGGAGTGTTGCATGGGTATTTTTTCCTGATAAAAAATGCAAATATATGGAGAAGAAGAGTTTACCTTTGATTTTTTTTGGATATTGTAATGATGCTAAGGTATATAGGATACTTAACCATGTCTTTCATGATGTATATTTCAGATGAGATGTCAAATTTGATGAGAGTTTTATTTTTGTGGAGCCCTCATCACCATATTATACCACTATCATTCCTTATAATTTTTATAATTTAGAGGACCTTATCTTGGATAGTGACAATGACATGTATGCTGAACCGTCATCTCATTAACATGATTTTTATCTTGAGCCCAAATGGGTTAAGACTAATCTTGAGTCAATTGGTTCTTTATTAGGTGATCCATTTGCACCTCAACATTCTCAATGATAGACATTTGGCATTTTATTATTGATTCAATTCATTTTAGATGATCTAATATTATTTTATGAGGCATCAAGTAAACTAAAGTGGGATGCATTTATACAGGATAAATATTCTTCACTTATGAAGAATCACACTTGGGATCTTGTACTCCTTCCTAAGGGAAGGAAACTTGTTCAGTGTAAATAGGTCTATAAGATTAGATATGCAACATTTGGTAAAATATATAAATATAAAGCTCACTTGGTTACAAAGGGGTTTTCATAGGTTGAAGGTGTAGAATATTTTAAGAAATTTGATCCTATTGCAAAGATGGTCTTAGTTAGGCATGTAATCTCCCTTGTTGCAACACACTAGTGGTTAGTTTACCAAATAGATGTGAAGAGTGCCTTATTTCATATTGATCTATATGGAACAATGTCTATTAAGTAAGCCCCATGTGCATGGTATAATAATATGGATTCATTTATGCTTGCCTCTAGTTTCTCTTGATGTTATTCTGACCCAAATGTATATATCTAAAGACATGAGGATCATATTATTGTACTTTTATTATATGCTGATGATCTCATTTTGATAGGTAGTTTCGACCCCATGATTAAGGATATTAATCTTAAATTGATGAGGCATATTGATATGACAAACTTAAGTCTTATGAATTGCTTTTTTGGTCTTGACAATCATCAATAAAGTGATGGGATCTCTCTTGGAAAACATAGATATGCCACATACTTGCTTCATTAGTTTAATATGGTTGACTGTAAGCCAACCCCTACTCCTTTTCAGTTATGTGTTGTAATTATTGATAATTGTATAACTCCCATAGTTGATCCCACATTATATAAATAAATTTTAGGTAGTCTTTTATAATTGGCACATACATGATTTGATATCACCTTCTCTATCAGCATTTTATATTGAGTCTCCCCAGAACCACATGAGATACATTGGAAAGTAGATAACATATCTTCTGTCAAATTCAAGGCACTATTCACTTTGGTATCTAGTACACACCATAAGGCACTACTCAGATTGTTGAATATATTGACTCAAATTGGGTGAGTAATGTTGATACCCACAAAATAAACTTCCAAATTTGTTTATACACTTAGTTTAGGACCAGTTATATGGGGATGTAAGAGGTAGACTAGTATTGCCTTTTCATTTACTGAGGTCAAGTATCAAGGAGCTACCAAATCTAGCTAGGAAGAATTATGACTTTGATAGTTGTTGGATGGGTTCATTTTTTCACAACATAGCTCTACTAATCTTTGTGGTGATAAAAAGGTGCCATTGCTATATCTCATAGTCAAATTAAGCATCAAAACACTAAACATATCGAGATCCAAATACACTTCATTAGTTAGTTGATCTAGGATGGATTTATATCTTTGGAGTTTGTGCCTACTGTCAAATAGGGTGTGGACATATTCACTAAACCTTTGTCTACTCCACTTAGTTGTGAGTGATGCTTGGGGTGAAGGAATTCATCCTTGGGGGGACTTGGGGTGAAGTCCTTACATCCTTTTCCTTATTCTCTATTCATTCTTTAGTTTTGAACATGGGTACATAACATGGCCTAGTATTCAAGACCCATTTTCTATTCCTCCCTAAGTATTAACTTACAAGAGGATATTAGAGTATTATTCTTAGGATAAACTATAATTAGGATTATTTTATAAATTATTACCACTCAATTAATTATAATTATAATTATTCTTTTTGGAAACTTAATTATTAGTTATTTATTAGTTGTGTCTGACAC